>JAQPPZ010003554.1:3192500-3792500 GCA_028583015.1 Wollemia nobilis | reverse complement strand
CAAAATTTTTGAAGGTGTGATCTTCCGGTCCCCATCAAGAACTTGGATCACATGGATAAAAATGATGTGTTCAAAATTCCTTGGGAGAAGGATTCTTGTAAAGTCATTGTTTTGAGAGAATATTTGTGTGAGGAGCAACTTTATGTTGCATATGTAGTTGGTCATTATATGGCCATATTTGTTGTGATTTTTTGTGTGAAAATATATGAAAGAGTTGTATGGTATAATCATCTATGTGAGATGATTAATTGTAAATACTCATGTGGGGTTTTGTTTAGTGTTGAATATGTAAAAGAAGATCAAAATGTGAGAGCATGGTTTAAAGACCATAATGATAAATATGTAAGAGAGTGGTTGCTGAAAACCACAAGACGAGATACTTTTGTTGAAGGGGGAGCTAATCAACAAAAGAATACACTCAAGCATTTGTAGGAAATTCCACATGAAGAGTGGAAGGAGTGCCACCATAAGTATTTTGTAAATTCTGATTTCTTGATTCAAGATTGGAGGAAATGTAAGAGAAATATTTTCTTCCAATTCTATGATGCTTAAAGAACTCTTGCATGAGTGTCTTTAGCATCAAGGGGGAGAATGTTGGAATATTTTCAACATTGCCTCCTTAGTCCTAAATATTAAGTCCTAGTATTTAGTTTTAGTTTAATGTTTTGATTTACATATTTCTAGTTAATTTGATTAGCATACATTGAGGTTTTGGCTTGGTTGGTCAATGTTTGACCATAGTCCAAGATTAGAATATTGTTAGGATAAGAGCTATCTTTAATTTAGTTTATTGTAATAAGTTTGAGAGGATTTCTCTCAACCACCGTGTCTATTTTTAGTTCTTTCAAGAACTATAAAACTATGTAATACATTTTTGATCAATAGAACAATTTCACCATTGTTTCTCACACTGTGCAAGAATGACTTGAATTTGAACAGTACATACAATAAGTATAGCATAACCCATCAAGTGAGCACCATGGTATAAGAGGTATGTTGCACGACATAGGTATTCATGAACGCCGAAGAGGACATCGAGTCAGAGCACAAGATTCAGATATCCTATTAGGTTCAACGCAAAAAAAAAAGGCTTTAATGGGGGAAGTTGGGCTATGTAGAAACATACACGAGCGATGATTTATAGGAGGTAAATCTTAACAATAGAATATTTAGTTCGAATGAAGGTAAGGGCTGGTAGTGATTTTGTTAGAAGATAATGTCTTAAATAGTGCAACACATCCAGTAATGGGGATGTCGCAATGTCAGAGGAGGCGACACATGTAAATGAGCAGGGAAGTCGATAAGGTTGATTTTTGGTCATTTCATCGAGCTTCTATTGACTACGTACACTACAAATATTTGATAGAATAGGTCGACTATCACGGTCTACTACAGAAAAGGAATCACAATGAAAATTGATACCATGATTTGACTGTATAACATATATGGAAGTTGTCTAAGGGTGCTATAGAAATGTGGGAGAAGTAAATGCAGGGAAAGGCGCATGTGGATGTTGGGGTCCTCAAAAAATTGGGCGCAATACAAACAGAATGAACCGGTACCATGAGGCTAACGTGAAAATCTAACGGAGATATGCGAAGATCGTGGGGCCTATCCAGTTGGATATGACGACGTTAGAGTAGGTAGGCACGACATTCGTGGGGCCATTTTTATCCCAGCATGTATGGAGTGCAGTGAAGCAACGAAGGGTGATGGCTGATGAGGCAAAAAATATCAAAGATGTACATGCAACGTATGTTGGACGTGGTGATGAATTGGGGCACATGAGCACGATGAATGAGAATTCACATATAAGAAGGAGACTATTTGTTGAAGATTTGCATGAATGGGGTAGTGGGGCACCTCTGACGATGCTCAAATCCACTATCGTGGATGGGCCCCGTGCAGACCAAACGACCCAGCAGCATAATAACACATTTAGCATGGCAGAAAAAGTGATATGGTTTAGACGTAGGTGTTACACATTTAGAGCATGGGTTAACCAGAAGGTTCGCGATATCTGTTTTCTCTAAGATAATGTATGGTGGTCAACAAACATCCAGAGAATGATTGTTACACATAGAATACCTAACGTGCTTGTTGGGACGATGCAGTGCATGCAGCCAGACAATGCTCATGTGTGAACATTTTGACATGACAAGTCACATGTGACAGTACATGCATCGTTCAAGGATTGTGTGTTACACCTGGATACGTCTGTTTGGTGATGATAGCAAGGAGTTGTGGCATTTCATTAGCGTTATAACTGTTTACCTCATGTTTGCTTTGAAGTATCCAAAGTTTTATGCACTTAATAAAACACATGTGGATGGATTTATAGCATCTAAATGTTGTGTTTTAATAAATGAATGAAATGGTATATGGATTATAATAAAGTGTTACGAAGTAAAAGCATTTATGGAATAAAACAAAAGGTGAAGCCAAGGACATTGGAAAATAAGGCAAAATAAAAGTAAATGAAAAATCATTTGGAAACCAAAACGAAGAAACATTTAGGGGAAACGAAACAAACAAGAAATGAAGGGTTTCCAAATAGAGACAAACATGCACAAGAAAAAAATATATTAAATATGCCAGGCAAAGAGAGAGCAGGGGCTAGTTTTTTTTTGCAAAGAACCAGAAATGCTGCTGGAATGTAAAATGAAACATTTTTAATGCAAGAGCCTTTTCAGAAATTTAGACCTTGTTAGCAAGAAAGAAGGAGAAAATTTTCTGCATGTTGGATTTAACTGTTTTTATCTTTTCCTTTTTAGATTTTGGATTTATAAGTGATGTTTATGCATTTTTATGGTTACAAGTCTGAAATTTATTTTTGTACCCTAAAGCTAGCACTTAGTTTATTTCGATTGTGCAAATGCAGGTTGAATAGACTAGGTTGCATGTAAGAGTTTCTCACATCTTCAGTTTTGCAGGACGAGATGCTATAAAAATGATAAAGCTTTGCATGTCTGCGTTTTCAGCATTTAATTTATTTCAGATTTTTATTTTTCAGTTTTCCAACTTTTATTTTACAGATTTTTTATTTTTATTTTTAGGCATTAAAATAAAAATTAAAAAAAATAAAATGATAAAAATAATTACATGGTTGTGAATAATGATGTATAATCTATCATACGTAACAGATTCAGACTCATTCCAAGGTCATTTCGATTTTATAATTATTTTTGAAAAACTGTTGTTTTTAAGGGTTTTTATAATTTTGAAAATTCATATATTTTTTATTTTGAAGCCAAATCGGATTTTTTCAGCTTCATACTTTATTTGCAAGTATAAGATGACCTTTCATTTATGAAAATTTCAATTTCATTAAAGGGAGGTTTATTTTATGGCATTTCATAAGCTATCATTTTCGAAGCAATAAATGCACCTTTCTTCATAAAATTTTTGATTTCATTAAAGAGGGGTAATTTATCATTACATCAGGGGTCTTGGTTTTAAAGCATGAAATTTTTTCTTCTTGATGAAAATTAATTTCATTAAAGAGGGATAATTTATCATGACATTATGAGGTTATTATTTTCAAGCAATAAATTGGTGTCTTTTTATGAAAACTAATTTCATCAAAGAGAAACAATTTATCAATTACATCAAAGGCTTTCTTTATCTTCATGATAAAAGTTATATTTAATGGAAATTTTCATCATTTTAGGTTCACATTCATAGATATATTTAATCTTCTATTTCATGCTTAAAGTAGAATTTAATACAAGATAAAACTTGTTTAAAATCCACTTAATCAAGAAAGATAAAATCTACCTAAAATCATTCAAGATAAAAGGAATTAAGACACTACATCGTGGTCATATGAGGTCCAATTCACATTTACTTTCATTTAAGGTTTATGAATAATCATTAATATAACATGGTAAAATGAACCAACACATACCCCTTGTTAATAGTTACTTGCAATCACTAAGGTGTTCCTAGCATTAATTGATATATCTTTATTGAGATTACTAATACACATCTACAAATGCCAATATAGCAGAGACATTGGAGAAGTTGTTTTATTTTAGTTTCTTTGCAATAGAGGATTTTGGTAACAAAATCCTAAAGGATATTGTAGTTTCACAATTGGGTAAAATTAACACTCAACAGTACCTCTTGATGATGTCAACGTTTGGGATGTTTGTCACTCTTAAATACTTAGTTGAGTGAAGTATTTTATTGGATTTTAGATGTTGGATCCACTTTATGTTTCCTAGTGTGTCAAGTTCCTTACCTTATAATATTTTTTATTTAGTATTTCTTTCACCACATCAGGTTTTTATGCTACTCTTGCTAATTTTAGCACTCAAAATTATATGACACTCTTTGCCATGTAGTCTAAAATTTATTGTATCTAACAAGATTTGCTGCAATATTAGATGTTAGGCTTTCATCCATACTTAGCCAAAAACTATTTCTTAATGTGTCAAATATTGGGCTTTTAAACCTTTACTAACATCAACATTTTATTTTTTTGATAGTATTTCATACTTAGTGAAAATTTGAGTCTAGCATAATAATCAATAGACGGATTCTTATACTTTAAAATGCTAGATGCTTCATGCTTGTTGTTGATGTCATCATCTCAAAGTTTTTGATAGCTTTATAGACTTAGCAGAATTTGGCATTATGATACTATTCTTTCCTGACTTACCTTCTTGATTTGATAACTATTTTAGATGTTCGTTTATGTTTCTAAGGTTGTCTTACTTAGCAAAATGGTAGAACATTTCATTGGGAAAATCCATCTCCTTTTAAGCAGATTGATGTGGGTGAGGAATTCTTCCGATAAAACTTAATCCTGATATCGACTTTGGTTCAATGTGGTGAAGGAAAAGTGGTTATGATTGAAGTTTAAACTTGTTCCCATATCAATTTTTGAGTATCATGGTGGACCATTATAGACATATATATCCTTTTGTTTTAGTGATAAAATCTATTGACAAACAAATACTGAATGAAGCTTGGAGATCAATTACGTAGATGTCATGTGTCATAGTAACACTAGGGCAATTATATAGAGCTAATGGTAGTTCTTTTATTTCTCCCAAGACTTGAATTAGATTGTCCTTTGGTTGTGTTATTTTTCTATTGATAGGATGATACTTAATCCCCAATGCATCCATAATATTTTTGGGTATAACTATTGTACTTGCTTCTAAATCCACTATACAATTATGATTTACTTTATCTCTATATATGAGTGAGAGATAAAATGGGGGTCTTACACTGCTTGGTTTAGGGGTTGAAAATTATAGGAGATTAGTTCATTGTAGCTTCTACTTCCTTTTCTTTTCTTCTTCTAGGGCCTTTTGTAAGTTTTATTTTTTTCCCTGGGATAACTAACATTTCTTGAATTGGGATTGATATAGTCAATTTTATTAAGTGATCAACTATTCTAAACGATCCTAAATATATTGCCCTTCACAAAATAAAGTATGGTTCTCTTGAATCAGCTAAGTATTTGTGTTCTAGCAGTGACAACTGCTACCTTGGGGTTACTAAGATGATTTTCTTGGTGAATGCTAAAACTTTTAGTAGTGTAGTTATTGATAGTCCCAAGTCATATCTACCTACTCTAGTATGGTTGCCTAAGGCATTTAGACTTCTTAGTTATGGGATGGTAGGAGGCACATGTGTCCTTGACCATTGAGATATTATGGCTAGAAGTTGCTTTTCTAATTTGATTGACTTGCTCTAGTTGCTAGATATTGATGGATTACTCATATTCCTTTCTTCCATTGCCCACTTCTAAGATATCATAAAATAATTTGATTGGACCTAAGGTATTTTAGTGATTAGTTTTCCCATATTATCAAACACTACATAAATTTCTTCTTCATCCCATGCTACTAAGATTTGCTCTTAAGAAACATAGCTAGGTTTTATAATGAAAGGTATATATATGTGCTCTAGTATCTAGCTTTTAGATTTTTAGTATGGAATGAATGCATATGGTGGCATCATCTCATGTGTTGCAGTGGTCAAAAGTTGTGATGTTTCTTCCATGTTTCCTTAGCTGAGGGAACTCTCATAAGGTGGGCAGTACCATGATAGGATGATAATTAATCCCCAATGCATCCATAATGTTTTTGGTAATAACCATTTTACCTTGCTTCTAAATCCACTATGCAATAATGAATTAATTTATCTCTATATATGAGTGAGAGATAAAATAGGGGCCTAGGCTTACTTGGTTTAGGCGTTGAAAATTGCAGGAAAACATTAGTTCATTGTAGCTTCTACTTCCTTTTATTTTCTTCTTCTAAGGCCTTTTGAAAGTTCTCTTTTTGCTCTAGGATGGCTAACATTTATTGAATTAGGACAGATATAGTGGATTTTATTAAGTTATCAACTATGCTAAAATATCCTAAAGACACTTCCCTTTGCAAAACAAAGTGTGGTCTCTTTTGAATAAGCTAAGTATTTTTGTTCTAGAGGTGAAAACTGCTACCTTGGGGTTACTACGATGATTTTCTTGGTGAATGCTAAAATTTTTAGCAGTGTAGTTATTGATAGTCCCAAGTCATCTCTAAATACTTTAGTATGGTTTCCTAAGGCCTTTAGGATTTTTAGTTATGGGATGGTAGGAGGCACATGTGTCCTTGACTGTAGAGGCATTATAGCTAGAAGTTGCTTTTATAATTGGATTGACTTGTGCTAATTGATAGAGATTGATGGATTACTCATATTCATTTCTTCCATTACCCACTTCTTAGACCTCATCGGATAATGTGATTAGACCTAAGGTATTTTAGTCATTAGGTTGTCCATCTGATCAAACTCTACATAAATTTCTTCTTCATCCCATGTTGCTAAGATTCGCTCTTGAGAAACATAGCCATATTCTATGATGAAAGAGATAGATATGAGCTCTAGTATCTAACTTTTAGTTTTTGAGTATGGAACGAATGTTTATGGTGGAATCATATCATATGTTGTAGTGGCCAAAAGTTGTGATGTTTCTTCCATGTTGCCTTAGCCAAGGGAACTCTTACGAGGCAGGTAGTACCATGAGGAAGGCTCCTCTATACATTTTTTTATGATATCTAATTCCTTAGCATGAATAGGAACTTATGTCTATAGAGGGGTCACTACCAGGACTATTTTCTAATGATGGGATTAGGATTGACTATTTTATCAATTGGTTTGGAACTAAGGCTTGGGCTATCCATTGGATGGGTTTTCATAACCCTGATTTCCTTATGGCATGGAAGGTCTATATTTGTTTTGATAGGGGTATATTGGGTACTCCATTCCCTCCCCATAGCTAAAATTTCAATAGTTATTAATGTAAGCAACTTATAACATGAATCATTTTTAAGGTCCCTAGCTATTGATGGGGTTGGAGTCATATAATGATACAATAACTAAGTATGAAAGAGGGGATTATTGAGAGGTTGTTTCCCAAAAAATTAAAACTAGGGATTGTACATTGGGGTATGGAGGTATAGGAAGCCTAGGGGCTAGACTTCCAATATTAATCAAATCATGCTCAACTTGAATGGCCATTTCATAGGATTCTAATAAATATTTTTCTCCTCTAGCCTTAATCAACATTGAAATCTGATAATCCAAGGCTTTTAAATGGGATATAAGTGCCATACCTACTAGCGGATGCATCTTATCAGGTATTTTATGCCACGATTTATGAAATTTTATATTGAAGTTAGGGTTATGCACAATGGAGAATATTCGTAAATTGGGTGAATATTGAGATTTCCAAAATTGAAAATTGGTGAATATAAGGACCCTTGACTTCGGCCCATTCGCCTAAAATTTTTGGGATCTATTTGTTCTTAGGGTCAATTCGCCACAATACATATGCAAACATAGGTATATTTGTACTCATTGGAAAGCACTTTTTGAGCCTGATCTAATGGTGGTATTTTTATAAAGTTATAAGGTGATTTAGTAAGTCAAAATGGGTACCAAATATGACCTTACTTTTTAGGGCTTCAAATTCTCCAAATTTTGGTGTGAAGATGATTGGTTTTATTTTCTTAGGATTCTCCTTGATTTTGATTAGGATTTGCTATTTTTTACAAGTACATTTTGAGTGCAACCCCTTATGCATAATTCTGATTGAAGTCCTCTACTACATCCATGGGAGCTCTTCTAATTGTTGCTAGTTGTTGTAGCAGCAATACCCTATCCACATTTTCTCTTAATCTCTCTACAAAAATATTGTTGATTTATTCCCAACATGTGATCAATTTTACTTGCATATTTTAGTTGTGCCAGAAGTAAGGGTTTGAGATTTCCCACAAACCACTTAGGAGCCAACTACTTTTACCAAAATAAATAAAGGGAAAACCTACAAGAGAACACAATTACAAATGTATCGATAATTTCTATAACCTAAACTATAGCTATTTATAGATTACAATAGGAAAATATTACCTCTAAAAATTGTAGGATGATTTAATGTTTTTGGCTATATTTTCCTAGGGATTATGAATATTGAATGAGGTTGTATTTAACCATTATTTCTTTCAGTCTACAATTGCCAAGGTTGCAGGTCCTATTCTTTTGTCTTTAATAGTTCACCTACCTTTACCTATTTTTTGAGTCATTATGTTCATGGTAGATGAGCCATCTCTTCTTCATAATGGTGTGTTGTCTCTCTTAATTTACTTTTCTTGGAAATTTGTGCACTATCACCTACTTGTTAGGATTAAAGCATAAAATATGAGCAATAAAATGCGGAAATAAAACACAAAATAAAATAATGCAATACACAATAGACACATATTTACATGGTTCACCCAATGTGGGTTACGTCCATAGAGAAAATAACTAGGCCTTATATTCCATCTATAAAACCCTTCTGTTACACTATCATGGACTAAAAATTATTTTTCGGTCGCCATTCAATATCCTCTTATAAGAGTGCATTACAATTTCAGGGTAAAAAACCTGCCTAAAATCTACCGTCTGATCTATGACCTAATAAAAAATGGTCCAGATTTACATAGAGGAAAAATAATTTATTTTTGGCTTCAAGGGCACTACCCTTGAAACCGTCGCCAGGGGGGCTCCAAAACATGTCACCTCCCTCCCCTGTACCCCCCATGGCGATAGTAGTAGGGGGCTAATGCCCCACTACACCCCCCCTTTTTCATGTAGTTGGTCCAAGTGTGGCTGAAAAAAATGCCTATGATTTAATCAGGCTCCATAATCAACAATACTTCCCCCTTGGTATTGGTGCACTTATTTACCTCTATAACTACTTGCATTTTTGAAACTTTTCTTTTATCTCCTTATCCATAACATTGGGGGTTTTTATCCATGCCATTGGGACTTTGACTTCCCATTTTTCTTTGGGAATTTTATAAGTTTTGATAAGTTACTCCATCAGACTGACGTTTCTCTTTCGCTAAGGCTTATCAAAAGCCTCAATCATTTCTACTTGTACCTTTAAATTTGACACCCAATATTTTTCTATTCATTTGGTGATTTCCTTTTGATTCTTATAAAACATAATTATTTTGAGATTCTATGTGATTCAAACCATCAACATTTGATTTATTATATTTTTATTAGTATACTTTCATACCAAAAATTTTACTATCATCTCGACTTGATCCTTATTTCACAATTTATTGCTCTCTTTCCAAGTGTTGACATTTGATATAAATTTTTGAAAGTTGACAATGACATCACCCCTTTCTCTTTGATTAAGTTTTAGGTCTTGTATCATCTCTAGGACACATTTCAACTAGATTGTAGTAATTTATCACTATAAGAGAAAAATAGCATGCATCAATAGAGTATCCCTTATAAGATGATTTAATTACTAGAGATTTTCATACGAACCTTTTAACTAGAGAAAGGTAGCTAAGTAATATTTATGGAGGCATATAATCTTACTAGACCCTCTCAATCCTCAATACAAGGTAATATTTTAACCTATGCACTAATAGGAAAAAGTTTCATAAGAATACAAGAAGTGACTTGTTCTTAGTATCATGTATTTTATTAAAAAATTAAATCAAATTTGTAGACTAGATCCTCTAAACATCCAAGTGAGAATAAGAGTGCAACATCACAATTCTATGTTATCTATAGGAATGTATGTAGAACTTGAGGTTTAGAATTATGAGGAAGACATGATATTCCATCAATTCAACCATCCTAGAGTGGGGAATCACAAACTTAAACTCTACTATTCATGATAAAGCATTTTCCTTATTTTCTTGCTTTAACCATTTTGATCATATTGTCATGCATGCCCTTGTACTAGATTTTAGTTAGCTTTTTATGTATGTAAATATTTTTAAGAAGAGTGAAAATAATTTTTGTAGACCTTAATATATAGATTTTCTTAAAGGTTCTTAAGGATGATAATGGGGGAATCATCAAGGTAGAACATGCCTTCATTGGTTGTATTTTGTGTTGTACCAAGGCATTGTTCAAAACTTCATTAACAAAATCAAATGGATAATTTTTTTTATTTAGGTTAAGTTCAAGGCCTTTAGTTTCCTTTATCTCCCTTCTTCAATATTTTATTGGATTATCACAATCACAATAGATAAATATTTTGGATTGTGGTTTCTTTTAACAATTAATACCATGTGGTGTCAACTAACTCAATATTTAAGGCAAGCTCTTTATAGTTATCAAATATAGTTTAGATGTCTACCTTAAAAATATTAATATCCTTATAGTTTAACAATAAATAGCTTTATTTTTGCAATAATATTTGTATAGGATTGAATTATTATTTTTATTTTCTAAGATTTGTGAATAGGTTTACAATGTATATTATATGGGTCTTAATCATATTTTTTATCCTAAAATATGTATTATATGGGCCCTAATTGTCAACATCTACTCATGAACTATTTGGGACAAGTCTAAGATGCTTCCCTATAAGAGATTCAATTTATTTGATTACTCTACAATTAGCTTTTGTTGGTTGACAATGATAATTGATAAGTCTTCCATGCTCTTGATAACATCTTGTAGGATCATTGTGTCCCTTAAAGTTGGAATAGAATAACTAAAACCAATTTTAAACTTATTAGTGATAAAAAAATGAAACTCTTTCTATATTAAGCATATAAAATATTTACACATAAAGGCTACAATATGAAACAACATTTGAGGATGAGTTTTAGGAACACACAATTTATACAAGTAGATAAAAAACATGGTTTATTATGGGTATGGGAAGGTACTTTTTGTTAGATTTTGACTCAAACCTACAAACAACCCAAGGTGCATAATAGTAGGATGAAATAATTTTAATGTTTTTTTTTTGCATTTGAATAGGTTGGAAATTAAAGTATAAACATAAAATTACTAGTTGGGGATTGCATTACCTAATTATTAAATATAATCAAGAAATATAAAACTTTAAGTTCTTATAATGTAATTCCCATAAGATGATAGTTTAGCCCTACATATGTCCAAAGTGTATGCCTAAAAATAGGTATTATTATACCCAATGTTATTTCATTCGCATAGTCTAGAAAACAAGCATAAATAAAAAATATCATTTGAACAATTATGGAGATACTAACAAGCCCTATTTATACCATCAATTAGAGAATCTAATTTTGTAGATTTTTGCAAAGTGAATTCTATTATTTGAGCAATTCTTGATTTAGGAATACATAATTTTAAACCATAAATTCAACAATATCCTTTGATCTCAATGTTTTGGTTTTAAAAATTAGGGTGCAAAGGAAATTTAAGCATTGATTATTGGGGTGGATGATGAGTTAGGTCGAGCATATACTGTGGCATAACCTTAGACAACTTGGGCAACTATTATAAGAGAAATACATTACTTCTTCCAATCAAGATGGGTCAAAAAAATGGGAATCAACTTGAAGGAACTAATCACCCTACTTTAAGGATTTGAACTCATTAATTTAGATCATGCTTCAACCATGTGAATGACTTGGTAGTAAAATAAACATAGTTTAATGCCATTGATCTTATTGAACATCTAGATGTCTTCCTAGGTGATGGTCTCTTTATGGTGTTTGAGGGAATCAATGAGTCTACATCGTGGTAGGTAATAGGTCTTAGAAGTGCTCATGGTACTAAGGAGACTCAATAATCTACACAAAAATATGTGTTGGTTGCTAGTGTGATAGTGCACATATAAGATAGAGAGAGAGTAGGAATATAGATCATGGCTAGGTATGGGTGGAGGTGTTCCTTGTACTTGCTAAAATAATATTATCACTATTCCATTGACATAATCCATAAAATATATTTTAATTTTGGTAATATCTCTTCTAACCTTTATCTTGGCATATATATTTCAAATTTTGAATAGGTTATACTATGAAACTTTGGAATACATTAGCAATTACATAAAATATAAAAATAATATCACACCATTCATTTGAGAAGTCCATTACCTAATTATTAGGTACTAAATTGATGGTTATAGTCTCATTAGAAACTAATAATATTATGTTCATTACTTATGTTAATCAATAAAATATTCCTTTCCACTACCTAATTATTATGTGATTGGATTGATTGCTATAGTTCTAGTAACCTATGATAATACATTAAATATTCCTTTTTATAAATGTTGATATTTTATACTTTGTGTTAAATTTTCAAGGTTGTATATTCTTAGTCAATTTTAATGCATTTATTAATAAAATTTAAAATTTATGTTTAGAAAACAATATTACATATTCACACTTCACATTAAACATAAATTGTTTTAATGTACCTAATGTATCAATCTATCTTTGTAGCGCAAGTAGAGAAGGTGAGCATAGCCTCATTGAATAGGAGGTCCACGGTTCGAACCTCTACGATGCAAAGGGGGACACAAAGGTTGTGTGTTAAATTCCCTATTGATAAGCATAGCTCTTAGCTTTACAAGGGGTCATGGTTGGGAGGATACTGCTCAGCCTTGTGCATTTGTTATAGGAGTTTCTCACACTAGCCTAAAATTTTAGTCCAAAGGGAACAAAACAATGCAATAGTTCAAGCTTTGAATCTTCTTCAAGAGGTCTAAAGTTCAAACCATGGTGTGGGTGAGTGTGTGAGGGGGTGGTTGTGTGGTGGCTGTGTTAAATTCCCTATTGATAAGCATAGTTTTTGGATTTATGAGGGGTCATGGTTGGTAGGATACTACTCATAAATATTAATGTGATATGAAGAAACTAATTTTCGTGCATATCAAATTTTAAATTTTTAATAGTTTTAGGTAAATTCAATTTTTTCTTTGGTTGTTTCAAAATTAAAAATTCAAAAGTTTAAATATATTATCCATTAATGCTCTTGGTACTAAATTTCAAGTATAATTATAATTTTTTTATATTGTATATTCATATTTGTTATTTTGATTGTGTATATATTTATTATTTTTTAACATCTTTTAAAATAAACTATCCTCCGTGTGAGTGTGGTCTACCAACAAGGATACCACTTAAATTATCGGTGATGTGACCTGGGTTCAATATCCATGGTAGATATGTATAAGAAGTATTACAAATAAATAAATAAATCATTCAATTAAAAGTTTAAAATTAACTTTTTCTATCTATCTATAATTAAGTAATCAGATAATAATAAGTAAAAATTTAATAAAGTTTCAAATTATGGCAAGTGTGTGAGGGGGTGGGTGTGAGTGTGAGTGTGTGAGGGGGTGAGTGTGTATGGTTGTGTGTTTGGTCCTATTGAAGTTCAAATTTTTTCAAGAGGTCCAAGGTTCAAACCATGCCATGGGTGAGTGTGTGAGGGGGTGGGTGTGTGGTGGTTGAGTGTTAACTTCCTTACTGATAAGAATAGCTCTCGGATTTATGAGGGATCATGGTTGGGAGAAGCCTGCTCAACCTTGTGTTGGTCATAGGGGTTTCTCACACTAACCAAAAAAAAAAAAAGTTTTGATGTATATAATATATCAATATTAATGTGATATGAAGAACCTGCATATCAAATTTTAAATAGTTTTAGGTAAATTCAAATCCTCTTTTTTTGGTTGTTTCAAAATTAAATATTCAAAAGTTTAAAGATATTATTCATTAATGCTCTTTGGCACTAAATTTTAAGTATAATTATATATTTTTTATATTGTACATTCATATTTGTTATTTTGATTGTGCATATATTATCTTTGAGCACCTTTTAAATTACTTATCCACGTAAAAGTTTAAAATTAAATTTATAATTAAATAATTAGATAATAATAAGCAAAAAATTATTAAATGTTCAAACCGTAGCATGAGTGAGTGTGTGAGGGGGTGGGTGTGTGTATGGTTGTGTGTTTGGCCCTATTGATAAGTTCAACTTTCACCCTTATGAGAGATCATGGTTGGAATGAAGATGCCCAACCCCGAACGTTGGTTGGAGTTTCTCATCCTAACCTAATCTATATATATATATATATATATATATATATATATATATATATATATATAATCATAATTAGATTTATTAATAATTATTAAATTATCTTAAATTATATTGAAATTAAAATTAATGAGTTAATATTAAATAAAAATCCCCATCAGGTATCTTAATGGTAAGTTCTCTCAAACCTTGGAAGGAGGTTTGGGTTTCAACCTTGGCGGCCTGTGCTTGATTGAAAATACCCTTCAGATAGCTTGAGGGGTATACCCAGATGGAATAGGCCCCATGGAATAAAAAGTCCTAGTTCCAAGGGATACGAGGAATGATTTTCCTTAACATAAGGTTTTTATCCACACCAGGTACCTTACTGGCAATTTCCCTCATTCCTCGAAATGATTTCTGGGTTTCAAGCCCGATGACCTATGCCAGATACAAAAAACTCCCTAGCTATATTAAGGGATATAATCGGATGGGATAGGCCTTGTGGAATAGAAATTCCTGGCCCCTAGGGGATATAGGGAATGATTTTCCTTAACATAAGGTTTTATCCACACTAGGTACCTTATTGGTAAGTTCCCTCAATCCTCGAAAGGAGGTCAAGGGTTCGAGACTGATGGCCTATGTCGGATACAAAAAACCTTCGACTAGCCTAAGGGGTGTACCCAAATGGGGCAGGCTTCATGGAATGAAAATTCCTAGCCCCCAAGGTTACGGGAAATGATTTTATTTAACATAAGGTTTTATCCGCACCAGGTAACTTACTAGAAAGTTCCTTCAATCCTTGGAAGGAGGCTCGGGGTTCAAGCTTGATAGCCTGCATCGAATACAAAAAACCCCCCGACTAGCTTGAGGGGTATACCCAGATGGAACAAGACCCGTGGAACGAAAAGTCCTGGCCCCCAGGGAATACAGGGAACGATTTTCCTTAACATAAGGTTTTGGTCCCAGGGCGAACAACACAACGGTTTGAGCTTTGGCTCTTCTTTGGGAAGTCCAAGGTTCAAACCGCGGTGTGGGCGAGTGTGTGAGGGGGTGGTTGTGTGTTAAAATCCCTATTGATAGGCATAGCTCTCAGCTTTAGGAGGGGTCATGGTTGGGGGGAGACTACCCAACCCTGCATTGGTCGTAAGGATTTTTTATACTAACCAAATAAAAATAAACAAATTAATATGATGATGATGTGGTATAGGCTTGTTGGAAGCATACCCTTGAAAAGAAAAAAAAAACTATTATTTTAAATAAATGAAATTATTAATATATAAATTTAATTATCAGTATAATGTTAAAAAATAATACAAATAATAATATTATTAAAGTAAAGAAAGAGATTTTTGTTAAGTGCAGGTTCTACTATTGAATCGATACAATATTTTGGTCCATTTTAAAATAGTTTGAGGCAATTGTTTGCGTGAGTTTTGTTTTGAAAGTAATATAAAAAATACATTTAATTGTAATTTATTTATTTAAATTTAAGTGTAAAATAAAATTATGGGGATAATATTTTGAAATATTTTGAAGCAATTGTATGAGATTTTTTTAAAGTAATATAAAATATTTATTTAATTATAATTTATTTATTTAAATTTAAATGTAAAATAAAATTGTGGGGATAAGAGTAATTGATGATGGGTAAGAAGTTTACACCTTATAGATTAGATTTCTCAAATTTTAAGAAGGATATGAGGTTGGCTTTTGACAAACTAGTTGAAATACCATTATGTGGTCAAGTAGGACCATTTTGGCTATATAGTCCATTAAAAATTATATGTTTATTTAACATACAATTTTATGTATATAGTATTATTTTAATATCAAGTTGTAAAAAGTAGGCCCATAGTCCATTAAAAGATATATTTTTATTTAACATATAATTATATATATAATATCTTTTTTTGAATTTACCAAAAAAAAATCCCTTGCAAGACCACCTTAGTCTCATAAACCATTATTTTAATATTGTTATATATATAATATTATTTTAATATTAAATTGTCATACCACAATGTGGTAATAATATAATACAATAAAACATTTTAATAATTTTTTTTTAATAATATTTAAATATACACATAAATATAAATGTTAAGATTTTTTATTATATCATAAAATGATATATTATAGTTATAAATGGAGTGTCATATTATATCACTATTAATATAAACATATTTAAATTTGTGTTATACTTATAAAATTAATTATATTAAATTAATCTCATAATAAATTATTTTATTTAATTAAATAATCATTAAATTATCAATCTACTTTATTCATATAAAGATATAAATTATAAGATAAACTAATATAAATATAACTCTTTCATGTTGGGATGCTTGTTCAAACTTTCTGATCCCGTGTTGAATGTGGATGTCTCAAACCCATATAACGATGATCATGTTGATCTGTGTGCCAATAATGAGGCAGTTGGTACTAATGATGGATGGGATGCGCCTCACGTATAGAAATATTTAGGCCACATATTTAGGCCACACTGACAATTTCCGCCTCCACCAAACTCCGGATGGTAGTTATGATGGTTTCTTGACACGTGTCATTTTGTTAAACTTTAGTTACCTGGGGGAGTTAGTGTTTTGATGTATTTGAATGTTAACTTTTTATAAGTTAATGTGAAGACTTGCGGTTCAGGGTTTTTGAAACGAGGTACCATCCAACTTTTTAAGCTAATACAAAGTCTTTTCATTAAGAAAATATAAATATAACAAAAATATTAATTTAAATCTAAATTAAAAAAAAAAAATTAATTGATATTATAAAATATAAGGATATTTGAGTCTAAATTTTAATTTATTTAAAGATATTTGAATCCTTAGTTTCATTACATATAAATTCAAGTTTGACTTATGAGGCAGAGTTAGAAAGTACACGTGTTGTCTCACTCTGTCATACACTATCATCATAAATTCCAATTTATGACTCCACATCCACCTTGAATAGATTTGCCGGTGCTATAATGCTTATAGATAATCCTTCAATTATATAAGTTACGTATTGGCCACAGTAATTATTTATTTTCGAATCAGGCAATAGATATTGATATCTAACAAATTTCTTTGAGCTGGTTGTGGGATTATAAATTCGAAAGGAAAGGTTGATCCAAACGTGTCTATCCCATTCCTTGCATTTATTTTTATTTGGTAACAAGTTAATTTATACAGCCACCGGATATTTTTGGTATGTTTAGAAGAGAACAAAAAAAACAACCTCACTATTTACGTTGTCCCAAAAGGAAAATTTAAAATGAATTCATTCCTATCTGCTATTATCATTCATAAATTCTCGTAGAACATGGCACTTATATTCTGCGTCGGCGGAAAAGATATAAACGATCTGTCCCTTTCTTCGCTAATCAATCAGTCCTGTAGATGCCTTCAATCTTGTGAAAAGAGAACACGCATCAATCTTGTCAAAGGAGGACACGTCGTCCACGACTGGCACCTCCATTATTTGTCCCTTAACAAATAATTTGGCGAGCTCATCTCCTGCATGATTGGAACTATTTGCTCCCCTAAAAGCTGGCTTCCAGACCGGCGCCTTTATGAAAACATTGCCACGCTAAGAATGGCAAAATAATAAGTTGATCCACCTCGACTAAAAAATATTCTGAAGTAAAAACTCGAAGTAAATCGGGAGATGAATGCAAAACTAATTGTTCACCTAGTAAATGACCTGCCACAGACTTAAGGGCTCGAGTTTGTCCACGATGATACTGCCTCCACTATAAATATGTGTAGAACACAAAATATCCTTACAATCAAACACATGTATAGTAACCTGAATGTTCTGAATTCAGCATGGAAAGACATTTTGCTTCTAATATTAGCATTCTGCTATGTTTTCTTCTCTTAAGATTGTCTCTGGCTTTTGCACAAGCACGGAGACAGCCTCTAGCTTCGGCCTTGTTTATATTTGGAGACTCGACCATTGATCCTGGTAACAACAATGGGCTTGCTACTATAGTCAAGGCTAACTTTCCTCCCTATGGCCGAGATTTTCCGGGCGGCCGACCTACAGGGCGCTTTACAAACGGAAGACTAGCCATTGACATACTCTGTAAATTTCCTCCGATCTATTTCCCTTCTGAGCAATGTAGTTCTAATCTAACTATTCTTCTTTAGTTTATTAAGTTGAAAAAAATATAAAATTTATGTGACTAACTACAAAACGTTATGTGTCTATAGCCGGACTAGCTGGACTTCCTGACATTCTGCCCGCAAACTTGGACCCTGAGTTCCGAGGACAGAAACTGCTCACGGGTGCCAGTTTTGGCTCGTCTGGCTCAGGATACTACGACGGCACTTCAGAGACATTTGTTAGCACACATTCCGCTCTATTTAGAATTTTTTTTTGTTTTTACTGTAAATTTAAAGATCTTAAAGAGACTCTAATTGTTGGAGCAGGAGAAACTTCATTAAAAACATTTATATTGTGTTTCAAAATTGTTTTATGTTCTAAGATCTTTAATGATAATGAGTGTTTTGTATTTGCAGAATTTGATACCTCTGCAAGGGCAAGTAGAGAATTTCAGGGAATATCGAGTGAGCCTTGCCGCTTATGCAGGTGAGCCCAACGCCAATACAATTATAAACGGATCCTTATTCGCTATAAGCACTGGAACGGACGACTTTGTCCTTAATTACTTTTTAAATCCTGTAACGGCGGCGACATACACGTTGGAAGAGTTTCAGGAAGTTCTTCTAGCGTCTCTTCGTGAATTTGTACAGGTAAGTCATTTCTCTCTCCTAATCAATTTCTACGATTTTATTGGAGTTGCAATCTAATTGTGTTTTGCACAGAGCGTATACCGGGAAGGTGGTAAGAGACTTGCTATCATTGGGCTGCCTCCTTTCGGGTGCTTGCCTGCTGTAATTACTGTGCGTAATTTGGTGGGCAACACATGCTACGAGGAGTTCAATAGCGTTGCGCGTTCTTTCAATTCGAAGGTTGAGGCTCTAATCGAAGAGCTGAGACCCAGTTTGCCCGGCTGTCGGCTCGCTTATTGTAATATATACGATACATTGGATGACATGGTTAAAAACCCCGCTAAATATGGTAATTCCACTTCCCTCTCCACCGAAGACAACAGTCATGACCTTTCTGGCTTGGTGTTTTGAGACAATTTTGTGATATAAAAGACTAGTTGACTTTGATTGGGTTGCAGGGTTTGTAGAGGCGAGGAGGGGCTGCTGTGGAACGGGTCTGATAGAGCTGTCGATTTTGTGCAACATTGCGAGCCCGACGTGTCCTGATGCGTCAAAATACGTGTTTTGGGACAGCTTCCACCCAACAACTGCAGCTTATAACGTCATAGCAACGTCCTTATTTCATCAGTTTTTGGAACAACTGACATAAACCTTGTTCTCGCAGTCTTAAATTAAATAAATAAAAGGAGGACACAATATTTGAACTTGTTGAAAAATATAACAGAGGGATTTGTAGCACCATATTAGTGCCCCTGTAAAGCTCTGATTTATCTAGGCTCAGCTGTAGGTGGTGTGAATTATTTAGAAGTGGCTTTGCCGTATTGTGTTCCATGGGAGGTAGAGTATGTATGTTGTGTAGGTTACTTAAAATATGAGTATTCTTTTAAGTTTTGTAGATTCCTTTGGTAGTTTATTTAAGTTACTTTAAAATTTATTTTATTTTTATATATTTTAATAATAATAATATTTTTTTATTTTAATAAAAACAACGTATCGAACGGTCAGGAACTTATTCGATACGTAAGAACTAAAAATAGAAGCAATAGAATATATGCAATACCAAATATGCAATTCACATTAACAAGTCTCACAATGGTTAATGGATAGAATGGTATTTATTTATTTGATTGGAATTAGAAAGCTGAGTAAAACCTACGTTTCCTCTCTTTGCCTCCTACTGTTAGACAAAAACATGCAATTTATAATTGCAGTTTTCATTTCCACAATTGTTCATCTTCTGTATATTGTGAAGATGCCCATACATCAACTTTTAATTTTAGGACACCAACTACAAGTTGATAATAAAAATCCTTAAAATAAAGGGTATTAAATTTTTTTCTTTAGTTATTTTAACTCTAGTTTTGGACACCAATTTCAAGATAATAAGGAGGCTACTAAAAATAAAGGCCGTCAAATTGATAATCTAAATTTTTTATCTATTACTAAAGGCTATGCCTTGGATTCAATAAAATCAATAAAACTACAAGTAATAAAATTTGATCTATTATCATCCAAATATAAGTTTCCTTTATATTTAAATTTGGGGAGGGTTAATGGACTTGAAAAATATAAGGCAAATTAACAAGCTACATGTTTATTAAATTTAAAAGTTGATTCACAAGAAACAATAAGATTAATTAACGAGAAGATAATAGTCAAAAAGTTAAAAATGTGGTATATTGTAGTGGTATGGTCTAAGAATCTCATTCAGAGACCCAAATGCAAACCATAATAGGGATTTTTTTTTTTCTTTTAAATACATAGAGGAGTTGGTTACATTTACATTAATAACTTTCAAGTGTAGGGTTCAAACTACAAGGGTTGTTCTGGACAAGCTTATACCACCTTGTTGTTGTTCATATAACGTGAGAGAGACCATCGATCACTTGGGATTCATACCATCATTATTGGTTTGACGCACATTTAAAGGATTCATATTAGACTACTACCTTTGCAACAGGTATGCCTTCAAGGTTTGAACCTAGGTCTCTTCTTGATAAATGCTTGGCTAAACAGACAACTACCAATCCATCTAACCCTTGAGGACCAGAAAATTTATAATTTTTACAAGGTTTCTTTAAAATACATTTTATTTATTTTAGTGTTAATAGTACTAAAAATTTGAAAATACCTTGTTATCAAAGTTCAGTTGATTTTACTCTCAAATATATAGAATACATTTAATTTTTTTTAAATATGTTTTAATAATAATAAAACTTGGATTGATGTTCGAATAGATAAAAGAAAATATGTTGTTACCAAGGTTCAAGTCTTCTTTTCATTGATAGTTGAAACTTTCATGGTCTCCATTTTTAGAGTTTCTTCGTGTTATTCCATTTTTAATATTTTAGAAAAACAAGTAACAAATAAAAAGTAAAATTAATTAAAACTTTTATTTTAATGTGTAGAAGAGATCAAGTTTTTGGACACTAATTTCAAGTCAAAAAGAAAGAATATAGTTAATAAATGAGAAAATTAAAGTCAACCATAAATATAAATATAAATATAAATAAATATAAAATTATAAATAAATATAAATATAAATAAATATAAATATAAATATAAATAAATAAATAAATATATATATATATATATATATATATATATATATATATATATATATATATTAATTTGATTAGTGTGAGAAACCTCTACAACTGAAACTTGGGATTCGACATCCCCATTCCAACATGACCTCTCATAAGGGGGAGAGCCGAGCTTATCAATAGGGAATTTAACATGAAGAGCCAAACCCCAAACTATTGCATTGTCTATGTTTATATTTCTCTATTTATATTTCTCTAGTGTCAATGACCATTATAGTATCTAGAAACATATTAACATTTAATGTCAATTCTTCATTTATTTTTAATTCATTGTGTAAAGTTGAGGTAGTGAAGATGTTTATTTATTTATTATTATTATTTTTAAATATAAAGGTAATATGAGTTATATAGGGGACACTTCCATATATAAAATTACATTAATTGAACTTATATTGAATAAAATTAGCAGCAATAACAATCCTTCCCCTCATCCATAAAGAAGATTGTTAATTTTCTCTACAAAAATGTTTTTGCTTTGTATATATTTTTTCATTTAGATTTGTTAACCTTTAAACTTATTATTATCTAGACATCAAGAAATTTTGGCATTAATAACTCTCCACGAAAATTCATTATTGACATGAGATATATGAGAGATCATATCTATGTAGGTCAATCAAGTTTTTGAGTCTTGCTTAGTGGATATGATTTATGTCATCATGTTTATGTGTATCATTCAAACAAAGTACATTTTCCCTTTGTGAGTGGATTATATATATGATATATGAAAATAGATTTAAGAGTTGCATTATTTCCCTTTGTGAGTAGCATGTTGCCAAGAGATGGACAAAAACAAATATTTTAGTTG
This sequence comes from Wollemia nobilis, assembly GCA_028583015.1. Classification (NCBI taxonomy): domain Eukaryota; kingdom Viridiplantae; phylum Streptophyta; class Pinopsida; order Araucariales; family Araucariaceae; genus Wollemia; species Wollemia nobilis. The sequence goes on along the minus strand of JAQPPZ010003554.1, from coordinate 3,770,025 downwards.
AAAGCCTTCTATGAAAAGGTGTAACAACTCCAAATCATGACATGTACTTTTAAACATATTTCCAACCACAATCATAGAGTATCTTTCACAACTAGCTTGTAGATGTCCACTTGTACTATCAACTTGAGACTATTTTCCATAATAACCACCTTAGTCTTATTGTTGGTGGGGGTTCCAAGGGGGAGAGAGACTTATACGATGAGGTTTCCCTTGTTGCAAGACTATTTTCCATAATAATCACCTTAGTATTATTGTTGATGAGGGTTCTAAGGGGAGAGAGACTTATACTACGAGGTTTCCCTTTTTGCATTAGATAAAATAATCTACTCTTATGGGATAGGATTATCCTTAGGTACTCCATGAAAATTAAGTTTCACCATTTAAATAGGATGTGGTCTCAATGAGATGTTGCATCGTCCAACCTTGCTATATGGGATTCTCTTGGTATTTTGGACAAGGATGGATACATGGAGTAATTTTTTAAGGTTATTTTATATCTAAAGCATGACTTGATGATTAGATTTTTTTAAATAGGAATGAACATCTTATAAGATAAGAATATTTATATTGGTAAATATTTACTTTATAGAAAGATATTGTTTACTAAAAACATATCAAATTTTCTCTATTTAGAGGCTCCAAATGAGGATTGTCGATATGATGCCCCAAAGAGCTTATACGTATTGTTAAGGATAGGGTCAACATTTAAGAACTTGTCAAATGGTCCTAGGGCATGCTAGACAAAATTATAGTTTTTGTAAGAAGAATATGCACACTTTGAAGCTAAAAGTATAGTTGAGAAGAAGATGCTATGTTATCTTCATATCATTCTTATCGAGTTTGCACTATTATGTCCATTACCAACCTCTCTTTTGAAAATTATTAAAAGTGTGAACTTCTTATTTTCTTGCTAATGGTGAGAAAAAATTTACTTGGGGAGCCAACATTTAAACCAAATTTATTGGAAGATGTCATGATTGAAAACCAAACGAGAGCTAAGGATTTCATATCTATTCACCTTATATTTTTAGTTGGACCAATAACCCATTTAAGTGTCCTTTATTGTAACTAAAAATATTCTTTTGGTCCAAACATGTTTATCTAATATCAACTTTTGGCTTCTAGTAGCCTATTCCAACCTTGTCATAGGTACACAACTGCTTTGCAAAGAATCCATTTTTAATTAAGTTAGCCTAGTAGACACTTAGTTTCTATTCTATAGTCATAAAAGCTCTATTCTTGGTAGTTTTAAGGTTTCTACATTTAATTAGAAGCTTATATCACATCCATGTGTTTGTTTAGGAAGAAAATTTTGATTTATCTCTAATACTTCATTGTAGGTAGCCTAAGATAAACTCACAACCAAATGGAAGAAAACACCATATGTATGAGCCTCAAGAGAGAGTCCTAGCTATAAAATTTATTTCTTACTCCTAAAAAATATGTGACTCAGAAGTATTATTGGGATCAAGTTGAATCATTTTGATTAAAATGTGTGAAAAAAGCTCAAAATTGAAAGGGTCTTTTAGCTTTGTGATTTATTAGAAGGGTAGTTTTTTTATAACACCTTTTGAATAGTATAGGATGTAATACGAATTATTTTTTGAAAATAAATATAATTAGTTTATATTCAATAATATTACATTCATTCAATAAGTTTTAATATCTAAGAGCATTATGCATATCACATAACTCCTTATTTCCTTGGGTATATTATGCATGGGATGAGGTGCTTGTGTTAGGCCATCCACCTACAAGGCACACATATCCTACCCCATTCTTATTAAAAAAAAATGGACCTCCTGTGATGGATTAACTTATAGTTTTGGATTAAACATTGGTTTTTCAATAAAATAAAATTAACTCTAGAATTAACACCTTAGCTTATAGTATACAACACTTCTCTTTCCAAATATTTTTCCACATCCATCATACTCATTATTTACATATTGATAGTCATTGGTTGACATATTGTATATAATTTTATAAAATTTTCAAAAAAATAATTATTGATTGTGATATTGTTAGTTTTTATTTTTTTGATTAAAATGTTTTTTAATGGTTTTATGGGGTTGAAACGAGCCCACCCATATTACATCATGACCACATAGTTATATTACAACAACTTGATAATTATGTATGTATCATTTGGCAAGATTCAAACCTTGGTCTCTTCTTTTGAAAGTTGAGGAATCTAATAGGTAAACTAATATCATATGATTATTTTGATTAAATTATTATTTATTCTTTTATATTATTTTTTAAATATATAAAATTTTTAATTTTATATAAATATTTCAAATTTATTCAATTAAGAATTATAAAAAGATTACTAAAAGCAATTACTCAAATATCAAATGAAGGTAGTTATTTAATAATATTAATTAAATCAACTAATAAATAAATAAAAAATTATCATAGTAATTAAAATTTCAAACATAAAAAGAAAACAAAGAAAAATATACAATATAAAACATGCATTAAAGTAATGTCATCTAGAGGAGGTTTCCACATATAAAAATCCAATTTTATACTTTCAACTTTACTTCTCCCTAACTAATCAAAGAGAATAAAAATATTTTGCATATACATGATATATATAAAATGATTTTTTGCTATCATAGTTTTTTTAGCTTACACTTTTATGAATTTTTTCTCTTCCATACTAATTCATAATATTTTGGGTCTTTTAAATATAAAATTATAGATTTATTTTCTTATTTTTTAAAATTTGCATATATAAGTTTATAACATGCCTTAAACCATGTAATTCTACTTGGTAATTATGTATATATATCATGATAATATTTGATCTAGATATTTATCTTAAAAGTACAAATTTTAATCACTTGAGCTCATATTATATTTAGATTATTATATCATCTAAAGAGTTTGATTATGTATTAACGGGTTATGCCTATACACTTGAATTGGTTACAAGTCGTTATGACAACTAACTTCATATTGTATGAATAAATATAAAATTTTCTTCATAATACAATTGTTCAATGCCCTATTGGTCCTAACATGTATTATTGGGCAGCTATAAGCATGATACCTATGTAGGATATCAAAGCATTATTTAGAGAAAATTATCAAAATAGGATATCCAAATTTAAAGGATGATAAAGTAATAGAGATTTTATGTTTTTCATTACTTGCTTGTTTTGTAGATGTTAAGTGAACATGTAGTCTTTTTTGTTACTACTTGATCATTGCAAGGAGTTAATTCATAATGTTATGAAGAGGCATTACGAAGACCAATATTGCTTTTCCATTTAACCTTAATGAATAAGACACATGTGCTATTCAATGAAGGTTATGTGTCTATTTCTCAATAAGCATTATGTGCAAAAGTAGATTTCATCCTAGTGTAATTTGCAAAGAGATCTAAGGACTTGTAATATCTTGTTTTCTTGCTTGTGAGCATGGAGAATTGATTGGAGTATTCTATTAAAGAAGACTATGTGTAATTGATCTATTTTGTTAATGTAAAGATTATTTTTTTTGTCCAAATTATTATTGTTTATTCTATAAGATTGGATATGAGGTGTCATTTAGTTGTAGATATGCTTAAACATAAGTTGAAATATTTGAGGTTTCCTCCACAAAAAAACTATTTTTAGTAGTTACAAACTAAAGCATTATGAGTTGAAGTTTAGATATGTTATCTACAAAGTTGAGATGAGTCATCTAAATGATTACAACTACCATCAACATGTGTTAAGAAGAGTCGTGTCATATAGGATGTGCCGATATGGTGTCAATTTTAGTAAAATAGATAACTTAATGAGATCATGTAATATCAAAGGAAGAGACCGTCATCAGGTGATAGATTCATCATTGTATACCATAATGAGTTTAAATTAGGTTATCCTTAAATAATGATATAATAATATACCATGTAAATATTTGAGCAATATTAATGGAGGATATTGATGCATGTTGTCAAGAAAAATAGTTGGGGTTAGTTGATAAAGTGATAAATATTATCGTCTTGAGAAGGAAAGTTTTTCCATCTTGATAAGGTAAGCTATTGATTCATTTAAATAAACATGTCATAATTATACATGCTAACATAAAGGAACAAACCATATAAAGTTCATGTGTGGCATCTAAGAGGTGGTAGGGCTAAGTGACATCATGGAATATTAGTAAGCCATCCAAAAATCTAGGTAAAGGGTCATCCAAGTAATCAATGTAAAGAGGTCACCTAATGAGTCATTCAAAGTTATCATCTATGAATTTAAAGGGCCCATATAAGGTCATCCCAAGTAACATTTGTCATATTTTGTATAAGTGTTGCATTCCATTTGAAGTAATTGGCTCATCTATTATGATGGATTATTTAATGAGTATGTTTGTGTGTCCATATCTCATTGTGTTATCCCAAACATTAAGCATACACCGTCTAGAGCATATTCATAAGATATAAAGGAACTACATGTTGTCCAAAGGGCTCTAAGGTGTTGCCATTAACAACTAACACTAATATACATACATAGATGTTGATACACATCTATTATGATTTACAAAAATGAAGGTGCTATGAGGCCATATGATGTATATGTAGGAAAAATATGTAGCATATATGGGGTAATGTGCTATATGTGCTCATATTAATATATAAAATTTATATTATATTTAATAACGATTTATGAATAGTACCCAATTTACATATCATGTAGCTTCATTTTTGTATAGACACAACAGTTCACAACAAGTCCTCCTTGATAAGAGTGCTTTACCCTTAAGGCATAGGAACATAAATATGAGCAGTGATGAAGGAGTATATTCCCATGAAGCTTTTTTCCTAGAAACACATTTCCACTTAATAAGGTCTTAAGTGATGTCCCAAGTATGTCAACCTTCTTCTTCAAAATTGGGAGCTCAATTTGAACTAGAGTAATGGTATCCAACTTTTTTTTAAGTATGAGATATGTACAATAATGAATATGACCTTTGTTTGGAATTTCAATAGCATAGGTAATAGGATTGATCCTTCTTCTTATATGATAAAAATAATAATATATAGGATATAATTTTAAATTCTTTCCACTATTCTTAAGAGATGTTCACTTGTATGGATGAAGACAAACATTAGCCGAATTATTTTCTTGAAATTTGCATTTAAAATGATGATTATCATCATGTTACTTCATCCTATTTTTAACACTTTATAAGTTAATCTTCAAGACATGTAATATCACATTGTATTCTTCAAGATAATCATGTACAACTAGAACCATTACTTGATTAAGCATAAAGTCTTTAGATCACGAGGGTTCATAACCATATAAGATAAATAAGGAAGCCATTTTGGTCAGTATATAATAAGTTGTATCATACCACCATTGAACCATAAGTAACCTTCTAGGCATTTATTACAATCTCTATCTACCCATCAATTTGAGGATGATATGCTAAACTCATTGTTTGCAAGATCCTTATTTGTTTGCATAATTATTTCTAAAAATTACTAGTAAATAATGGATCATGATCTCTTATGATTACCTTTAGAAATCCATGAATATTATAAAATTGGTAGATAATTTTTTCTACCACTTAATATGTGGAGCATGTATGCTTCATCACAATGAAATGGCTAAAATTTATGAGATGATTCACCACCCACAAAAATGTTATCATATCAATCAAATATAGATAAGCCATCAATAAAATCCATGGATATTTCTTCCTATTTTTGTTGTGATATGTATAGTGGTTGTAAAACTCCCAAGTATGCAACATGCTCACTTTTATGTGTTTTGCATGTAACACACTCAACCACATAGTTTTTAATTTCCTTTTGCATACCTCACCAAAATAATGATTGTTGAGTATTATGTTATGTTTTGAAGAAATCGACATGTCTCAAACTCAAACAATCATGACTATTTGGAAGAAATTTTAGTATGAAATGTGAACATTGAGATCAATATATTTGATTGATAACCCAAATATATATTATTTTAAATGTAAATTATAGATGTACCTCAATATTCATAATGATTTCCTAGAACTTGTTATGTTTTCCAATTATATTTCTCACATTTAATCCATTTTGTAATTATTACTAAAATTACATACATTATTGTTTCTTCATCCTTACTAGAGAAGACATATATGATCTGGTTACATTTTCCTTTCTTATGCAAGATTTCAATTTTAAATGATTGAATTTTAGCCATCCATTTATGTTTAGTCATTAATATTTTATATGAGAGAAGATATTTAAGACTATCATGGATAGTCTAAATTCAAAACTTGCCATAAATTAGAAATTGTGTCCATTTTGCTAAGGCATGCATAATTTCAAGTATTTCCTTATCATAAACACATTTTATTTGCTCATGTGATTTAAGCTTTTGAATCTCATATGTGATTGGGTGATCATATTGCACAAGTATATCTTCAAGACCTACTTTAGAAGCATCACATTTTATGATAAATGGTTTGAAATAAGTAGGAGTTGTTAATTTAAGAGTTGAGGATAACACTTCCTTCCATACTAGAAAGACTTTATCAGCTTTAAGGGATCATTGAAATGAATCTCTTATTAGAATATATCATAGTGGATTCAAAACATGTGCATAATGTTTAATAAATTGATGTTAGTACCATTCTCAACCAAGGAATCCTTTGATTTTAGACATATTTTTTTAGACCATTCCATTATTGATTTAAGTTTGGTAGGTTTAACTGTAACACCATCTTTTGATATGATATTGTAGTCACCCAAAAGTCACATTGCTATCTCTACATATCCATAGGTGATTCCAGACATCCCTAGGCTATTGTAGGCTATAGTAGTCATGCGTAGTCATACGTAGTCATGCATAGTCAGGCGTAGTCAGGCATAGTCATGTGTAGTCATGCGTAGATTATTGTAGTTCGCCATAGCAGTATGTAGACTTCCATATATGACACTTTATCAGCTTTCAAGTCCAAAACCCTAATAAGTCTTCAAAATCACATCCCGCACATTGGGATATCCTTTGACAGCCTATTTGCACTTAATTGAGGCCCCCACGAGGTATTAATTAACAAAAATAATTAACAAGTCAATTCCAAAAATCTAATTTAATGTTGACTTCACTTAAGTCACCCTTTTAGGGAAAAATTGATTAAAATAACTCTTAATCCTTAATTACAACTAATTGCATCCTCCCACATGTGTGTAATTAGGGTTAGCTAAGATATTTTCCTAAGAAACCCTAATAAAGCCATAATTTGACTTAAGACCTAACCCTAATTAGCCTTAATCCTTCCTCACACATGTGTGAGGATAGGATATTTTCTATAAGGAATAGGAGACTTCCATGTCACAAAACCTAACCTAACTTTGGTTAGACTTCAATATAGGGTTAGTTTCCTTAACCCTCCCCCCTACACCTTGCCATTTCCTATAAATAGTGGGTCGTAAACTCCTAATGTGAGCTCTCCATTTTTATGACATAAGCACATAAATGCTGCCAAAATGCATATCAACATATGATACAGTGAATCTAAATCTAAACAACAACATTACAGTAGTCAAGGAACCTTCCCACCGAAGGATTTTTGTAGAATAGTTCTCAGGGTCTGATTCACCCCATGCCCCGTAAATCTGGCATTAGTTCACCCCCCATAGCATCAGAATGCAGGTATGCCTCATTTTACACCTTTGTTCTGTAACATTTTAAAAGCACAAGGTATGCACTAGTCGAATAACAATTTCTAAGTGTATATTTTCTTTCATTTTGATTTTGTAGGATTGTTAATTTTTTTTGAAGTTTCAAGACCTGCAACTTTCAAGCAACTTATTTAAGCTTATTTTACAAATATTTTTACATTTTCATTTTTGTTTTGCATGTAGTACAAGCCTACATTGTTTTCCCCTTTGTTTACAACATCTATTACTAAAATAAGTGTACATTCTAATGGTTAAATTAGAGTTTCCTAATCCCCTTCTTCCATGTCATCTAATTTTTGAAGCATGTTGTAATATATAGTTTAAATTAGGGTTTACTTATCCCCTTTTACTCCACACACTTGGATTGCATGTTTCCATGCTTTGCAAAGTAGATTTTATTTTTTTATAAAGGTATTTAGGGCTAGACCATTTATTTTCAAAGAATATGTTTATCTAATCATTTTCTTTCGAAAAGGCATTAGGATTAGTTTTCTTTTGAAAATGAAAATAGTTAGTTTCTTACCTTACATACACCATTAGCAAAACACAAATCCACACACACTCACATGGTATTTAAACAAGTGGTGGGATTGGACTTCATCCCCAATCCATCATGCGATATTGGTGTGGTAGGTGTTTTACCCTCCACCAACTCACCCCCTAGACACCTAGCAGCCCCACAGGAGCGATTTTTTGGATTTCATCACTAGAAATCCCCCACTTTTATGACTAGATCCTGGATTTCATCCCTAGTGGTTACCTGTGGAGTGGGACAAGATTAGAACCTTCATCCACAAGGCTAGTATAATTAGTGGAATTGGTATCTGTCGTTCTTGACTAAGCCTGCTCGAGGGTGAAATGAATGCATGGGGTTGTTGACCATGCCTAGCACATCGTAGACAGTACCAACTCTCTTCATGAGAAAAATTTGTGAGCTCTCTTCAGCATAGTGGGTTCTCCCCCTTTTAGGATATCATTTTACTGCGCCTTCCATATAGGTCACCATTCGCACATTGCGATACCATTCTATTATGTGCATCTTTGGATGTTGTAGGAGGTTTGATGTCAATGACATTCTTGATTTTCTATAGTATCCACTCCATTACCCATGATTCTACATAGGGAGTATCAACATCACAACACACAAAATGAACAAAATACTTTTATTTTTTAGAATTTAGAATTAATTCCGGTCTACCATTGTTTTCATGATCACAGAACGGTCTCGTCACACTACACTATATATTATCTTGCCACACACAACATGTCACTTAATTTACACTTACATTAGACATCATTGAGTCTGTATAACACATGGTTTATTCCTAAAACCCCTTTACACATGCTACTATGTCTGTGGTCACCCGTAGTAGACCTCATGAGCAAGCACGCTCTATAGAGGAATGGCCTCCCCCTTCCTCTAGTTAGTCCACTCTTACTCCTTCGATCATGAAGGGGAATACCATAGACACATTTGATTCACACATAGAATATAATGTGTATCTCACACACATGATGCCTCATGATGAGATGTCAACCTTGAGTGAAGCCCTCACTACTTCACTTGCAAAGGATTATCTGCTTCTTTCATCCCCATCTACGCGTAATATTTCAACCACGTTATGTGACCATGTGATCTACACGGTGCCAGGACGACCTACTCCATTCTTTACCATAGATGAGGAGGTCATGCCTACTTCACCCACCTTCACACATTCTTTCTTTCGAAATTTATTTCAATCCATTTTTGAGAATTATTCCTCCCTCCTAAACCGTACCCGTCCTAAGGTCGCATCATTTGCCCCTACCATAGGAATGGTGTCTAACCCATCCTCCTCCACTATAGGAAGCTAGAATACATACTTATACACTGCACAATAGATCCTTCCCTAGTAAAAACCACAAGAATTTCCTCAAACCTCACACCCATACTCTTCACAATAGTACCAACCATCATCTTCCCAAGATCCATTCTTCACCATATATGAAGGTAACTCCCAACAGCCCCTTCAGACGTAAGATGCACAAATCCAAGCGGGGGTGTACACATACACCTTCCCCTCAACCCAAGCTCCTACTTCAGTAGCTTACCCTACCTTTTTGGCAGCTTTTCCACCAATATCCTAGGTATCCGAAGTGTATGATACCCAACCTTTAGAGCCACTTGTGTCTGCGACAACTTTTAGGATACCACCACCTCATTCTCTTCAATCACCTGCTACTAATATCTTTCCTACTCATGGATCGAGATCAATAGCTTATCCAAACACCTCGCCAAATTATTCCACACAAATTAGCTTCCCTACTTCCTACCCTCCAGGGTAGAGACAGATCCCATCCTTTGATATCTCATCTTGACCACCCCTAGTGCTGGTAGTTCTGACACCTACACCATTACCAGCTCCACCCAAATTCTTTATGTATCCTTTAGCTTGGTCATCACCACCTATGTCCCAATCATTATAGCAGGTACTAACCCAAAAAGTACATGCACCACAACCACATGCCTCACAGTTACAATATATTACCCACAATAGACACATACCCCACAACCTAGTATACCTATAGATATGACAGCACATGTCACCCAGTATCCACCTTATCATGATCAGGCACAATAGTACTCTCCATAGTATTATGAAGAACAACAATACCAGTATCTACCACATCCACAGGGTTAGCCTACCATAGCCCAACCCTCAACTCCTATGGCACCTAAACTTCAACTCTTATGATATGAAGTCAAAATGTTGAACCTATGCACCTCTAGCTACGAGACACAAAATCCCTATTATGATGAACTGTGCAATGAGCCAGTTCACCCATTAGTTCCTATTCCTCCCTATCTCTATCGCTTTGAAATACCCAAATTCGACAAGTATAGAGGTAAGGAAGACCCTAGAGAGCATGTGAGAAATTATCATTCATACTGCTATCAGCTTCAAAGTAGCAACCCCTTCATGTTGTGTACCTTTTCCCTCTCGCTCATCGGGTCAGGATTGGATTGGTACAACATGCTCCCATGCCATAGCCTATATACCTTTGAGCAGCTAGCCAACTCCTTCCTAGAACACTTTTCCATCAACATCAAGAAAAATACCATATTTTTTTATGTGTATGCCTTACAATAGGTTGATGAGAAACTCATCACTGAGTTTGTTGCTCTATGAAGAGCGATTATCCATGACCTCACCCATAGCCTCCCCACTTCAGATCTTGTGACACTCTTTTCCAAGAGTTGCCACAAAAATATTTCCACATCCCTCCAACTTCACCAAAGTTGCACTTTTGAAGATGCCATCTCACAAGAAAAAGTGATCAAAGACATTAAGGTTCAATCCGGAAAGATTAAGTTAAGAGCCAAATCCAACTATAACCCCAAATTCCATTTCAATAGGACCGCACCAAATCAACCTTACCCTCGACCACCATAAGCCAACAAAGTAGCAGTCACTACGCTAGCACCAACACTGACTCCTCCACCCTATATAACACAAGCGCAAGCATCCCAGATCAATGCTCCTACCCCACATAGATCATAAAAATATCAAGGCATGCACCCAGAGGTTCCACCACGTAACCTCACACTATTATCTGAATCATTTCTAGCTCTATTTCATAGATTATATGAGGGCAACCACCTTGTCCTACCCAAGATCCACCCATTGGATCCAAATATACCCAAGCCTCATGGGTATAATGAGCAATTTTTTTGTCCTTTATATAGAAAATGCGATCATGATATCAATTTGTGTCACTCCTTCCATGGGCAAGATCAAGACCTAATCGATAGGGGCACCATTCAAGTAGCAAATCCTCTAGTCCCACATAATCAAAACTTAGGGATTTTCTAAAACCCTCTATAGGATCACAGAGGACCCAACCCTCCTAGACCTCCAAACAATCCCCCAACACCACCTCACCAAGTGAACAATGTCCAACATGATCCTCCATCATGTGGTGTAGTAGGTATGATCAACCTTACTATGAGAAACCAATGGTACCTGTCATGTCAAACAACACCTATTATTTCCCCACTAGCTCAGTTTACATCACCATAAGTACCTCAAATGCCCACTACCGTACCACCACCACCCAAAAATATGATTACCATCTATGGTAGCCTAACCCATAAGTTACATAATGCCCCCATGCGACTATCCATATTTGATCTCCTATAATAGTCACAACCCCATCGCGATGTGTTGAATGACATCTTACATTCCATTGACTTAGAGATGCATGATATGAATGCCTTTGTCAATTTTGTAGAAAACATCCCATGATGCCTTCAGCCCTCAATTAGCTTCCATGACCACGAGATAACGAAACTTGTTGGAGGAGCAGATCCCTCTCTCCACATCCAAGCCACAATCAATAATATCACCTACAAGTGGGTACTCGTTGACACAGGTTCATCCATTAGCATTATATCTATAGTAGCTCTACATCACTTACACCTCCCTCCAGCCCATTTTGCCATGCCTTCCCTAGACCTATGTGCTTTTGATGGCTCCATGAGACCTACCGTAGGATCCATAGTTTTACCTATTTGCATAGGCATCCATACAATCCCCATCCTCTTCCACATCATACAAGGAGAAATGCAATACAATATTCTCCTCAACTCCCCATGGATTAGAGACATGCAGTGTGTTCCTTTCACACTACACCATTACCTTAAGTACATCCACAACAAACATGTCCATTATGTCCCAGTCGATGGAGACCCCTTTAAGTTTTCATTGTTTTGTCTTTAAGAGTTGAAGATTTAAGTTTTAAAATAGCTACACTGATTCACCCACCCTCTCAGTGTCATTGTGAGACTAACAATTGGTATCAGAGCGAGGTTCCTAAAAAAGCTTAACCAGCTAGGGTGATCTTGGAAGTGACACAATGGTAGGTGGTGAAGGCTTCTCATCAAACAAAGCACCATTGTTTGACAAAAATAATTACACATTTTGGAGACTCAGGATGCAGAAATATCTTTGTGCTTTGGGATATGAAATTTGGGATTCAGTAGATAGTGGATACACCATACCCACCACTTCTCCAACCGATGCTGCCGTGGTAAGAAATTGTTTGAGAATGACTCAAAAGAAAAGAATGCTATCATGTGCGGATTAGTGGACAATGAACTGGTAAATATTATGAGTTGTAAAATGGCAAAAGAAATATGGGACAAACTAAGGAGCATTCATGAAGGAGACGTTAATATCAAGGAGGCCAAGTTACAAACACATCGAGCTCAGTTCGAAGTATTAAAGATGAATGACGATGAGAACATAGAGGCATATATGCTAAGAGTTAATAAAGTCATTAATGCGATTAGAGGACTCGACGAGGAAATCAAAGATTTTATCATCTTGAAAAAGGTATTAAGATCTCTTCCCCAAAGATTTGATTCTAAATTTTTAGCTATAGAAGAAGCTAAAGATCTAAATTATTTTAGTATGGATGAGATGCATGGTTCTTTGACTGCATATAAGATGAGAATAGAAAAATCTAAACCCACAGACAGAGATGCTGCTTTTAAAGCCCATAAAAATATGAAAGCAAAACAAGAATCCGAGGAACAAGAGACATCAGATGAAATGGAAGCAAACTTTGTTCGAAAACTAAAAAGGGGAAAAAGAAAATACAAAGGAAAGTTACCATTTAAATGTTTCAATTATGGAGGCATTGGGTATTTTGTAGCTAAATGTCCACTTAATGAGAAGAAAAAAGTGATGAAGGATCACACTAAGAAATAAGTGACTGGAAGAAAAAACTAAATTTCAGAAAATGCAACTTCAAGAAGAAAAGTTTCATCTCCAAGAATGTCAGTTCATCAGAAGACAGCTGCGATGAGGATTCTGAAAAGGAAACATGTGAAGATATTTTCATGGCACTCAAAGAAGAAAAAATAGAAAAATAATAGGAATGTGATGAAGAATAAATTGATGTAGAAGTAAATTTGGAAGAGGAACTAATTGCAGCTCTAGATGAATTGAAGATAGAAAGAAAAAATAATAAGAAAATTTCAAGAAATCTTGAGGATGCAAATGAAATCATAACCAGTTTGAAAGTACAAATAGAAGAATCCAAGAAAATATCTAAAGATCTCGAAGTGCAAATAACCATGAAAATAGATTATTGTAGCAAGCTAGAAGAAGAGACTGTTGGTTTAAGGATGCAGATAGAAGATATGAATCGTAAAATTAGTTGTTATCACAAATGTGAAGAAAGTTCTATGAAGCTGGATAAGATCATAAATAACCAAAAGACTACAGACATCAAATTTGGTTTGGGCTTTGACGAAGGAGAATCGTTAAATGGATCAAAGGCCATAAATGAAGAATCCATAAAGAATGAAGATAAGAAACAGGTTGATCAACAAAAAATTGACTCAGATGATTCAAATAGTGATTCAAAAGTGGAAGAAAATAAGAAATTCAAAACAGGCAGCTGGCAGAAAGATCATCCTAGAGAATAAATAATTGGAGACCCCATAGTTGGTGTTCAGACAAGAAGAAGAGTAGTAAGTAACTACTCTCTATTATCCAACATTGAGCCCAAAAATTTTGTTGAAGCAAGCAAATATGAAATTTGGATGAAAGCAATAAATGAAGAATTAGATCAGATCAAGAAAAAAAAACTTGGGAGTTAGTACCAAGACCTGAAATAAAAATATAATCGGTACTAAATGGGTCTTTCGAAACAAATTGAATGAAGACGGACAGGTAGTCAGGAATAAAGCAATATTGGTATGTAAAGGCTATGCACAAGTTGAAGGTATTGACTTTGAGGAAACCTTTGCACCTGTGGCTAGACTAGAGGCAATTAGAATGTTTTTGGCTTTAGCAGTTTACAAGAATTTCAAAGTTTATCAAATGGATGTGAAATTAGCATTTTTGAATGGAAAACTTGAAGAAGAGGTTTATATTGAGCAGCCAGATGGTTTTCAACTTGGTGATGATCCCAACTTGGTTTGCAAGTTGAAGAAAGCATTATATGGTTTAAAACAGGCACCCCAAGCATTGTATGCAAGGCTAGACAACTATCTTACTCAACAAGGGTTCAAGAAAGGTATGGTGGATAGTAATTTGTATGTCAAAACATAAAATGGCCATCTTATTGTTCTTGTTGTATACATAGATGATATCATATTTTGTAGCAGCAAAGATGAGTCGTGTAAAGATTTAGCAAATAAGATGCAGAAAGAATTTGAAATGTCAATGATTGGTGAACTTTCGTATTTCCTTGGGTTGCAAGTTAATCAAAATGAGAAGGGCATATTTATTTCTCAAATTAAATATGTGAAAGAGATGCTAAAAAAGTTCACAATGGAGGATTGTAAGCCAGTTAGCACTCCCATGACGATAGGTTGCAAGTTGAGCAAGGATGACAAATCTCCACATGTTGATAAAACCATGTACAAATCTATGATTGGGATCTTACTATACTTGATAGCTACCAGACTAGATATTTTGTAGGCAGTATGCATGGTAGCATGATTTCAGGCTAGTCCCAAGGAGACTCATGTGACAACAATGAAGAGGATTCTTCGGTACCTCAAGGGTACTATGGAGTATGGGTTATGGTATCCGAAAGGTAAGGACTTCACCCTTATTGTGTATTCAGATGTAGATTGGGCAGGATGTGTAGATGACAGAAAGAGTACCAATGGAGGTGCATTCTATCTTGGAGACAGGTTGGTTGCGTGGCACAGTAAGAAACAAGAGTCAGTCTACTTATCCATAGTAGAGGTAGAATATATTGCAGCGACAACGTATTGTACACAGGTATTATGGATGAAACAAACCTTGAAAGATCTTGGTATTAACTTCAGTGAGCCAATTTTAGTTAAGTGTGATAACACAAATGCCATTAAAATCTCAAAGAATCTTATTATGCATTCTTGCACAAAACATATTTCTATCCGATATAAATTTTTGAAGGAGAAAGTTGTGGAAGGTGAGGTTAAGTTGGATTTTGTTCCAACAACAGAGCAAGTAGTGGATATCTTCACAAAACCGTTGCCCAAGGAAGTCTTTGAGTACCTTCACAATAAATTTGGAGTGGTCACGCTTCCCAAGAATTGACTAGAGATCGGGACCACATTCTCAGGGGGAGCATTTGTGTATTTGTTTATCTTTTTGCTCATGTTTGTGATTTTTGCTAAGTGTAATAATTTTTGCTTGAGAATGTTGTGCATGGACTCAGGGGGAGTTTACAGTAGCTCTTTGGTATTGTTGTCAAAGGGGGAGAAGAGTTACAAGAAATTGAACATGTGTTGCCAACAATTCCAAAGGGGGAGATTGTTGAGCAAGGTGCAGCGACAATATTGTCATTGTTGTCAACAAAGTCAGATAGATGGGTTGATGCAGTGGATAGGAGTTCAAAGGTTATTCAGAGTATGTATAGTGATGTTAAATGCTTATGAGGATGTTTTTGATGTTTGGGTGAAGTTGTTACAGGTTGTTTGTGCAAAGTTGAAAAAATCATCATGTTGTGGCTGCTCCACAACGTACCCCAAAATTGGGGACCCACCTTTTTGCATATTTTCCAAGAAGATCGAAGTGGCCCATATGCTAAAGATCAAAGAAAAAGCAAAACACCGCCAAAAAAAAAAAAGTGTCGTGATATCACGACATGTTGCATTTTTACGGTCCAAAGCAAGAGAAAAAGCAAAGAGAAAAAGGTGTCGTGACATCGCGACATGTTGCATTTTTGCGGTCCAAAGCAAAGAGAAAGAGCAAGAAGGAAAAAGTGTCGCGATATCGTGACATGTAGCATTTTCACTACTCAAAAAGGGTAAGGGCAGAGAAACAAAAGTGTCATGATATCGCGACATGTAGCATTTTTGTGACTCAAAAAGGGCAGGCAGGCAGAGAAACAAAAGTGTCGCGATATCATGACATGTAGCATTTTCATGACTCAAAAAGGGTAGGCAGGCAGAGAAACAAAAGTGTCGTGATATCGCAACATGTTGCATTTTTTCCAAAGGAACAGAGTAGTTGATAGTGCATCTGATATTAGTGATGAACACCAGGATAGTGAAATTGAAGACTGCATAGTGACGTGGACCTATAAGGAATAAATCAAAGATTGAATAAGGTAATTTGTCACATAAGGACAAAATTCAATGAATAAGACAAAACATTACATAAGGAATCTTTAATGATTTGAAATCATCTAAGATGGTCGTTACACATGGAAAAAAGTGGACACATGCCCATGTGGAGAAAAGGAAATGAAGGGCCACAAAATAGAAACGAAAAGCCTTTTTAGAAACCAAAACACATGCATGCACAAGGGAAGGAGAAAATGAATAGTCATGGAAGGAGAAAATGAACAGTCATGGAAGGAGAAAACGAACAGTCATGGAAGGAGAAACAAAATTTTTAGAGGTTTTAAATACGCCATTCAAAGAGGCCATAAGGCGTTGGTGCTCCTTTCTATTGGTGCAGATAAATTAGGGGTTGGTGCTCCTTTCTGTTGGTGCAGATAAATTAGGGGTTGGTGCTCCTTCCAGTGGGTGCTGGTAAATTGATTGTAAAGTTGGTGCTTTGCAAAGGCTGGATTTGGATGGGAGTCCAAACAGTCATTTTGAGGATGTAGCCAAATCGGTGAACCTTGATACATCTTGTGTTGTGTGATGTTATCTTGTTATACTTGCTTTATTTTGTTTCAAGTTTTCATTGTTTTAGCTTTAAGAGTTGAAGACTTAAGTTTTAAAAGAGCTACACTGATTCACCCCCCCTCTCAGTGTCATTGTGAGACTAACATTCTACTGATACAATTTAATATTAACTAGATAAGAGTCTAGGTTTATTTTAATAACATATTTGATCTCATTTAAATCATATTCCTAAATGTAGATCTTGAAATATCATAGCATAATTATTGATAGTATGATTCATTTTATCATGTCGTACATCATTTTTGGGTATAGGATCAATGGGAAAACATCAAGCAAAAACTATGGATGCTATTTTTTTGGTCATATTTTTCATTTTTTATGAAGAACTCTAACAATTATGGTGGGTTATATAATCATATAAAGGTGTACTTTTAACCTTGTTGTTTGAATATAAAAATTCATCTTTTAAGACTAGGTTTCAAAAAGTTGAGGGGAGTTAACCATTTTACTCCAAGTAATACACCCAACCCTCATAATGGAATAAATTAGAAGCCATATTGGTATTTATAATTATTCATAATTAGATCCAATTTGAGACATTTTCATGAGAAAGATAGATGTGTTTGAATTTACAATATTTTCCAAAAATGAATAAAAAAATTTATTCAATAAAATTCTATATAGAAAGCATAAAAAGATGAAAAAAAAGAACAAAAGGTTGATGGAAACCCAAAGGGACCATAAATAATCTATGTATTATCTATATATAAGAATCACAACACTCTGATAGTTAAATGAGGAGTGGTAGGGGTATTTATACCAATACCAAAACCCTAAAAACATTATTAAGCTTAAACTTAAGTCAACATAACAAGAAAGGCTTTAAGGTTAACTATAATTTTTAATATGGGCTTAACCATAACAAGGTTAACCATAGCCATAGGGCTTACATAATAACTATTGTCATATTAGGAAACACCTGTCAACCTAGGCCATGGGACTAACAAGATGAATACGCCTATGCCTCATGCAGAGCAAAGCAACAAGAAGCACTACATATAGAGGACTGCTTATGGGGTGACCTCTAAGACTATATATACTATTGGATGATACCAATCCCTTACTTGATCACCTTGGGACCTTCTTGTCCATTCACTTGCTCATAAATTTCCTCTTTCTTTGGGACCTACTGATGTTTCCTAGGTAATGGTCCGAGGAAATAGAGAAACTAGTCACTAATGAGAGTGGATCTGATGTATGAGCCTATCCATCTAGGTGGTAGGAATGTTCATAATTATGGGTAAAAAAGGGATACTGCTAAGGATAGAGTCCCTTTAGATGTTATTGGAAGGGTTTTAGGAATTTTATCCATAGAAAGTGTAGACAAAAGAAAGACAACACCATAGAAAATAAAAATAGAAAGAAATATTGCAATGAGAATTATGCTTTGCCACTAGTTTTTATTACAAGTAAACCCTGGTGGGGCTTTTAAAAATATTTTATGAGTAATAGAGGGATCTGGTCCCTTTTACAAGTCCAATAACCAATGGTGCACTATGTCTTCTTCTGCTACAATATTTGGTGGGTGGATTTTTTATGACCGCTGCTTTTTGTGTTGGGTATGTGTTGAGGTGGGTTTTATATGACCACAGTTATTTGTGTTGAATATTTTTTGAGGTGGGTTTTCAATGAAAACCATTAGATCTTCTAGATATGTTTCTATTTATTGTAATATTTTGGCACTACTATATATCTACACACACATTCACTAGACAACAGTCAGTAATATATTTTAGGCCTCTCAAGATTAGGCCCAAATTTGAAAAGATAATGAATTATTATGCAAAAAATTATGATAAGATGTAAAAATAAATTTCAAAATATAAATAGATAGATTATCTTACCTTTTTTACCTTGATTTTCCCATGATACTTCAACCTATTTCTGAAATCTATGCGCAAGTTGACTCTGGTTATCGATCATCCAAGGGGATGATGATTGTGTTTACAAATTGTCCAAGGTAGGATGACTATGACCGATGGTCATCTAGGGTTAGATGACCAAGATCTATATTATTGTGATGTTTTCGATGTTGGGTCTGGATCTGCAGAAAGGTTCAATTCACTTTTGGTCTTGATCTAGTGTTGAACTATCATCTAGTTGGTGTGCATCTTCAATAATAGGGTATGGGCATGGATTTTTGTAATGGAGTGTAAGCACAAGATAAGGATGGCTATGAATGATGACTTAAGTTGTATGATGAAATATTAGCTCAAGTTTTTATAGTGCTCATGCATATATACCATACTCATGCTCAATGGAGGAAGATGGGATATATTTATAGAATTTACAGTGGGAATGGATGAGGGTGGTGACTTGGTTAGTTAAGTGGTGGAGAGGGCCAATTAAGATAGGTGTAACTTGGAGTTTCTCCTTTGCATTGGTATTATCACAAAGGATGTACATCTACAAAAGAGGATATGTTTACCTTGGAGTTATCACCAGATGTGCACACCTTGGAATTATCACCAAGGGTGTGCGTGCATATTAATATGTATGTACACCTTGGAATTATCACCATATATGCATGCATATTGAACTAGAAGTGCACCTTGGAATCATTATTAGATATGTGTGCATATTGAACTAGAAGTGCATCTTGGATTCATCACTAGATTTGTATATTGAAATATCCAAGGAGAGGTGAGAATGAAGGTGAAACTGAGAGATGTGGCAAGTGAAGTTGTGATGGAATGAGAGTGAATTGGAACTAAAGTGGACTGGATATGATGTGCACATGGAATTGGAGAGGGGAACACTCTTGTAATATCTATGGGTTAGACATAGGAGGGTGTTTTTAAGGGGTGTAATTGGATAGCCTAGGTGTAATTAATAATTATTTAATTAAAATTTAGGTGAAGGAATACTAATTAATTAATTAGTATTAAATGTGCTTGGTTTTGGTGTCTACAAATGCCTCTTTTTGTATCATGTTGCATGAAAACACAATGTGATGCAAAAACAAATGACACCTATCACTGGATTGATAATGGATAATGATGAATGCGTGATGATGATTGGTGAGTGACAAAAATGTCTTTTCGCTTAAGGAGGTTGAGGTTTAGATTAATCCAAATCAAGGATAATGTAAGATACCCCAATGATGGATGTGATGAATATATTTGAACCTTGTTGACAAATTGATGAGTACCTTGGTTTTGGCAAATGAACCAGTCATGTGGTAAGTGTTCTCATGATGCTATAATTGATCATAAGTGGTTGGTTAGCTTTGCCACTTTGATTGAAGCATAGGTATGTAAATATTTATAGATACCACCTTGGTGCATGGCCATTTGAATTTGATTAGAGATTGTGTGGAGAAGAGAAATTCTACATTTAGACTCGATAGAGTAAAGTGTGTGGTAGTCATCGACAAGGTTTTTGGACAAACATCAAGTCCAAAATGGGTGTTCGAGTATTGATATTTTTTGAGACAAAATATTACATACTTTGTCTACCTCCTTAAGTGGTGAGTAGGTGGAAGATAGAATGGATGATAGTGACAAGGTGATTAACTCCAAAGGGACTGTGTTAGAGTGAAGAATTTTGACTAATTTGAAATTTTTTATTTTTGTTCCTTTTTCTCTCTATATATTTTTTGTAAATACTTGGTTTTCTCAGGAAATTACAAATACAGACCATCTAGGATGATCACGCATTAAAACCATCCTAGAATTTCATGCACCAAAAACTATAAAAAGTAAATTTGAATGTGTGGGGAGTCATTTTCATCATTGGCGATGAGGAACAAGGGAAGAGTGAGGTGAGTGAAGGAGAATTTGACACAAAGGTCTTTCCAATTTGTAAGTGGAAGCGAGGGAATGGCATCAGGAGTGAAGCGATTGGAGCTCGTGGGAGTGCAGTACTAGTAAGTAACTCATTGTACCTTTCATTATTTCATTGGAATGAAAATCGTTTGCTTTTGTTTTTACTTTTTTGTGTGTGTGTTTTATTTGGAAGATTGTGACGATTCATTGGGAATGTAGGTGATTGTAATGATGTTTTTTTTATGCTTGAATATGATTTTTACAATCATCTAAATTCTAAACGGTGGTTGTGTTTGGTCATTCAGGTGTCAAATGATTGTAGAATGTGGTCGTACGGATGTTAGATGGTCATTGTAAATTTTTTTTGATGGTTTGTGGTGATGAATGATGAATGATGAATGATGAATGATGAATTATGATGCTATTTATTTTTTTCTTTTCTTTTTTTTGGTAAGTGGGAATGGTTTTTTTAATTGTTTGATGCTCAAAAAATGGTTGTTTGTGTTCGTCTAAATGTCGAATGGTCATTGTATTTGGTCGTCTAAATGTTAAACAGTTGTGGTGTGAATTTTATTTTTTGTATGCATTATGGAAATGATGGTGGAAATTATGTTGATAGTTAGGTGATTTTTATTATGCAACAAATATTATTGATAATGAGGCATTGGTTCAAGGGTGTACTGTACAAGGCACAACAATGACTATCGATAGAGGATTAGGAGTGGCTTAAGGAAATTGGGTTGAAAAGAGTAGCTCAGTTAGAGAAGTTTCATGTAGATCATGCATATTTTATAGTGTTGGCTAACAAGTGGGATCTAGATATGTGTATGTTCCACATGTCGACTAGGGATATCATGATCATGCTAGATGATGTGTATTGTATTTTTTTCCTTCCAATGGAGGGTGCTAGGATTCAGGTAGTACCCATGGCTTGGAGAGATGCCTTACTACAACGAGTGTATGGGGGATGGTGGTAGGATATTGACATAAATAGTGGTGGGGTGGAGTTTGATAGGAACTATTCATGATGGTGGTTGATGACTATGCATGTGATAGTGATGATTTTGATACCCAACATTGTATTGCTAGACTCCTTAGTTATATGGTTCCCATGGAACCTACTGGGATTGGTGCAATATTTGATAGAGAAGCCCAAGGTGATGATATGGGCTCAAATATTTCTATCTCATACCTAAAAGGAGATATAAGAGGTTTTATGGTAGAATAGGTTTGGGTGAGGATGTAGTTTGCTACTACATGTGTGGACGTAGGAGCACTTTCAAGTTATATGACTGAAGGGGTTACCCTAGCTAGCCTAGAGAGACATGGGTGATGATGTACCTTATTCCATGAGATGGTATAAGGATCAAGAGAAGAGTAGGATCTGACCTATTTTAGATATATTGGCTTACTACAAGGGACTTTTTGCATAGTTGCAACCAAAGTATGTGATATAGAGACTATGGAGGGGAGGCCTGAGTTGGGAGGAGGATGAGGAGCACTTGGCATGAGTGTAATGAGGGAGGTGTCTAGTGGATAAATATAGGATAAAGTATAAGTTTTATTAGTATGCTCATGTGTTGTGATAGTTTAGAGCACATCAAATTATTCCTTCACCAATTATAGTGTATTGATGTCAATGAAATGAGTCAACCACCTATCCATAGTATGATTCAATCAATTTGGATGTGGTGTTGATAGATGCATATGTCAAGGATGTTGGCATGACATTAGAATACTACCTTTGGTTTGGAGGGCAATAGTTCCATCCTAAGCCAGAGGGTGGTGCAGTGGGAGGTATTGATGATGTACCTAAGGAGCCTTCAAAGTGATAGGTACAATGTAGAATTGATTCTAGAGTAGGACCATCATGGGAGGTTTGGAAGGAGTCATAGAGGATAGTGATAGGAATGAGGGAGATATGAGGAGTAGAAACTCTTTTGGAGAGTATGCAACTATAGTAGATTGGGTGCAAATTTTGGAGCGATAAATGATATATAAGATACTACCATGGCTATAGAGTGGAGCTAATGGAAGAGTGAGTGCTAGAGGTGGAGGGGTTGGGAGGAGTGGGAAACTCTATAGGTATAGATTTAGATTTTATAAGAGGAGAGAGATAAGTTGTTCATAGAGTAAGACCAGGTTGTAATGGATAGGGCTAGGGATGTGGTAGAGCAAGATGAATTATAGGAAGAGCAAGATACATTAAGGTCCAAGTAATATGTGCTATGGGCCCAACGAGATGTGCTAAGGGTGAAGTGAGTGCATGAGCTTTCAATATATCAAGGATCGATAATAGTGATGGCATGGTTGGAGCAAGAGTGGGATAAGGTGAGGTTACTAGAGAACACCTTATTTCTTAATGGCATAGCAATGTCATCACTCTTATTGCCCTCTTAGTCGTATCAAAGTCATAGGAGTGAAGCTTCAAGTTCTCCTTCAGTTATTCCACTTGTTCCTTAATTTGTATGGGTGACCACCTTCTAGGAATTGGGAGCCAATAAATCTCATGGAGAGAGTCAATAGTGTGGGAGTGGTAATGGGTAGTCATGAGGGGACCAGGTCAAGGGTAGTGACAAGAGCGACGAGGGTGGATAGCTAGTGTTCACATGGTGCGATGTATTGCTTTTGTGTAGTACCTTGTACATGTTGTAATCATTATGATGATCTTGAGAGATCAAACATTTGTATCCTATGAGCGAGATGCATTATGTAATTTTATTTTTATTTATGATATATACATATGATGCATCTTATTCATGTTTATGTGTTTTGTGTATGATTGTGATGTGATGGTATGATTTATGCAATGATGAAATGTTAATGCATGTGATGGATGCAATAGATGTATACATATACATTTGATTATCATTTAAAAAATGCTTAGATATGTATTTATATTCATGATTTCAATCGATTAATAAAGGGTTTCAACACAATTATACTAACATACATGTAGAATGAATGGAAGTGTATGTAACACAATGGATGTAAAATATGGGTACATTATGGAGACAAAAGTGACATAACTTATCTTTTTGTGTTCTTAGGGAGGAAGAATCTAGAAGTGCTTTTAGGAAGCTCAAACACCCTAGTGACATCAATCAAACTCATCTACTAATCAAATAGACACTTGAAGATACTAAGACTAGCCAAGTTATTCAAGTTTCACAAAGACCAATGTGTGTGCAGTGTTATTCATACCTAATTTTGAGCGAGTTTAGACTAACCAGTTGTGACTTAAGCCATTATAAGCTAGCTCATTTTCAAGCATACATAGCTCTTTACAAAATAATATTTCTAATGTGATAGACATGTCACCACTTGTAAGGTATGCTCCACTACTAGTCAAGAATCTATAGCCCCGATGGAGATTAGCCCCATTATGTTAGACCTGAGGATACTAGAGATTCAAGCTTTTGTTCTCTCTTTTTTGGGTAGTGCTCTTTTTTTTGTATCTTTCTATTTTTTTTATTTGATTTTAACTCGTCATTTTGTCTATCCTTAGGGTTTAGATAATGCAAAAAATAGGATGAGTAGGGAAAACCATTTACTTTATGGCTAAAGCTATGCATAGTTTCATATATGATAGACTCAAAATTTCATTAATAAGTGAAATATGTGCATGTTCGAAGAGATAACTCAAGGTAACCAAGAAGACTTGTAGCACTCAAGAGTTAATGGCATTCAATGGAGGTTGACTGGGACACTAGGTATGGTTGAATAATCGAAAGAACCTAAATATTCTCCAAACCAAAGACTCAAAAGACACAAGGTGTCACATGGGTGGTGTGAATGGACACAAGAAGGGTTAGTGGGAATTGAAGTAAAAATGCATATGGGAAAAATAATGAGATAAACCAGAGCAAGATAGCTATCATAAGGAAGACACCCTTGACTAATGTGACAAAATCAATCGTTGCAAAATGGAAAAATACATGAACTAAACAATAACCAAAGTATTATTGATTGGATAATAATGATTTTTTTTTGGAGATTTGATGATTTTGATATTTTTGAATTTTTGATGATTTTGATTTTTTTTTTTGGTTTTTGATGTTTTTGATTTTTTTGCATTTTTGATGTTTTTGATTTTTTTGCATATTTTATGTTTTTGATTTTTTTTGCATGTTTGATCATTTTGATTTTTTTGCATTTTTAATGTTTTTTATTTTTTGATGTTTTTGTTTTTTTTTTTTTGCATTTTTGATGATTTTGATTTTTTTTTCATTTTTGATGTTTTTGATTTTTTGTTGAATTTTTATTTTGTGATTTTGTATGTACAAGGCTAGCTAAGATATAGGCATAAAAGGCCGCAAGTGAAGGATATTGAGGGGTCAAATTCCTCAATTTCCTTAAGAGTGACATTTTTGTAGGCCCAAGATCCAAATACTTGTGTGATAATGAAAGGACCATGCCAGTTGGTAGTAAAATTGTCATGTAAGTGAGGAGGAAGACTCAAATTTTATTGGTTTTCTTAATAACGAGATGAAATTTGTTATTATAGATATGTTTAACCCTATCCTAATATATGTGAAGATGCTCAAGTACATTTATACATTGTTCATCAAGAAGGTTTGATTGATCAAGTCGTGCTTGACGTGCGGTGTCATCATCGATGAATTCTTGCAAAGATATGCGTAGTGATGAAATTTCAAGCTCAAGGGGCATGATGGCTTTAAAACCATAGACTAATAAAAAAGGATTTGCCTTGGTGGGTGTATGAATGCTTGTGTGATAAGCCCATAATGCCAAGGGGAGTTGTAGGTGTCAATATTTATGATTTTCTTTGATAATGTTTTAATAATGGAAATGATAGTCTTTTTGGTGGACTCAACTTGTCCATTGCTTTGGGGATAATAGTGTGTCAAGAAACTATGTTGAGTATGATATTTATTATAAATTTCTCAAACATCATTATAATTGAAATGGGGGTCATTGTTAGAAATTATTTTTATGAGTATACCAAAGCGATAGATGATGTGATGGAATATGAACTCTACAATTCGAGGTCCTATCATGCTGGTAAGAGGGATGAATTCAACTCACTTGGTAAAAAACTTAGTAGCTATGATGATAAATGTATGGTGCCTCAAGGAAGGAGGAGATATTTTTCCTATAAGTTCAGGATCCCATTGCAAAAAATGCCAAAGGGCTTGGATTGGTTGCAATGCTTGCGATGGTACATGAGTTAAATTAGCATGATGTTGGCATTTGGGATATTTCTTGACATATGCACAACAATCAGATTCTATAGTGGACCAATAATACCCCATGCACAAAATATGCTTTGCAATGACCACCACAAGTACCATCATGGGCTTGAGAGATACCCAATTTGTCTCCTAAGGTTTGATGCAATGAAGTAGTACACCATCATAGCTATGATAATACAAAATATCCCCTAAGATAGTGTATAAAGTCACTGCTTTTTTTAAAGTGCATTTAGCGGTTGACAATAAGTCTATAGGAAGAGTACCCAACTTTATGAAAACCTTGATTTATAAGAAATGGTCATGGTATGACTCTTTTTTAATAAAATTAACATCCCCTTTAGTCTAGGAAGATTCACGTTTGATAGTTTATTGAAAAAGTGTGAGGACCTTGACATGCATGGTGGTATCAAATGGATTCTATGGGATGAGGGATTTGAGATAGTCCATAGTGTTTTTAAAACAATTGGTTGGCCTAGGTGTGTTGTCAATATCATACCATTAAAAGTGTGTCAGCAACTTATTGACAATCTGCTTATATAACTTTAAAACTAGGCATTTACATTGATAAATTCCCTTAACTTGATTAACAGTGAGTTGGGAATCACCAAATATTTTGATTTGTTTAATGTGTAAAGAAATAGCAGTCTAGAGGCCTAATATTAGGGATTCATATTTCTTATTGTTTTTGGTATAGGGGAAGTTGATATTGAATGAAATGGGTATAGGAGCTCCTTGAAGTATGAAGAAAATAAATCCAACACCTCCCCCTTATTTTCACTTGGAACCATCAAAGAAAAGGATAAAATCAACACCATAATCAAGTTTAACATGTTCTTCTTGCTTTGTAATATTGAAAATGGAATCATCAGGTAGCTTGATTATGTTGGCAATATGAGTTGTTTTATGTTGTCATTGATGTCACATTAATGTCACAAGGTAACATTGAGTTTTTATGACCAAAGCATTCATATTTTGGAGAGCATGGATATATATAGGGTTTTTGTGAAAACCAAGGCAGGTAAAATAAAAAGGTTTTATTTAAAACCATAGATGGCATATTTGAAATGGGTTTTTCTTAAAACCTAGGTTGGCTTTTCGTTTCATCGAAAAAGGTGCCCCAAAGATGGAGATATTCAATTTTGAATATTTGGTTTAAATTTTAAAATTAAAATTACCTTAGCGCCGATGTCATCATCAAAAATAAATTAATTTAAAAGCACCACCGACATTTACAAAATTAAATGGAAGTTGCATATAAATGCAAAGGCTTTTATTTCAAAAGCCTTGGAATCGAATGCAGAGGAGATAAGATGAAAAGCGTTGAAATATTTGTGTGGCAGTGTGGTCCAATGGCAAGCGAGAGGAGTGCAAAGGTTTTTGCTTGTGAAATATATGAGGTTTGGTTCCCATGGGTTAGATTTTCGAGCAATATAATTGGCCCACATTTTTTTTACGTGAGAAGCAAGAGAAGGACAAAAGTGCATTCTACGCTCTTTTTCCTATGCGAGCGCGTAGCTCACGTGGTCTATGGCACCGCGGTTGAGGATTGTTTGGGAAGAGACGAGGGTTTGATTCCCTCTAAGAGGTAAGTAATATTTTTATTAATAAATTTTTTATTATTTCCTAATGTTGGAGGAATAAGGTGATGAGGGTTGATTTGATTTTTTATTGGAAGGCAAGTTTAAAAGCACTTTTAGAAAAGAAGATATTTATGGTATTTTTCTTTTATAAAAGTATATCATTTTTTTTTTGAATTTACATGGTGGAATCGGTAGCCGCCACGAATTCGGGTAGGCTATCTAGCTTTTATGGCCACCATAGTATTCTGCGATGTCTGCCCTAGAAGCCGCCACACAGATCTTCACACAGTCCGCCCTATAACCACCATGCCACAATCATTTTAAACCTTTTACACCACTGAAAGCACCAGGAAAGAGACAAGTGTTCAGTCCGGCGAGGCCCGAGATTTTAACCTTGGACCTTCGCCCCCTTATGGGGTTTGTATGAACCAATTGGTCTAAACCTCAGACCTATAAAAGTATATCATATTATATATCATTGGAAAGCTTATTTCAAGGGCTACTTGACTAACTCATTTAGAAGGAGAAATAAGGTGTATGTAGAGAGATATTTCTCTTTTTTTTTAAAGGGGTTAAAAAGTGAAGATTATTGTGCTCTTTTTCAAAGTGTGTTGAGTGTGGAAGATTTCCAAAGGGGTTTCTTCACTTCATAAAAGGTATGGGCACATTATCCTATTGATTGTTTATGGTGGTTGATTTCTACAATATCATTGGATGGAAAACAATTTTTTGTGGTTTCCTTTTCTAAAGTGGTTGGTTGAATGCATCAAGGTTTTCTGAATTGAGAGTTGTGTTTAAAACCTTGTGTTATAAGCATAGTGGTTGAATCCCATTTTTTGTAAAATAACTTGAGCTAGAAAAGAACATGAGTATCATTGTTATGTGAGATTTTTGGTTGAGCATTGTTGAAAACATTTGAGTTGGTTGATACATACTTAGACTACGTTTGTGTGAGAGGGAGTTGTCCCTTGTGATGATTGGTTGAGTTGAGTTGATTGAGCCTAGTCAAGTGATGTGTGAAGTGATTGTTCAAGTTCTATGAAACAAATGATTCCATAATTCTATGTTGAGTTGAGATTGAGGTTAGAACATATTGAGTCTCTAACAATTCTCTTTATGGTTCTATAAGACTTGTGTTGAGTTGAGGTTGACTTGAATTGCATTGAGGTTGATTTGAGTTGAGAGTGATATTAGAACATATAGAATCTCTAAAAATTCTCTTTATGCTTCTATGAGTTGATTTTAGTTGAGTTTATATTGATTTGGGTTGAGAGTGAGATTAGAACATATTGAGTCTCTAAAAATTCTCTTTATGCTTCTATGAAGTTGATTTGACTTGAGGTTGCCATTCATTGTTGAGTTCATTTCGAGTACTACTTGAGCATGATTGATTGAGCCTTTGAGAAGGCCTTTGGAACAGATTTAAGGACAGTTTTGGGGCAGATTTCTAGAGCAGATTTGGGCAAGTTCTTGGTGAGCTTGCTAGAGCATATTTGGGCAAGTTCTTGGTGAGCTTGCTAGAGCAGATTTGGGCAAGTTCTTGGTGAGCTTGCTAGAGAAGATTTGGACAAGTTCTTAGTGAGCTTGTTGGAGCAACATTGGACAAGTTTTGTGTGATCTTGTTATTCAACATTGGACAGGTTCTGTGTGAGCTTTTTATTAAGCATTGGACAAGTTATGTGTGAGCTTGTTAAGTAGGTTCTATGTGAACCTATTGAGCAGTTTCATAGTGAGCCTATTGATAGAGCTTTGGAGGTGACAGAGTATAGAGGACAGAGTCTCAGTGGATAGAGATCTAGTAGCCAGCACAGTTGAAGATATATCTAAGTGAGGAGTCTTCAAGTGGAGAGAGGTCCACCAGTAAGTGCAACAGAGAGACATAGTCTTCTAGAAGATCACATAGCTAGAGCAAAAGGGGAAAGAGTTCTCCTTTGGATAGAGATCCATAAACATTGTAATTGGGAGTGATTCCCAAAGATATTTATTGAGAAAGTTTTAGTAAAAACATTTCTCCGTGGAGTAGCCCACATTGGGTGAACCACGTAAATTATTATGTCTCAATTGTGTGATGACTTGTGTTCTTGCTTACTACTGATATCTGAGTTATTACTGCACACTGCTATATTTGGTTATTGCAATTAAGGACATTAATTGATATTGGTTTGGAAATAAATTAAAAAGTGGTCTTATACTGTTCACCCCCCTCTCAGTATAAGCTTGTGTTCTTCAATTGGTATCAGAGTAGGTTCCTTCAGAAAGGCTAACAGCTTGAGGGTGGATTCTACAAGAACACATATGGCTTCACATAATGTATTATCTTCAAATAAGGATCCATTTTTTGATGGTAACATTTATGCTTTTTGGAGCATGAGGATGAATAACTACTTGATATCACAAGGATATGAGGTATAACATATGGTTGAAAAAGAGTATAGGGTTGAAGGTGATCCTGAGAAAGATAAGACTACCAAGAAATTGGTTGAGATAAATGCAAGAGCAATGAATTATATTTTGAGTGGGTTACATGACAAAGGTCATGGTATGTACTTCAACTAATGAAATGTGGATAAAGTTATAGAATACTTATGAAGGATATTCCAAGGTAAAGTTGGAAAAACTATAAACTCATAGAAAAATATTTGAGGAATTGAAAATGGAAGATTTTGAAGATATTGTAAATTTTTTACTTTGTGTTGATGAGATTACTAACACCATGAGAGGCTTAGGTTTTGAGATGAAAGAATAAAAAGTTACTCAAAAGGTTTTGAGATCACTTCCTATGAAATATGATTCTAATGTTTTAGTAATAGAAGAGACAATGGATATCAAGAATCTTACAATGGAAGAATTGCAAGGTACTCTCACAACTTATAATATGAGAGTAAGTAAGCATCAAGATCCAATAAAAGAGATTGCATTAAAGGCTTCAAAAAAAGAGAAAGATAAAGTTTTAGAAATAGATAGAGTTTTATAAAATTATGAGGAAGCTAACTTCATCAAAAGGAATAAGGACTCAAGGAATTTCAGAGATATAAGGAAAGTTATATGCTAAAAGTATGGTGATCTTGCTCACTATGCATACAAGTGTCCACATGAAGAAAATAGTGATGATGAAAAATAGGGTCATAGAAGGAAAGAAGATAGAAATAATAAGCATGACAAAGTTGACAGATGCAAGCAAAATAGGTATGAGAAGAAGAAATTTTTTTGTAAGGCAAAGAAATCTTACTACATTGTAGAAGCAAGTGATAGCTTATATCATAGTGGTAGGGACAAATCAGATGATGAAAATGAATAACATCTATTCCTAGGAATAGAAGGTGAAAGAGAACATTGTTTTATGTGTGGTCAAAGAGATCACAGATTAGGATATTACAATGGTTTCAATGATAGTGAAGATGAGATGGCACATCAAGGAAATAGGCATGGTCAAAGAAATCTTGAGAGTTTGTTTGCTATAGAATATTATAATGATCTTAGTGACAGTGAAGATGAAGAAGGGTTTTTCTATGGAATAAGAGAAGTAGAAGAAGAACATTCACTCCAAATAGAAGAAGTTAAGCAAGAGGATAATGTCTCAGTTGATCTAAAGGAAGACTTCAATGTTATCCATGAGCAACTACAAGAGGTTAAGGATATTCTAAAAGAATTGAGATGTTCTCTACATGAGAAATTTGATCCATCACATGACTCAAAAGGTCAAGATATTTTTACTAAGAAGGAAAAATATATTTCAAAGGCTATAGATATGGATGCCAAGTTGCTACTTGACACAAATGAAGAGAAAGAAGAGGAAGATTCCAAAGCACCAAAGGTCCCATATTTCAAGTTTTGGGAATCACACTCAAAAGGAAAGGAAGTTCTAAAATATGAAAGCAAAGAATCACCTAAGATTTGTGAGGAAAGTTATAAAGTTCCTATGGCTCCAAATATTCAGTTTGGTTCTTGTTTTGAGATAGGTGAATCAAGTTCAAAGGGAAAATAAATTATTAAAGAGAAAGGCAAGAAAGAAACTAAAGAAGAGGATTTAGATGCTACAAAGAAGGTTCAAGAATGCAATGCACAAGTTGAAGATGATCATAATGATAATGGTCAAGAAAGGTATTAGGAACCAAGCATGAACAAAAGGCTTTTCAAGGACATTGTTTCTCTTGTAATGGATTTGGACACAGGGCTATACATTGCAAAATCCATGGATCAAAGAAGTTTGTTTTTCCTAGAAGAAACTTCAAAGGAAGAAGGTATGATTTTCAGGGACATTGCTTCTCATGCAACAGGATTGGTCATAGAGCTTCTCAGTGCAAAGGAAATGAGAAATATGGTTTTGTTTTTAGAGCTACACAATTCAAATTTCATGGTCATAATGGTCATGAAAACAACACTTCACAATATAGGGTTCAAGAAGGATATGGGCACCATACAAAGGCTACAATATCAAGTGTTTTAATTGCAATAACTTTGGGCATATTGTAATATGGTGTAGGACTCAATTCCAAATAGGTTCAAGGTAAGGAAGTCAAACAGGTTCAAAGCAAGAAGGTCAAACAGGTTCTAGACAAGAAGATCAAGTAATTCATCAAGAGAAGGATATCAAAAAAACATGGAAGGAAATTGATGGAGGAAAGAAACAAAGTGATATGGGAGTAAAAATACTCCTACACAAAAATTAATCATCTCAAAAGAGAAGGGGGTGAGGGGGCTAAGCTTAAGAGTCACATATTTTAGCCCCATAGGTGTCCCTTTGGCCATTGATGTCAAAGGGGGAGAGATTTTAGTTAGGGGGAGCAGCATCCAAAGAGAGCATTGAGTTAGGGGGAGTAGCCTCCAAAGAGATTATTGAGTCAGGGGGAGAAGCTTTGATTATCAGAGATGGTTTTTACAGTAATTATGGTTTTTTCTTTAGAGGTGTTGCCATCAATAACAAAAGGGGATATTATTGGCAATTTGAGTTGTTTTATGTTGTCATTGATGTCACATTAATGTCATAAGGTAACATTGAGTTTTGATGACCAAAGAATTCATATTTTTGAGAGCATGGATATATACAAGGTTTTTGTGAAAACCAAGGCAGGTAAAATAAAAGGTTTTATTTAAATGTAATATCCCCATTTTGGCTTGTCAACAGTATGGATGCACTCAAGTGTTGTTTGGATATTGTAGGGATGATGATTTGTTTTTAGATGCTAGTTTTTGAAAGTCATTTTGTACTTTTATGATGGACTTACTATTATTAGTAAGCCATTGGCTAGGGTTTCTGACCATGCAGACAGTGGATTGGTGTTCTATGTAGGATTGGATATCCAGATGTATCTTCAGTTGTCAGTTTTGAGTCTATTTGGACACTGGATCAAGAGACTTACTATTTTTAGTATGTAAGTTAGGGTTGTCATTTTGGGAAAAGGTTGGTGAGATTTTGATGGATTGCATTGTGTGTTATGCTCACCAGTTTACTTTCAACCCATATATTAATGAGTGGATTTCATTTTTGTTGACACATGGTCATGGAACGAAATATTGTGATGTTGGGTTATTTCCTTATTTTGAGTATGAGGTGTTTCCTTCTCCAGAAGGAAAGATGGTTTTATATAGGGATGGTGGACTATTTTAGCGAGATAACACTTTTTCAGAGATTGAGTTTGGAATTAGCAGCTTTACACCTGTATGTATATTTTTCTAGCAAGATTCTTCAGATAATTATGATTTTTATATGCTAGATTATGGTCTACACCTTGGTGTGAGGTATGATAGTGATTAGTTACACATATAGGATCCAAGGAGTTATCAGTGGTGTTTTTTCTATCCCACTGAGTTGGCAGTTGCTATGATTGCTAGGCTCTACTTTTTCCCATGGGATCTGGGAGGTATGTATCCACAGAAGACAATGGTTGGTAGAGGTTGCGCTATGATGTTACTTTCGTTAGCTGGTTGGTGGTAGGAGTTAGTTCAGATTTTCAAATGGGACTCTACTGCTAGGTTACATATCGGCAACCATTGGACTCTAGTCTTATCTCTTTGGGTTTATTGGATAGAGATTCTAGTCAGGGCATGAATACTTTGGTTATTGAGAGATGATGGAGAGTTAATTATGGATTTTCATCAGCATACCATCCTTGTTAGGCTCTTTTGTTCACGCAGAGATCTCATTTTAGACTAGGTTGATTCTTTTGACACATGGAGTTATGGTATTTATATCGACCCAAATTTTTTGTGCCCTTACCTTCAGGCTAAAGGATCCATGCCCGAAAGGGGGATGCGAGAAGGATGGGACAATACCTCGGACTGAGAGGCCCTTTGAAGGTCGCGCCTCTCGGGGGAGGGGTATAAGGGTGAATTTTTGATGGATGGTGGGGTTCACCAGGAAACTTTGAGTGGCAGTTTTCCATGCCTAGGTTGAGAATGGGTTTGATGTGTTCATTTTATACTCAATCATTCATATTCCTAGGTTGGCCAAAATGAATCTAAGCTATTCTATATGAAAATGCTGATTTATATGAATACAAAAAGCATGAATGAATCCTAAATACAAGGAATATGCTAAATGAGAAAGAATGCACCTGATTTCGGATGTCTGATGAAGATTCTGAAGCTTGTAGGAGTCCAGATCATCCCGAATATGATAGGATCATCTGCAATTGTACAGAATCATCTCAGATCATAGTCGATCATCTGAGATCAGACAAGATCATCGTCGATCTGACGAATTCATCAGACAAATTCATCAGAAACCTGCAATCACAAAAATAGACACCAAAAACCAAAAATGCTACTGCAAGAATAATGCAAAATGATAGAAATGATAGTATAAATGCCTAACTGATAAATCTAGATAGCATATTAAAGGAAATGCATTGTTTTAATAACTTATTTTAACTTTATCATGCATTTATGCTAAATGAGGTGAACTCCAGGATGCAGAATGAAAATAAATCAAGCTAATGCATAATAAAATAAGGAAGAAAGATGAGAAATGCAAACTCAGGGCTCTGATTGCCCCCAATATGAACTACAGTTGAGATCACCTCCAATCATACGAGATCATCGTCGATCTATGATAGGATCATCCAAAATCGTCTGGAATCGCCTGCGACGATCCGAGCTTCCTCCAACTGAAGCACAGTGAAAACCTGCAATGAAAACTTAAAACTACGAGTGCAAAGCTAAATGGTAGGGAAAATCAACCAGGGAAAGAGTTAGGAGGAGAGCCAGGTAGGGGATCCAGGGAGTCAGGGGGATAAACTAAGAAAATCCTAGTTTATATAGGATTAGGGGGAGGTTAGGAGGTTGGGGATCATCCCAATCTAGGAGATCTCCAACGGAGGAATCTCCAACTGCGTAGACACGCTTTTGCCCAAGTTGGAGAGGCTGTTGAAACAGAAGCTAATTATGAAAATTTGGTTTTGGGACGAAATCGTCTGGACGTTCTGTTCCAGATGAATTCATCCGATCTAGGATGATTTCGTCTGATCGGCGACGATATCGTCCAACGGTCAAAACAACTCCTAAAAATGGCACAAAAAATGGGGTGAGCAGTTAACGAGCGGTTTCGGGGTTAAAATTCAAATTTTTATCTTTTTACTAAGGGTTTAACTCATGCCAATTTTAGGGTGCTACATTTTGCCCCCTCTTTAGCAAATTTTCCGAAGAAAATGCGTTAAAGACGAGTTCTCCACGCTTTACGAGAAAGCAAAAATTTACTCAATTTTTTAGACGACGATTCTAGGTCGAATCGTACGACTGCTTACTATGGTGCCCCCTCCGTGTTTTTACCCAAATCGAACGTTTGAGGTAAAAGCACGAAAAAGCAAAATTTTAAAAAAAAAAGTTGTTTTTAAATAAAATTAAGAAAAATAGGGTAAAACCCTAATTCATTTTTACTGTTCATTTTTGTTGTTTTAGAGCTCTACAGGAAAAATGGTGGAAACAACGCACAGATCGACAGAGGTCCGACACGGGTTGCGGGTAAGGATCTAAACTTGGTGAATTATGTTTTTAATTTGATTTGTGTGATTTTTAATTTAAATTTTGACTATTTTTGGGGCATCGCGGCCATTTTTAGGCCGTCGACGACGTCGGGATGAAATCATCCCAATTTCGTCGAAATCGTCCCTAGATCGCCGATTTCGTCTAGGGGCAAAATCGGCGAAATAGGGGCGATCCCGTCCAACAAGGGGCGATCCCCAAGTTGAGAAATCGGAGATGATTTCATCCTACCAAGGATGATTTGACTTAATTTAGGACGATATCATCCAATAGTGGACGATATCATCATTTTTATAAGATGAAATTGATTTAACTAATTTTAATGATTATCTATTAATGATTTTTGTTGTTTTATTGTTTATTTTGTAGAGGGGATTACTAAAAAGTTGAGAGTGGAAATACGGGGGCTAAGAGATGATGTAGCCACGCTCGATCAGGCGGAGCGAGACCGACTATCGGAGGTTGGGCTACAACATGTGGCAGAGATGCCACAAATACCTACAGACATGGGGCTACTGATAGCCCTAGCAGAGAGGTGGTATCCGGGGTCGTCCTGCTTTTAGCTATCGATAGGGGAGATGGCTCCCACTCTAGAGGATGTATGGAGGATCTTGAGGATCCCCATACATGGGCGGTTGATGACTCCTATGGCCAATCAGGGCCATGCCATGATGCGACTATGCGAAGACCCTAGCTTCACCCTAGAGAAGGGCGGAGTGAACATCGAGACATTGCGGATAGATGCCTAGGGCATCTCGATTGACTCAAGTTTTGGTAGGGGTAGTGGGTGGCTTACTGCTATGCCACCAGAGCGGATGCAGGTTACCATGGCTACTCTCAGATGTGGTCTACGATATGAGAGACCACGGCTACAGATTTGCTTGGGGCAGCTTTGTGCTATGCCGCTTGTATAGGATCCTACATGGGGTCGTATACAAGGGAGGTCGATGTCTAGTTTTGACATCATTGCTACAGGTTTGGTGCTGGGAGCACATTGCGGTGCGAAGGCCGGTAGGGCTTCCACTGATAGGGGTTGACCGAGAGAGACCCCAGGTTTTCTATTGGTGGCTCCAGAGAGGGTCACAGTGGTGGATAGATCTTTCGATGTCCCGGAGGTTGCTAGACGACCTCATCCCTAACCAGATCACCTGGAGGCCATGGAGAGAGCATCCAGGGTGGGGAGAGGATGGACAGGAGTTGGCTCGCATCAGGTGAGTCTTCCGGCTGAGGATGGAGTGGGGAGAGGTAGAGCTCCACCGCTATGACCGGAGTTTTGAGGTAGTTCGGTCTACAGTAGGGGATCCCTTCTCTCAGGGACTACGAGTACTCCTGGACTATTCGGGATAGTACTACACTGAGTGGGGCTCCAGATATGCAGTGATTCTAGAGTCAGGATGTGGATGATGCCCCCATTCAGCCAGTGGATGGGGACGATGTTGGGGTCACAGATGGGTATGATGCCTGGTACATAGGCATCCACCCTCCTCGGATGACGAGGGCACAGGGTCCGATGCACGCTATGGTGCGACGGATGGGGAGGTGGCGCCAGGCTGCCATCGATGCAGCGAGGGGTCACAGAGGGAGGGAGCAGTGATGGTCTCCTCAGGAGAGACGTCAGAGAGTGCCACAGGCTCCGGAGAGACCACGATAGCCAGAGAGGAGGGAGGAGGGACTCCCTTCTCAATAGAGGGATAGGCCACCATCGCCCGATAAGGGCAAGGGTGTCGAGGTGGGGGAGAGCAGCGAGATGGCGGCTCTCCGGGCTGAGAATGCCCGCCTACGGGCTCAGGTGCAGACACTATAGGATGAGGCTACATGACTCAGGGCTCAGAGCGGAGGGGCGAGCACTCGGGATCTGGCATGGTCTATTGCTCAGACCACGTTCTACCAGGGATTGTACTATCATGTGGTTCCAGAGGGCCAGAGGATACCACTGCCAGCCCCCATTGTGGAGCCGATCATGATGGGATCATCGAGGACATCCTCACGATCGACATCGAGGACCCATGATACAACATGGACCTCGATGGGACCACCTCCTCCACACCAGGGTGGGAGAGGAGATGAGGCTGAGAGCTCGAGGGCTTCTCGAGACTAGTTGCTGCTGACTATAGACTATATATTTTTGAGAGGATTGAGTATGCCAAGGTATAGATTGTGGCATACCAATCCAGTTTTGATATGATGTACATATATTTTTATATATATATATATATATTTATTTTTGTGATATGACTTGTCCATATGTTTTATGATGCTTTAAGTTTTGAATTGTTGATTGATTATTCATGTAATTATGTCGTTTGGAAATAGTATAATTTTATGTCATGCCATAAAATTTAAATGAAATAATCTGATGTAAACAAATTGGTTGTTTGTGGTGTGATTTGATGAAAAATAAAGGGACTTCTAACAATAATTTCAAAGGACATTGTCGTTGTTATAGACCATTTCATGGAGTCACCGCTCGCTAGGTCGTCAAGCTAATCCCAGTATAGAAATATTGCTAAAAGTAAAAGAGTGCTTAAGAGACTGTCTTAAGACTTTGTGTTGTGATGATGAAAAATGATGATGGTGATGATTTGTTTTCAGATTTTCATGAAAATATTATGCATGAAATATTAAAAATATGATTTTTTCTAGGCATAAAATTCCTAAGTGTGATAAAATTTTGAACAATTCCCTAGGAATTATACCATCGTTGCAAAATTGAATGTTGACATAATGAAATGAAAATAGAAAAAGTGTTCGTTCTTTTTAAAGCACAATTGTGTAACATAATGATGTAAGCCATATGTTTTTATGAATTAAAATGAATGGGAAATAAAATTAGAACAATGGTTTGCGCTAGGCATAGAATTATAGGTATAGACTTATACCATCATCGCGAAATCCAAAAATAATTTTATTGCATAATTGATTTTTGATTTTGAGATAAACAAAAAAATATATAAACGTGACTTTATTGCTAGATTTTTGAATATGTTGTTGAAAGAAATTTTGGATTTTTGAAAACAATGTATGTAATTGTTTTTATACGAAACAGATGTTCTTTTAAATAAGAAGATGAAATTATTCCAAAAAGAGTTGCAAAAATATTTTAAATTATCTCAAAGACAAAATGTAGATTTATAAGGAACCCTCATGTGCATATGTGAGTTCATTGCCGATCTTGATTTATCATAATGATACAAAATCTCTCAAATACAAATGTGTGTGCAATTGTATTGTTCATTTACCAATTTTGAGCAAGATAATTTGATACAAGTAATTTGAATTAACCAAATAAGTGTTCGTTGACCATGATTTATATGCATGTAACCGTACTAGACTACTATGTAAGTCGGGTCATCAAGAGCTAGCTGATCTATAAGCAGACACAGGTCTCGTACAAAATAAGGTCGCTAATGTGACGGACATATCACCACGCTAGGAGTTACCCAAGGCCAAGCGGGTTGGGCACAAACCACCTGTTATGGGGCTTACCTCACAGTTTTCGAATAATTGAGAATTCCAGGGATTCAAGCTCATTCACCCTTCTTTTCTTTTCAAGGGGTAGGGAAAGGGATTTTATTGCTTT
Organism: Wollemia nobilis; assembly: GCA_028583015.1. Classification (NCBI taxonomy): domain Eukaryota; kingdom Viridiplantae; phylum Streptophyta; class Pinopsida; order Araucariales; family Araucariaceae; genus Wollemia; species Wollemia nobilis. The sequence continues at coordinate 3,730,542 of JAQPPZ010003554.1, read as the reverse complement.
TTCTTTTGCTTTTTCTTTTCTCTCTTTTTTTTTTTTTTTTGTATTTTTGCTTGGAACTTGAGATAATGCTGAAATATTGTTGCGATGGTACAAAATGATATTTTTTCTTTTTCTCATTTTCTTTGACTTTTCTTTTTCTTCCTATACTAGGGATACTTGCTCGGATTGGTTGTAGAGCAAGGGATTTTTATTCTGGGTAGGGGTGAGCTTGTCCTTTTGTCAATTCTCAAAGATTCTAGACCATGTGCATGATAGGATAGCAGGGGAAACTTTTCACTCAAGAAACCACTTCTACTATGTAGCATCATATTGAATTTGCAATGAAATCATTTTAATGTGAAGAGATATACTTGGTTCAAGTAAATAACAAGATCAATTCTCTATGCTCAAAACTTTATTTAATTCAACTGTGGACTTTGATATAAGAGAGATTAATAATCATACCAAATAAAATCAAGATATTTATTCATGTGAGTGTGAAAGTGCGGGATTCCAAATAAATGCTAATTTATCCAAAATAATTGAAAATATGACTGCAATACTTCAAGAATTGACAGGTGCAAAAATAGATGTTTTTGAAGATTTTGATGATTTTGATTTTTTTATATTTTGATTTTAATTTATGAATTGAAAGAATAAATAATATTATTATTTTTGAAATTTTTATATGGATGACTAAAATGAAACAATATGCAAAATAACAATATATACAATGATGAAATGACCAGATTTTATGCATAATAGCGTTTAAGATGCATAATGTTCATAGGTTCTTTAAGATATTTACCATCTAAGGTAGCTAATCTGTATGCTCCCGATCCAAATTTAGCAGTGATAATATATGGTCCAAGCCAGTTGGGCTCGAATTTACCTTTAAGATCTTTAGTTGCATTAGTATTTTTTTATTTTCTTTCAAGACAAGGTCACCGATCTCAAAGGATCGATGATGAACTTTCTTGAGGTATGCTCGTTTAAGCTTGTTCTGGTAGGCTCAAAGATGTTCCAAAGCATTGATGCGCTTCTCATCTAGGAGTTCCAGTTGACTAAATCTGCCAGCATGATATTCATCTCCTACTTTAGTATCTTGAAGTAGTAGAGCCAAAGAAGGAACTTCTAATTCAAAGGGAAAATTTGCTTTAGCATAATCAATGGCTTGTATAAAAATAGCATTTAAGAGTTTTTCTAACTCCCCTTGGACCAGTAAGGCCACTTTAGGATGCATTTTTCTAAGTTTATGTTTAACTAAGTTTAGCATCCGGATGGACTACTAGGTGATGCATAACTATAGAAGGGTCTAATCCTGGCATATCTTCATATGTCCAAGCAAAGACATCTTCATATTCTTTAAGAAATGCAATGTATTTATCCTATTTTTCTTGACTCAATTCTGATCCAATGTTGATTATGTGAGGATTATCCTTAGTTCCAATGTTAATTTTTATGACATTTTCTACTTCCATGTGTAGATCTTTCTCAAAATTAGGTGGGGCGGGTGAAATGCCCAATTCTTGTAATTCTTCCAAGGTTAGCTTGGATAATTCATCTTGAGGAGTCGTGGCCTCAAGCTGGGCTATACTAGGTATAGAGCCATCAAAATAAAATTCATGATGTAATAATTCCTCAATGGAGACATCATGGAAGATATCTCCCTCCAACTCATCGTCGAATTCAGCGATCATCTCAGGGTAAGCTATAGATAGCATATTACATGTAAATGGCTTATTCATTAAATGCAAAGCATCACGTTCATCCAAATAATCTTGGTAACATATGAGATGGTCATCATCCTCAAATGGGAAGGGCTGACCCTTACTAGGAAATAGGCCCACACCACATCGGGCAAGCCATGGTTCTACCTCAAAGGGTTCTTTCATACCATTTTGGAAAGGTCCCAAACCTTTCCCTTTATATCCCAATTTAAGCATTATAGATTTGGCTTTAATATACTCATTAGTAAAATAACATCGAGCATATCCATCATAATGAGTCTTGATGTTTCTGGGTATTCTACCCCAGTCATATCCCTTATAAATAAAAGCACAACTCCCGACTTGGTAAATACTTCCCATAGGTTGTGGGAGGCCCAAGGTACGAGGAGATGGTGGCAAATTATTTAAAATAAGGGAATATTGCATAGCAGCATTCGTTTTCTCTGATATAAGAATTTTAGATAAATCGGGTAAGAGCTCATCAGTAAGAGCATAAGAGGTAGAAGGAACATTTCCTACATCTTCTGATGCAGAAACTATGCCTTTGGTGGATGTAGATGTTGTAGAGATGTCGATGGATGGGTCTATTATAGGTATAGAAGTTATAGGAGTAGAACAAGAGGCATTGGTTGTGGGATTAGGATCTTTTTGAGGTCCTAATGTGGTTTGTTTAGAGGATGGTTGAGCTATATGTAGAGGTGGAACTGATGGAGAAGAAGTAGATGGCATTGTGGGTGTGTGTTTCACATGTTTAGATGGATAATGAGAATTAGGATGTGTGGATGATAGAGCAGGGAAAAATTGAACTCCAACAGGTTCTACCAAAGCACACATATCAAAGGGTCTAGGATCACCATGAATGGTAACCAACTGATTCTTAAATTTGAATTTAACACATTGATGTAAAGTTGAGGGAACGGCTCGCATTGCGTTGATCCAAGGGTGACCCAAGAGTATATTGTACGATGCAGGGCAATGTACAATAAACACGGTCGTATCCAAGGTTCTCGGACCAACCTGCAATGGAATGGTAATAACTCCACATGTTTCTTGTGTTTCGTCATTGAAGGCTTTTATGATCATATCAGTTCTTTTCATTTCATCACTTCTAAACCCAAATATTTGGTAGAAGTCAAAAGTGCAGATGTTTAAAGATGAGCCATTATCAATCAAGACTCGTTTAATCGCTACATCTCCAATTAAGGCAGTAATATATAAGGGGTTATCCTTATGTAAACTATGTTGAGGTATGTCTCTATCCCGAAAGTCAATACAATCAACTTCACAAGTTATTATAGTATTAGCCATGGCTTCAGGTTGAATGTCTTGTGGTACCATCATCTGGCTTAATGTGAGCATTAATTCATCTCTATGTGTAGGAGAAGATCTTAAAAGGTCCAAAAGAGAAATTCTAGCTGTAATATTTGATAGTTGCTCATTAATATTATAAGGAGGTTTAGGTTGAACATTAGGTGCCTGATTCCCTTTATTAGGAACTTTCAAAACAAATGGAGTTGATCCATCGTTCTGCATTTGATCTTGTTGAGAGTTTTGAGCTTGTTGTCTAGTAACAACTCCGATGGTACCCACAATATTATTCTATGGATGATGAATGGGTCTTGGTCTAGCATTTATGGCTTGCTCATTAGAAAGTAATTGGTGAGACGATGGTCTAGTAGTGACTCTTCTTGGAAATGGTTCTTCTAGAACCATAGAACTTGTGATAGGGAGAATAGGATCCGATTCATCTTTAGAGCTATTCGATTGATTTGATGTGATTTCCATATCACTCTCGGTCTCATATTCTGTATCACTAAGATCAGGTGTCCAAATATTATGTAGAGGCCTGGTTGTAACCACGGATAAAGTTGTGTCAAATATTTCCAGATCATGAGTAGGTAAATGCCCACTAATAGTTCCTACATATCGGGTAGGAGGGGGAACATTATGATGTTCAATTTGATTAGCCACTTCCTTGCCATGTTTTGGTAAAGGATGTTGAAATATGTCCAATGATTGATTGGCATTCTGATTCTGGTTTTGGGGGATGTTCTTTTGAGCATTATTAGGAGGATTTTGCTTAGGTTGAAAGGCTTGCACCTCCATCTCATTGTTATCAATCAAGTCCTGTATTTTATGTTTTAATATTTTACAAGAGTTGGTAGTGTGTCCAGGTCCTCTATGGAAGTCACAGTGTAAATCAGCTCTGTATCCGGGTATAGTTGGATCAGGTTCCCGGATAGTTGGTAATTGAATCAAACCTCATTCTAATAATTGCGGGAGAATGGTTGATAAAGGTTGATTTAACCTAGTAAATTCTCGAGGAGGTTTATCAGGAGGTTTCAGTATAAACTTCTCCGTTGTCTTCGTAGCATTAACATTAGCAATATTTCTACTATCGGTGACTCCATCACCCACAACTTGTTTATTTTTATATTGATTTCTGGATGTTTTCTCATCATCTTTCTTTTTAAGCTGACCTCTCCTAATGAGAGCATCTTCCACTCTTCTGGCTAAGTCTATAGCCTGATCGAAGGTGGTCAAGGTAGCAGTTGATAATTCATAGGATAGTTGGTCTTGTAAATTATTAATAAAGATGTCCAACATCTCCCTATAAGGTAACACAAAGTGCAATTTTCCTATCAACTGTCTCCACCTAGCTAGGAAATCAGCAAAACATTCATCTTTGTCTTGTTTTAAGTTGTACAAGTCTTTAATGGTCACATGCCTTTCGATGTAGGCACTAAATTGATGCACAAAAGACTCAGCTGTTTCTTCAAAATTCCTCAAAGAATTAGTGGGTAATTGATAATACCACTCTAATGCCATTCCTCCTAAACTTTTTGGGAACATTTTTAGCAATAATAAGTCATCATGTGATATATCATGACATGCTATCCTAAACATACGAAGATGCTCTATGGGATCTTCGGTTCCTTTATATATGGGCAAGACAGGCATAGGAAAATGTTTAGGATATGGTTGTGCTACAACTATAGGATCTAAAGGTTGACTACACATCTCTCGATAATTGTACGAGGGATGGTAGGGATCTATCTGGTCCATGCGGGAAACTAACTTGTTTCACCATGGTTTCAAGATTACTAGTTTGTCCACCATATTGGTTCGGTGGGACATAGGTATGGGATTTATGAGTGTATGACGGTGTGACATAAGGATTAGATGCTATATTGCTATTATGCAAAGCGTTGGTAGGAAGAGTATTATGAAGAGGATTTGTAGTAGTATTATGTTGTATCCCAGATTGTTGGTAATTGGTGTTTGGTTTTGTTTTGGGTTTTTGCTGATTTGAGGTATATTGCTCAATAGCTTGGCAAAATAGAGCAGTAAATGATGGTTTCTTTTGTGCGGGAATAACCCTAGGCTTGCTAACAAGCACTTTAGATGGTTGGGTAACCTATTGTTGTTGCATGTTCTGGATTATAGCTGCCATATCCAAATTGGATGGTCCAGCTTGATCACTCTCTTGATCAATAAAGGACAAGGGATTAGTGCGTGTGTGAAATACGTCTTCTAGAGTTGCTTGAGTGTCACTAATTCGATCCTTGTCCATATGGACTGCTCTATTAAGAACACCAATATTAGTATTAAGGAACTTCCAGAATTGTTCCATGTTCTCAAAAGTAACAGCTCCTCCCGAAGACATTTTAGGGGATGAGGATCCTTCCTCTCTAACATTTTCTTCTTGTTCATTTCTTACAGCAAGCTCTTCTTCTTGCTGGTCTAGGATTTCTTCTTCTTGAACTTGATCTTCAGGAAGGACATCTGGGTTATTTAATGGTTTTCCTAACCAATCTTCTTCTTCTTCAGTTTGTTTTCCATTCCTAAGTCTAGGCATTGTGCTTAAACTTAGATTTCAGCAAATATATATATATATATATATATATATATATATATATATATATATATATATATTATATATATATATATATATATATATATATATATATGCGATAGGTTTGAGAGGTATATATTTTAATTATATACCTACTATAAAAAGGAAATGTTTTGATTTTTTTGTTTTGTTTTTATTTTTGTTTTTGTGTTTTATAATATTATTATAAAGATAACAAATAGCATTCTAGTTGCAAAAGGAATAACAATAATAAAAATAATGACTTAGTTTTCTATAAATAGTTTATGGATATCATTGATAGGATCAAGTTCATCAGGAGTCATGAAATGCTCCTCTTCAAATTGGAAATGGTTTTTCAAAAATTTGACAAAGTGTGCTATAGTAATATGATCTGTTTCGGACTCTGACCTGTAGAAATAAAGTTCATGGCAATACTCTCGATATAACACAGCTCTAGGAACTCTATTCCATATTTTTCTATCCGTAAGAACGACTTCTTGATCCTCTATACGAGATAGAAACTTATGTACTACAACTGCATTCTCAAGGTATTCCTCAAAGGTGTACAATTCTGAAGACACAAGTGCTCTTTTATCTGCTAACCACCTATGGCAAGCTCTCTCGAAGTTCATGGTACAAAGTTACTTGATCAGGATCCAGGATTCTATCTAGGACAAACCTCTTAATTTGCCTAAGTTCTGTTGATCTAGATGAAATAATACCCAATCTCCTATCAAGTTCGTCCCACAAAGGTTGGACTCTATTTGTTTGAGGTACTCTAAGTATAGAAGTTTTAGAATTACAATGGCACTGAGAGGGAGGGTGAATCAGTGTAGCTCTATAAACATGAATTTACAGCTCTTAATATCACAACAATTAAAACTTATTAGATACAACAAGTATACCAAAGGAGCATCACACAACACAAGATTTAACGAGGTTCACCAATGTGGCTACTCCTCAAAAATTGACTGCTTGGACTACCATCCAAATCTAGCCTTTGCAAAGCACCAACTTTACAACTAATTTACTAGCAACAACTAGAAGGAGCACCAACCCCTAATTTATCTACACCAACAGAAAGGAGCACCAACCCCTGATTTACCAGCACTAGCTGGAAGGAGCACCAACCCTTGATTTACCAAAGACCAACTGGAAGGAACACCAACCCCTAATTTACTAGCACCAACTGGAAGGAGCACCAACCCCTGATGCCAAGCACCAACTTGGAATTCAATTTTGAAACTAGAAGATTGATAGTAAAATACCTTGGATTTTGTAAGACCCTAACTAGTCTTCTTCACCTTTGCATTCTATGTGCACTCTAATTTCTTTGCGTAATCATAGTAGCTCCTGGTATAATTTCAACCTTTTCACTCTCTACGCACTCTGCTCTCTCTACGCAATCACTTTGCACACTCTACTTCGTTATAGTCGAACTTCATGATCATCTTCTCCCTTTTGCACACTCTGCTCTCTTTGTGAATTTTGCACTTAACATCTTTCTATACGACTTGCTCTTTGTGCACTACGACCAAACTTCGCACCCTTCAACACACATACATCGACATGCATTCGATGACACCTTTTTTAACTCTCCAAACAACCCTCCTTTTATAACAATATTTTTGTGATGAAAAACCTAATATTAGTTAGCTTGCATAAAAAATGTAAACCCTAATATTAGTCAGTTGTATACCAAATGTAAACCCTAATCTGAGTCAACTATCATCGATATTCGTAAGCTTCAACTCATGAAGATATTCGATAATTCCACCGCTCTAATATTTCATTCGATAACAATCCCTGTAGTCACCGCACTGACTTTTGTTCACTCTTCATATTTTAGCTGCATGAGTTCACTCTGTATCTACCCCTGTAAATGCTATAGAGATGTCGGTCCACTGTCATGCTTATCATTTCAGTTGGGTTCTCCTTCTTGACTTGTGCATTTACGACCTGTCACGAAATCATGACATTTTTTCCTCTGCAGCTTCTTTTGTTGCTGTTGCCATGAAAATATAACATGTCGCGATATCACGACACTTTTTCTCCTTGATCTTTCTCTTAGCTTTGGCCCGTGAAAATACAACATGTCGCGATATCACAACACTTTTTCTCCTTGCACTTTCTCTTAGCTTTGGCCCACGAAAATACATGTCGCGATATCATGACACTTTTTCTCCTTGCACTTTTTCTTTCCTTTTGCCCATGAAAATACATGTCGCGATATCATGACACATTTTCTCCTTGTGATTTTTCTTTCCTTTGGCCCACAAAAATACATGTCGCGATATCGTGACACTTTCACCTTCGTACACTTTCTCTATTCTTTTGTCGTGATATCGTGATACTTCTGCTTACAAAGACTTTGAATTTGCTTTTGTCATGATATCGTGACACTTCTGCTTCCAAAGACTTTGAATTTTCTTTTGTCGCAATATCACGACACTTCTGCCTCTGTAGTCTTCAACTTAGCTTTTATCGCAAAATCGTGACACTTCTACTTCTATCCTTAGCTTTTTTGCTTTTGTCACAAAATCGTGACACTTCTACTTTTGAAGTCTTGCTTTCTACTTTTGTCATGAAATCGCGACAGTTATGCTTCCGTACGCTCCCTCTTTTTCTTTTGTCGCAAAAATGTGATATGTCATGAAATCGTGACACTTTTCCAACTTCCTTTCTCTCTCCTGTTTTAGTCATGAAAAATACGACATGTCACAAAATCGTGACACTTTTCCAACTTACTTTCTCTCTCCTATTTTAGTCGCAAAAATGCGACATGTAGCGAAATTGTGACACTTTTCCAACTTACTTTCTCTCTCCAGTTTTAGTCGTGAAAAAGCAACATGCCGCGAAATCGTGAAACTTTTCAAACTTGTTCTATTTCTTTGAACTTCTCATGAAATCGCGACACTTCTTCCTGCTTTCTCTTTTTCTTCCAACATGTTGCAAAATCGTGACAATTTTTCCACTTGCCTTTTTCTCTTCCAACATGTTGTGAAATCATGATAGTTTTTCCACTTGCCTTTTTCTCTTCCAACATGTCGCAAAATCATGACAGTTTTTTCTGCTCTTTCTCTCTCTTCCAACATGTCGCGAAATCACGATAGTTTTTCCACTTGCCTTTTTCTATTCCAACATGTTGCGAAATCACGATAGTTTTTCCTGCTTTCTCTTTCTCTTCCAACATGTCACGAAATCGTGATAGTTTTTCCACTTGCCATTTTCTCTTCCAACATGTCACAAAATCGTGACAATTTTTCTTGCTTTTTCTCTCTCTTCCAACATGTCACAAAATCGTGACAGTTTTTCTTTCTTTTTCTCTCTCTTCCAAATGTCACAAAATCGTAATAGTTTTTCTTGCCTGCTGTATATGTCGCGATATCGTGACACTTTTCTTACTTGTATTTTTCTTTGATCTTTTGCATATGAGTCACTTCGGTCTTCTTGGAAAATCACTGTACATACTCTGAGTAACCTTTGAACTCTTGTCTTCTGCATCTCAATTTCTTTTGAACTTCCTGTCCACTGCATCAAAAGATCTATCTGATTGTGTTGACAACAATGACAATACTGTTGCTGCACCTTACTCAACAATCTCCCCCTTTGGAATTGTTGGCAACACATGTGCAATTTCCTGTAACTCTTCTCCCCATTTGACAATAATACCAAAGGGCTACTGCAGACTCCCACTGAGTCCATGCACAACATTCTCAGGCACAATTTATTACACTTAGCAAAAATCATGAACATAAGCAAAAATATAATCAAATGCTTAAATGCTCCTCCTGAGAATGTGATCCCTGTATCTAGTCAATTCTTGGGAAGTGTGACCACTCCCAATTTATTATGAAGGTACTCAAAAACTTCCTTGGGCAATGGTTTTGTGAAGATATCTGCTACTTGCTTTGTAGTTGGAACAAAATCCAACTTAACCTCACCTTTTGCAACTTCTCCTTCAAAAAATGATACCTAATAGCAATGTGTTTTGTGCATGAATGCATAACTAGATTCTTGGAGATGTTAATGGCACTGGTGTTATCACACTTAACTGATATTGGCTCACTAAAGCTAATACTAAGATATAATAGGGTTTGTTTCATCCACAATACCTGCATACAACATGTTGTTGCTGCAATATATTCTGCCTCTATTGTCGATAAAGAAACTGACTCTTGTTTCTTACTGTACCACACGACCAATCTATCTCCAAGGTAGAATGCACCTCCACTGGTACTCTTTCTGTCATCTACACATCCTGCCTAATCTGCATCTGAATACAAAATAAGGGTGAAGTATTTATCTTTCGAATACCATAACCCATATTCCATAGTACCCTTGAGATACCGAAGAATCCTTTTACTCGTCGTCACATGAGTCTCCTTAGGATTAGCCTCGAAATTGGGCTACCATGCATACTGCCTGCAAAATATTTGGTCTGGTAGCTGTCAGGTACAGTAAGCTTCCAATCATAGATCTGTACATGGTTTGATCAACAGGTGGAGATTTGTCATCGTTGCTCATTTTGTAGCCTGTCATCATGGGAGTGTTAACTGGCTTACAATCCTCCATTGTGAACTTTTTTAACATATATTTCACATATTTAACTTGAGAAATAAATATGCCCTTCTTATTTTGATTAAATTACAACCCGATGAAATATGAAAGTTCATCAATCATTGACATTTCAAATTCTTTCTGCATCTTATTTGCTAAATCTTTACATGACTCATCTTTGCTACTGCCAAATACGATATCATCTATGTATACAAAAAGAACAATAAGATGCCCATTTTCTATTTTGACATATAGATTACTATCCACCATACCTTTCTTAAACCTTTGTTGGGTGAGATAGTTGTCTAGCCTTGCATACCATGCTCAGGGTGCCTGTTTTAAGCCATATAATGCTTTCTTCAACTTGTAAACAAAGTTGGGATTATCACCAAGTTGGAAACCATCTGGTTGCTCAATATAAACCTCTTCTTTAAGTTTCCCATTCAAAAACACTAATTTCACATCCATTTGATAAACTTTGAAATTCTTGTAGACTGCTAAAGCCAAAAACATTCTAATTGCCTCTAGTCTAGCTACTGGTGCAAAAGTTTCCTCAAAGTCAATGCCTTCAACTTGTGCATAACCCTTACATACCAATATTGCTTTATTTCTAACTACCTATCCGTATTCATTCAATTTGTTTCAAAAAATCCATTTAGTCCCGATTATATTTTTATTTGCAGGTCTAGGTACTAACTCCCAAGTTTCATTTTTCTCGATTTGATCTAATTCTTCATTTATAGCCTTCATCCAACTTTCATCTTTGCTTGTGTCAGCAACATTTTTGGGCTCAATGATGGATAATAGAGAGTAGTTACTTACTACTCTTCTTCTTGTTTGAACACCAACTTTGGGGTCTTCGATTATTTGCTCTCTAGGATGATTTTTCTGTTAGATACCTATTTTGAATTTCTTATTTTCTTTCACTTCTGAATCACAAATTAAATCATCTGAGTCAATTTTTTGTATCTTTTCCATTTCATTTTCCTCATCTCTTTCAATAACCTCTTCATAAATTGGGTAGTTTGCTTCATAGCTAATTACTCGTTCTCTACCTTCATTAAATTTAACATCGGCACTGTCCACAATTTTCTTTAGCCTCTTGTTGTAGCATTTGTAAGCTTTGTTTTTTTATGAATAACCAACAAAAATACCTTCATCCGCTCTATCTTCAAACTTACCAAGATTATCTTCAGTTCTTTTGATGTAGCACTTGCTACCAAAAATTTTGAGGTATTTTGTCATGTTGCCCTTTTACCGAACCACAACTCATAAGGAGTTTTGCTTTCATGTGTTCTCAGCATGTACCTATTTTGGATATACACCGTAGTATGAACTCGCTTCTTTCCAAAATCTATCTGCTACTCTGCTTTCATCCAACATAGTCTGTACCATTTCCTACACTGTCTTGTTTTTTCTTTCTACCACTCCATTCTGCTGAGGTGTCCTGGTTGCTGAAAATTGTCTCCTAATACCGTATTTTTTATAGTACTCTGCAAACTCCTCTGAAATGAATTCTCCTTCTCTATCTGATCTTAAACATTTGATCCTCTTTCCTATTTCATTCTCAACTTGGTTTTTGAAAATCTTGAACATATCAAAAGCTTATGATTTATGCTTCAAGAAAAATATCCATGTCATTCTGGAATAGTCATCAATGCACAACATAAAATATTTGTCACCATTTATGCTTTGTGTTCTCATGGGTCCACATAAATCAGTGTGTATTAGTTCCAAAGGTTTTCTTGTGTAGTATTCTTTTGTTTTGAATGTGACTCTAGTTTTCTTCCCATTTTGGCATGAAGCACAAATGTTGTTTGCAGGTTTGCTGATGGTGGGAATATCTCTCACTGCCCTTTTTGAGATGATTTTTACTAGATTATCAAAACTGATATGACCTAGTCTCTTATGCCACAACCAATTTTATTCTTCATGTCCAATAAAACAAGCTCTTTTTGAAGACTCTGAGAGTGTGTACAGGTTTCCAAATGTCCTTGATCTAGTTGCTATCAATTTTCCACTGCTTGTTCTTCTGAATTCACAACCCTTCTTCTTAAAAACTACTTCATGACCTTTATCACAAATCTGACTTATGCTCAACAAATTATGTTTTAAACCATCCACAAACAAGACTTCTTCTGACTTAATTTTTTTGTCAATAATTTTTACTAAACCTTTGCCAACTATCTTAGCTTCATCATTGTTTCCAAACTTTACTAAACCACCTTCATATTTCTGTAACTTCTCAAATTTCCATTTGTTACATGTCATATGACTAGAGCATCCACTATCAAGTATCCAAGGCACATATTTATTCTATGCCTTAAATGTTGTTTGTACGATTAAAGATTCCTTTTCTTCCTTAAGTTGCTCTTTTTCTTTCCACTTCATTTTGAGAGTAGTTTTGGGCTCTTGTTTTGCCTTTCCCTTATCAATAGCTTGTGCATGTTTTACGAGAAGTTTTCTATTTTGTCTCATATTATTTGGTTGAAATTTCCTTCCCTGACATTGATTTGATGCAAATGTACTTCTATAGTTTCTTGCAATGTTTCCAAAATTATGACAGTTATAACATTCTACTGTATAATTCATCAAAGGAGAGAAAGCATTTCTATTGGTGAAATTCTTTGGTCTTACATTATATTTGCAGTTTGATATTTTATGTCCATAGCCATTGCATTTAAAACAGAAACCGAGAAAAGGGATAATTGAACTTGGGTGATGGTCTTTGCCATGTTGTCGTACAAGCCATAGGTCTTCTTCTTCTTTGATGTGTGACATTGGTGAATCCATCATTATCAATTCTCCTTTCATGCCTAGCATTATTGATTTCTTTTGCATGAAATGTTTTTCCTTGATCAACCTGTCTCTTATCTTCATTCTTTATGGATTCTACATTTTTGGCCTTTGATCCATTTGATGATTCTCCTTTGATGAATCCCAGACCAAATTCAATGCTTGTCGACCTTTGGTCATTTATAATCTTATCCAGCTTCATAGAACTTTCTTCGCGTTTGTGATAGCAACTAATTTTGTGATTCATCTCTTCTATCTGCATCCGTAAACCAACATTCTCTTCTTCTAGTTTGCAGTAATAATCTATTTTCATGGTAATTTGTACTTTGAGATCTTCAAATATTTTCTTGTATTCTTCTATCTGTACTTTCAGACTGGTTATGATTTCATTTGCATCCTCAAGCATTTTCAAAATTTTCTTATTCTTTTTCTTCTCTATTTTCCACTCTTCAAGTGCAAAGATCAACTCACCTTCTAGATCTACTTCAGTCTCAAGGTTTTCACCACATACTTCAGAGTTCACTCCTTCTTCCTTTTTAGATTTTACTTCTTCAAATGCCATGAGAAGAGCTTCACTTTCTACCATTGTGTTACTTCCAAGATCACACTAGCCAGTTAAGCTTTTACAAGAACTTAGCTCTGATACCAATTGTTAGACTTACAATGGCACTGAGAGGGGGGGTGAATCAATGTATCTCTATAAACTTGAATTTATAGCTCTTAATACCGTAGCAATTAAAACTTATTATTAGATACAACAAGTATAACAAAGGAGAATCACACAACACAATATTTAACGAGGTTCACCAATGTGGCTACTCCTCAAAAATTGATTGCTTGGACTACCATCCAAATCTAGCCTTTGCAAAGCACCAACTTTACAACTAATTTACTAGCACCAACTAGAAGGAGCACCAAACCCTGATTTATCTGCACCAACAGAAAGGAGCACTAACCCCTGATTTACCAGCACCAACTGGAAGGAGCACCAACCCCTAATTTACGAACACCAACTGAAAGGAGAACCAACCCCTGATTCCAAGTACCAACTTGGAATTCAATTCTAAAACTAGAATATTGACAGTAAAATACCTTGGCTTTTGCAAGACCCTGACTGGTCTTCTTCACCTTTGCATTCTCTGTGCACTCTACTTTCTCTGTGCAATCATAGTAGCACCTGGTCAAACTTCAACCTTTTTGCTCTCTGTGCACTCTGCTCTCTCTGCACAATCACTTCGCACACTCTACTTCGTTACAGTTGAACTTCACGATCGTCTTCTCCCTTTTGTGCACTCTGCTCTCTTTACGAATTTTGCACTTAGCATCTTTCGATACGACTTGCTCTCTGTGCACTACGACCAAATTTCGCACCCTTCAACACACATACATCGACATGCATTCGATGACACCTTTTTTAACTCTCCAAACAACCCTCCTTTTATAAAAATATTTTTATGATGAAAAATCTAATCTTAGTCGACTTGCATAACAAATGTAAACCCTAATATTAGTCAGTTGTATACCAAATGTAAACCCTAATCTGAGTCGGCTATCATCGATCTTCGTCAGCTTCAACTCATGAAGATATTCGGTAATTCCACCGCTCTAATATTTCATTCGGTAACAGTCCTTGTAGTCACCGCACTGACTTTTGTTCACTCTTCATATTTTAGCTGCATGAGTTCACTCTGTATCTACCCCTGTAAATGCTATAGAGATATCGGTCCACTATCATGCTTCTCATTTCAGTTGGGTTCTCCTTCTTGACTTGCGCATTTACGACCTGTCACGAAATCATGACATTTTTGCCTTTGCAGCTTCTTTTGTTGCTGTTGCCATGAAAATATAACATGTCGCGATATCGTGACACTTTTTCTCCTTGCTCTTTCTCTTAGCTTTGGCCCGTGAAAATGCAACATGTCGCGATATCACAACACTTTTTCTCCTTGCACTTTCTCTTAGCTTTGGCCCACGAAAATACATGTCGTGATATCATGACACTTTTTCTCCTTGCGCTTTTTCTTTCCTTTGGACAATGAAAATACAACATGTCGTGATATCGTGACACTTTTTCTCCTTGTGCTTTTTCTTTCCTTTGGCCCGCAAAAATACATGTCGTGATATCGTGACACTTTTGCCTTCGTACACTTTCTTTATTCTTTTGTCGTGATATCGTGATACTTCTGCTTACAAAGACTTCGACTTTACTTTTGTCACGATATCGTGACACTTCTGCTTCCAAAGACTTTGACTTTGCTTTTGTCACAATATCACGACACTTCTGCCTCCGTAGTCTTCAACTTAGCTTTTATCGCAAAATCGTGACACTTCTACTTCCGTCCTTAGCTTTTTTGCTTTTGTCACAAAATCATGACACTTCTACTTTTGAAGTCTTGCTTTCTGCTTTTGTCATGAAATCGTGACAGTTATGCTTCCGTACGCTCCCTCTCTTTCTTTTGTCACAAAAATGTGATATGTCATGAAATCGCGACACTTTTCCAACTTCCTTTCTCTCTCCTATTTTAGTCACAAAAAATGCGACATGTCACAAAATCGTGACACTTTTCCAACTTACTTTCTCTCTCCTATTTTAGTCGCAAAAATGCGACATGTACCGAAATTGTGACACTTTTCCAACTTACTTTCTCTCTCCAATTTTAGTCATGAAAATGCGACATGTCACAAAATTGTGAAACTTTTCAAACTTGTTCTCTTTCTTTGAACTTCTCGTGAAATTGCGACACTTCTTCCTGCTTTCTATTTTTCTTCCAACATGTTCCGAAATCGCGATAGTTTTTCCACTTGCCTTTTTCTCTTCCAACATGTCGCGAAATCGTGATAGTTTTTGCACTTGCCTTTTTCTCTTCCAACATGTCACAAAATCGTGACAGTTTTTTCTGCTCTTTCTCTCTCTTCCAACATGTCGCGAAATCGTGATATTTTTTCCACTTGCCTTTTTCTCTTCCAACATGTTGCGAAATCACGATAGTTTTTCCTGCTTTCTCTTTCGCTTCCAACATGTCACGAAATCGTGATAGTTTTTCCACTTGCCTTTTTCTCTTCCAACATGTCACAAAATCGTGACAATTTTTCCTGCTTTTTCTCTCTCTTCCAACATGTCACGAAATCATGACAGTTTGTCTTGCTTTTTCTCTCTTCCAAATGTCACAAAATCGCAATAGTTTTTCTTTCCTGCTGTATATGTCGCGATATCATGACACTTTTCTTACTTGTCTTTTTATTTGATCTTTTGCATATGAGTCACTTCGGTCTTCTTGGAAAATCACTGTACATACTCTGAGTAACCTTTGAACTCCTGTCTTTTGCATCTCAATTTCTTTTGAACTTCCTGTCCACTGCATCAAAAGATCTATCTCGATCGTGTTGACAACAATGACAATATTGTTGCTGCACCTTACTCAACAATCTCCCCCTTTGGAATTGTTGGAAACACATGTGCAATTTCCTGTAACTCTTCTCCCCCTTTGACAATAATACCAAAGGGCTACTGCAGACTCCCCCTGAGTCCATGCACAACATTCTCGAGCACAATTTATTACACTTAGCAAAAATCATGAACATAAGCAAAAATATAATCAAATGCTTAAATGCTCCTCCTGAGAATGTGATCCCTGTATCTAGTCAATTCTTGGGAAGTGTGACCACTCCCAATTTATTATGAAGGTACTCAAAAACTTCCTTGGGCAATGGTTTTGTGAAGATATCTGCTACTTGCTCTGTAGTTGGAACAAAATCCAACTTAACCTCACCTTTTGCAACTTTCTCTTTCAAAAAATGATACCTGATAGCAATGTGTTTTGTGCATGAATGCATAACTAGATTCTTGGAGATGTTAATGGCACTGGTGTTATCACACTTAACTGATATTGGCTCACTAAAGCTAATACTAAGATATTTTAGGGTTTGTTTCATCCACAATACCTGCATACAACATGTTGTTGCTACAATATATTCTGCCTCTATTGTCGATAAAGAAACTGACTCTTATTTCTTATTGTGCCATGCGACCAATCTATCTCCAACGTAGAATGCACCTCCACTGGTACTCTTTCTGTCATCTACACATCTTGCCCAATCTGCATCTGAATACAAAATAAGGGTGAAGTATTTATCTTTCGAATACCATAACCCATATTCCATAGTACCCTTGAGATACCGAAGAATCCTTTTTACTGCTGTCACATGAGTCTCCTTAGGATTAGCCTGAAATTGTGCTACCATGCATACTGTCTGCAAAATATTTGGTCTGGTAGCTGTCAGGTATAGTAAGCTTCCAATCATAGATCTATACATGGTTTGATCAACAGGTGGATATTTGTCATCCTTGCTCAACTTGTAGCCTATCATCATGGGAGTGCTAACTGGCTTACAATCCTCCATTGTGAACTTTTTTAACATCTCTTTCACATATTTAATTTGAGAAATAAATATTCCCTTCTTATTTTGATTAACTTACAACCCGAGGAAATACAAAAGTTCACCAATCATTGACATTTCAAATTCTTTCTGCATCTTATTTGCTAAATATTTACATGACTCATCTTTGCTACTGCCAAATACGATATCATCTATGTATACAACAAGAATAATAAGATGCCCATTTTCTATTTTGACATACAGATTACTATCCACCATACCTTTCTTAAACCTTTGTTGGGTGAGATAGTTGTCTAGCCTTGCATACCATGCTCGGGGTGCCTGTTTTAAGCCATATAATGCTTTCTTCAACTTGCAAACAAAGTTGGGATTATCACCAAGTTGGAAACCATCTGGTTGCTCAATATAAACCTCTTCTTTAAGTTTCCCATTCAAAAACACTGATTTCACATCCATTTGATAAACTTTAAAATTCTTGTAGACTGCTAAAGCCAGAAACATTCTAATTGCCTCTAGTCTAGCTACTGGTGCAAAATTTTCCTCAAAGTCAATGCCTTCAACTTGTGCATAACCCTTACATACCAATATTTTTTTATTTCTAACTACCTGTCTGTCTTCATTCAATTTGTTTCAAAAAATCCATTTAGTCCCGATTATATTTTTATTTGCAGGTCTAGGTACTAACTCCCAAGTTTCATTTTTCTCGATTTGATCTAATTCTTCATTTATAGCCTTCATCCAACTTTCATCTTTGCTTGTGTTAGCAACATTTTTGTGCTCAATGATGGATAATAGAGAGTAGTTACTTATTACTCTTCTTCTTGTTTGAACACCAACTTTGGGGTCTTCGATTATTTGCTCTCTAGGATGATTTTTCTGTTAGCTACCTGTTTTGAATTTCTTATTTTCTTCCACTTCTGAATCATAAATTAAATCATCTGAGTCAATTTTTTGTATCTTTTCCATTTCATTTTCTTAATCTCTTTAAATAACCTCTTCATAAATTGGGTAGTTTGCTTCATAGCTAATTACTCGTTCTCTACCTTCATTAAATTTAACATCGGCACTGTCCACAATTTTCTTTAGCCTCTTGTTGTAGCATTTGTAAGCTTTGTTTTTTTATGAATAACCAACAAAAATACCTTCATCTGCTCTATCTTCAAACTTACCAAGATTATCTTCAGTTCTTTTGATGTAGCACTTGCTACCAAAAATTTTGAGGTATTTTGTTGTTGCCCTTTTACCGAACCACAACTCATAAGGATTTTTGCTTTCATGTGTTCTCAGCATGTACCTATTTTGGATATACACCGCAGTATGAACTGCTTCTTTCCAAAATCTAACTGCTAGTCTACTTTCATCCAACATAGTCTGTGCCATTTCCTACACTGTCTTGTTTTTTCTTTCTACCACTCCATTCTGCTGAGGTGTCCTGGCTGCTAAAAACTATCTCCTAATATCGTATTTTTCATAGTACTCTAGAAAATCCTCTGAAATGAATTCTCCTTCTCTATCTGATCTTAAACATTTGATCCTCTTTTCTATTTCATTTTCAACTTGGTTTTTGAAAATCTTGAACATATCAAAAGCTTATGATTTATGCTTCAAGAAAAATATCCATGTCATTCTAGAATAGTCATCAATGCACAACATAAAATATTTGTCAGCATTTATGCTTTGTGTTCTCATGGGTCCACATAAATCAGTGTGTATTAGTTCCAAAGGTTTGCTTGTGTAGTATTCTTTTGTTTTGAATGTGACTCTAGTTTTCTTCCCATTTTGGAATGAAGCACAAATGTTGTTTGCAGGTTTGCTGATGGTGGGAATATCTCTCACTGCCCTTTTTGAGCTGATTTTTACTAGATTATCAAAACTGATATGACCTAGTCTCTTGTGCCACAACCAATTTTCCAGTCCAATAAAACAAGCTCTTTTTGAAGACTCTGAGAGTGTGTACAGGTTTCCAAATGTCCTTGATCTAGTTGCTATCAATTTTTCACTGTTTGTTCTTCTGACTTCACAACCCTTCTTCTTAAAAACTACTTCATAACCTTTATCACAAATCTAACTTATGCTCAACAAATTATGTTTTAAACCATCCACAAACAAGACTTCTTCTGACTTAATTTTTTTGTCAATAATTTTAACTAAACCTTTGCCAACTATCTTAGCTTCATCATTGTTTCCAAACTTTACTAAACCACCTTCATATTTCTGTAACTTCTCAAATTTCCATTTGTTACCTGTCATATGACTAGAGCATCCACTATCAAGTATCCAAGGCACATATTTATTTTGTGCCTTAAATGTTGTTTGTACGATTAAAGATTCATTTTCTTCCTTAAGTTGCTCTTTTTCTTTCCACTCCATTTTGAGAGTAGTTTTGGGCTCTTGTTTTGCCTTTCCCTTGTCAATAGCTTGTGCATGTTTTACGAGAAGTTTTCTATTTTGTCTCATATTATTTGGTTGAAATTTCCTTCCCTGAAATTGATTTGATGCAAATGTACTTCTATAGTTTCTTGCAATGTTTCCAAAATTATGACAGTTATAACATTCTACTGTATAATTCATCAAAGGAGAGAAAGCATTTCTATTGGTGAAATTCTTTGGTCTTACATTATATTTGCAGTCTGATATTTTATGTCCATAGCCATTGCATTTAAAACATAAACCAAAAAAGGGATAATTGAACTTGGGTGATGGTCTTTGCCATGTTGTCGTACAAGCCATAGGTCTTCTTCTTCTTTGATGTGTGACATTGGTGAATCCATCATTATCAATTCTCCTTTCATGCCTAGCATTATTGATTTCTTTTGCATGAAATGTTTTTCCTTGATCAACCTGTCTCTTATCTTCATTCTTTATGGATTCTACATTTTTGGCCTTTGATCCATTTGATGATTCTCCTTTGATGAATCCCAGACCAAATTTGATGCTTGTCGACCTTTGGTCATTTATAATCTTATCCAGCTTCATAGAACTTTCTTCGCGTTTGTGATAGCAACTAATTTTGTGATTCATCTCTTCTATCTGCATCCGTAAACCAACATTCTCTTCTTCTAGTTTGCAGTACTAATCTATTTTCATGGTAATTTGTACTTTGAGATCTTCAAATATTTTCTTGTATTCTTCTATCTGTACTTTCAGATTGGTTATGATTTCGTTTGCATCCTCAAGCATTTTCAAAATTTTCTTATTCTTTTTCTTCTCTATTTTCCACTCTTCAAGTGCAAAGATCAACTCACCTTCTAGATCTACTTCAGTCTCAAGGTTTTCACCACATACTTCAGAGTTCACTCCTTCTTCCTTTTTAGATTTTACTTCTTCAAATGCCATGAGAAGAGCTTCACTTTCTACCATTGTGTTACTTCCAAGATCACCCTAGCCAGTTAAGCTTGTACAAGAACTTAGCTCTGATACCAATTGTTAGACTTACAATGGCACTGAGAGGGGGGGTGAATCAATGTATCTCTATAAACTTGAATTTATAGCTCTTAATACCGTAGCAATTAAAACTTATTATTAGATACAACAAGTATAACAAAGGAGCATCACACAACACAAGATTTAACGAGGTTCACCAATGTGGCTACTCCTCAAAAATTGATTGCTTGGACTACCATCCAAATCTAGCCTTTGCAAAGCACCAACTTTACAACTAATTTACTAGCACCAAATCGAAGGAGCACCAACCCATGATTTATCTACACCAACAGAAAGGAGCACTAACCCCTGATTTACCAGCACCAACTGGAAGGAGCACCAACCCCTAATTTACCAAAGACCAACTGAAAGGAGCATCAACCCATGATGCCAAGCACCAACTTGGAATTCAATTCTAAAACTAGAATATTGACAATAAAATACCTTGGCTTTTGCAAGACCTTGACTAGTCTTCTTCACCTTTGCATTCTTTGTGCACTCTGCTTTCTCTGTGCAATCACAGTAGCACTGGTCAAACTTCAACCTTTTTTCTCTCTGTGCACTTTGCTCTCTCTGCGCAATAACTTTGCACACTGTGCTTCATTACAGTTGAACTTCACGATCGTCTTCTCCCTTTTGCGCATTCTGCTCTCTTTGCAAATTTTGCACTTAGCATATTTCGATAAGACTTGCTCTCTGTGCACTACGATCGAAATTTGCACCCTTCAACACACATACATCGACATGCATTCGATGACATCTTTTTTAACTCTCCAAATAGCCCTCCTTTTATAACAATATTTTCATGATGAAAAGCCTAATCTTAGTCGGCTTGCATAACAAATGTAAACCCTAATATTAATCAACTGTATACCAAATGTAAACCCTAATTTGAGTTGGTTGTCATCGGTCTTTGTCAGCTTCAACTCATGAAGATATTCAGTAATTCCACCGCTCGAAGCTTTTATTCGATAACAGTCCCTATAGCCACCGCAATGACTTTTGTTCACTCTTCATATTTTAGCTACATGAGTTCACTCTGTATCTGCCCTTGTAAATGCTATAGAGATGTTGGTCCACTATCATGCTTCTCATTTCAGTCAGATTCTCCTTCTTGACTTGCGCATTTACAACCTGTCACGAAATCATGACATTTCTACCTCTATAGCTTCTTTTGTTGTTGTTGCGATGAAAATACATGTCGCAATATCTCGACACTTTTTCTCCTTGATCTTTCTATTAGCTTTGGCCCACAAAAATACATGTTGCAATATCGTGACACTTTTTCTCCTTGCGCTTTCTCTTAGCTTTGGCCCATGAAAATACATGTCGCGATATCACGACACTTTTTCTCCTTGCGCTTTTTCTTTCCTTTGGCTCACAAAAATACAACATGTCGCGATATCGTGACACTTTTTCTCCTTGCGCTTTTTCTTTCCTTTGGCCCATGAAAATACATGTCGCGATATCGTGACACTTTCACCTTCGTACACTTTCTCTATTTTTTTGTCATGATATCACGATACTTCTACTTATAAAGACTTTGACTTTGCCTTTGTCGCGATATCACGACACTTTTGCTTCCAAAGACTTCGACTTTGCTTTTGTCATGATATCATGACACTTCTGCCTCCATAGTCTGCAACTTAGCTTTTATCATGAAATCGTGACACTTCTACTTCTGTCCTTAGATTTTTTGCTTTTGTCACAAAATCGTGACACTTCTGCTTTCGAAGTCTTGCTTTCTGCTTTTGTAGTGAAATCATGACAATTCTGCTTCCGTATGCTCCCCTTCTTTCTTTTGTCGCAAAAATGCAATATGTCACGAAATCATGACACTTTTCCAACTTCCTTTCTCTCTCCTATTTTAGTCACGAAAATGTGACATTTCATGAAATCGTGACACTTTTCCAAATTACTTTCTCTCTCCTATTTTAGTCACAAAAATGTGACATGTCACAAAATCGTGACACTTTTCCAACTTAATTTCTCTCTCCTATTTTAGTCGCGAAAATGTGACATGTCGCAAAATCGTGATACTTTTCAAACTTGTTCTCTTTCTTCGAACTTGTCACGAAATCGTGACACTTCTTTATACTTTCTATTTTTCTTCCAACATGTCGCAAAATCATGACAGTTTTTCCACTTACATTTTTCTCTTCCAACATGTCGCGAAATCGTGACAGTTTTTCCACTTGCTTTTTTCTCTTCCAACATGTCGCGAAATCGTGACAGTTTTTCCTGCTTTCTCTTTCTCTTCCAACATGTCACGAAATCATGACAGTTTTTCCACTTGCCTTTTTCTCTTCCAACATTTTGCGAAATCGCAATAGTTTTTCCTAATTTTTCTCTCTCTTCCAACATGTCAAGAAATTGCGATAGTTTTTCTTACTTTTTCTCTCTCTTCCAACATGTCGCAAAATCGTGATAGTTTTTCTTGCCTGTTGTATATGTCGCGATATCGCGAAACTTTTCTTATTTGTCTTTTTCTTTGATCTTTTGCATATGGGTCACTTTGGTCTTCTTGGAAAATCACTGTACATACTCTGAGTAACCTTTGAACTCCAATCTTCTGCATCTCAATTGCTTTTGAACTTCCTATCCACTACATCAACAGATCTATCTGACTGTGTTGACAACAATGACAATATTGTTGTTGCACCTTGCTCAACAAGAATTAATCTCTATGGCCATTAATTGATTTTCAACATTTATGGTGACATCTCGTATTTTATTATAATCTACCATCTAAATATGATATGCAACTTTTAATTGTTTGTCTAATGATTCTAGATGATTTTTTTTTAATAATAATTTTTTTTGGATTGTTTTCAAAAGGTTTTTAGTTTCATGTCGGGTTCACCAAAATGTACTGACCCAAATTTTTCGTGCCATTACCTTCAGGCTAAAGGATCCGTTCCCAAAAGGGGGATGCAATAAGGATGGAACAATACCTTGGACTGAGAGGCCCTTTGAAGGTCGCGCCTCTCAGGGGAGGGGTATAAGGGTGAATTTTCGATGGATGGTGGGTTCACCAGGAAACTTTGAGTGGTAGTTTCCATGCCTAGGTTGAGAATGGTTTTGATGTGTTCATTTTACACTCGATCATTCATAATCTTAGGTTTGCCAAAATGAATCTAAGCTATTCTATATGAAAATGTTGATTTATATAAATACAAAAAGCATGAATGAATCCTAGATACAAGGAATATGCTAAATGGGAAAGAATGTACCTAATTCTGGATGTCTGATGAAGATTCTAAAGCTTATAGGAGTCCAGATCATCCTGAATATGACAATATCATTTGAAATTGTATAGAATTATTTGAGATAATAGGTGATCATCTAAGATCAGACAAGATCATCGTCAATCTGATGAATTTGTCAGACGAATTTGTCAAAAACCTGCAATCACAGAAATAGACACCAAAAACCAAAAATGCTACTACGATAATAATGCAAAATTATAGAAGTGATAGTATAAATGCCTAACTGATAAATCTGGATAGCATATTAAATGAAATGCATTGTTTTAATAACTTATTTTAACTTTATCATGCATTTATGTTAAAATGAGGTGAACTCTAGGATGCAGAATGAAAATAATCAAGCTAATGCATAATAAAAATAAGGAAGAAAGATGAGAAATGCAAACTCAGGGCTCTGATTGCCCCTAATCTAAACTACAGTCGAGATCACCTCCAATCGTACGAGATCATCGCTGATCTATGACAGGATTGTCCAAAATTGTCTAGAATCGCATGGGATGATCCATGCTTCCTCCAACTAAAGCACAGTGAAAACCTACAATGAAAACTTAGAACTATGAGTGCAAAGCTTACATGGTAGGTAAAATCAACTAGGGAAAGAGTTAGGAGGAGAGCTAGGTAGGGGATCCAAGGATTCAAGGGGATAAACTGAGAAAATCCTAGTTTATATAGGATTAGGGGGAGGTTAGAGGTTGGGGATCATCCCAATATGGGAGATCTCCAACGGAGGAATCTCCAAATGCACAGACACGCTTTTGCCCAAGTTGGAGAGGCTGTTGAAACAAAAGCTAATTATGAAAATTCAGTTTTGGGACAAAATTGTCTGAACGTTCTATTCCAGACGAATTCGTCCGATCTAGGACAATTTTGTCTGATCGGCGATGATATCATCCAATGGTCAAAACAACTCCTAAAAATGGCACGAAAAATGGGGGGAGTGGTTAACGGGAAGTTTCGGGGTTAAAATTCAAATTTTTATCTTTTACTAAGGGTTTAACTACACCAATTTTAGGGTGCTACAGTATCATCATGCTATCTTTGGACTTTGATGGTAGATGTATCCCTAGGAGAAATTTTTTCAGGATGGATAATGTTGATTTCCATATTTACCAATTGAGGGAGTCTGATCGGCATTCTTGTTGGACCATTATGGTGAGATCAATAGAGCGTTGTGATACCTTGATGAATAGATTGTTTTCTTGGATACCCTTGATTAGTTTGGACAGTGTCATTGTAGGGATGGATCATGTCGATTTGGTTATCCTTGAGCCCCCTCATGATTTTGAGCACATTCTAGACAGGCACACTAGGTCCAATATTATGGATGAGCTTAATTTTGATATATAGGAGTGGGATGTGCAGTTTGAGCATATGGAACTTACTATTGCGATTAGAGTGGTGCAACATCAACGTGGTAGATCTGACATGACAGTAATCTGGGACCCAGGTATCACATGGTATTCATTCTTGAGAATGATGTGTGATGAGTTTGGATTGCTTGAGGACAAGCAATCTCAAGGATGGAGTACTGTAATGTTTCCATTTTGGCTTGTCGATAGTGTGGATGTACTTAGGTGTTGTTTGGACATTGTAGAGATGCTGATATGTTTTTAGATGCCAATTTTTAGAAGTTATTCTATACTTTGATGATGGACTTACTATTCTTAGTATGTTAGTGGCTAGGATTTCTGACTATGCAAACATCGGATTGGTGTTCTATGCAGAATTGGGTATCCAGATATATCTTCAGTTATCAATTTTGAGTCTAGTTGGACACTGGAGTAGGAGACTTACTATTTTTAATAAGTTAGATAGGGTTGGAATTCTGGGAAACAAAAAAGGTACGTTTATCATCTACAAAAAAAAGGGTATCCATTTCTACCATTTGATTGGTGATTGTATGTTGGGAGCCTAATTATTTTAATGCCAAAATTTAATTAATATTATATTTAAATGTAATATTTAAATATATTAAAGTTGGGCCTATATTTTTGATTAAAAAGGGGCCTTGTGAGTACTCATTTTAAATGGGAAGAAATAAATATTTGATTGGAAATATTATTTTATCATTTTTAATTACTTTTGTCACCTTGGGAAGTGGGACGCTCATTTTGGCTCTTAAGTTATGAAATTAATGTATTTCTTTTATCCCACATTCATCAAACATGAGGATCACCCAACTTGAAGAAAGAATAAAAGGGCATTGAGGAGGCATAAGGAGATATATTTCGGCTATTGAAT
This sequence comes from Wollemia nobilis, assembly GCA_028583015.1. Taxonomy (NCBI): domain Eukaryota; kingdom Viridiplantae; phylum Streptophyta; class Pinopsida; order Araucariales; family Araucariaceae; genus Wollemia; species Wollemia nobilis. The sequence goes on along the minus strand of JAQPPZ010003554.1, from coordinate 3,704,269 downwards.
TCCCTTTGTCTTGATGAGAGCTTGCAGGTTTGCAGGAGCTTCCAATTTCCAACTTTTCTTGTGACGAAAAAACATAGCAGAGGACCCCATTGCCAGGATTGAAAGACCTTCTCACTTTGGCATTTGCATTCTCAATCTATGGGAATGACTTGAGCATATTGGGATACATATTTTTAGTTTTTTTATGACATGGTGATGAGTTGAAGACCATTTTCAAAAGAAATTACTTGTATCTCCTTTCCACCATAGTGCCACACCATTTGGGGGTGCAAAGACCTCGATTTTTTAGTGAATACTTGCTTGCTTTGGAGAGAATTACCTTGGGAGGTTTCCTATAGCCCTCATGTACCATTACCAAGAGATTTGAGTGAACATTGAAGCATATTTTGGTTAATATGATGTTGGCCATACAGTATCAAGCTAAACGTATGTTTTGAGTAAGGATGTGAGGTTTAGAACTTTGTATTTCAAAAGTTATGAGCAAAAACTTGGATTTTCTATAGCTGATATGTGTTTCCAGCTTTATATCAGTCACCAATAAATTTGGGTATTTTCATTCCCACCTCTATTTCTTCATTGGGTTTGTAGTTAATGTTGGTATCTTGCTTGTATCTGAAATTCATAGCATTTGGAATAGTGGTTTGTAAGTTATGGATCATTTACAGTCTGTTGCACTATATTTTTTGAGTATGCATGACAAGTGTTTGTCAAAATGACTTATTGAAAATCTTAAGTGAATGAGATCCTTTGAAGGTAGGGGTTTGTATATTGAATGATTATATGTATTTCACACCAAAAAAACTCAAAATATTCCAAATCAACAAATATTAAAGTGCAAACACAAACAATTACATAAGGGAAGCAGTTTTACAGTTGTCTCAGTTGGTGTGGGACACTACATTAAAACCATGGATGGTAGATTTGAAATTGGTTTTTCTTAAAACCCAGGTTGGATTTTCATTTCATTGAAAAAGGTGCCTCGGATATGGAGATATTCAATTTTGAATATTTGGTTTAAATTTTAATATTTAAAATTTAATTTTAAATTTTAAAATTAAAATTACCTCAACACCGACGTCATCATCAAAAATAAATTAATTTAAAATCACTTTTGACATTTGCAAAATTAAATGGAAGTTGCATATAAATGCAAAGGCTTTTATTTCAAAAGCCTTGGAATCGAATGTAGAGGAGATAATATGAAAAGCGTCAAAATATTTGTGTGGCAACGTGGTCCAACGATGAGCGATGGGAGTGAAAAGGTTTTTGCTTGTGAAAGATATGAGGTTCGATTCCCATGGGTTAGAGTTTCAAGCAAGAGAATTGACCCACATTTTTTTGATGTGAGCAAGGGGATAAGGACAAAAGCGCATTCTATGCTCTGTGTCCTATGCGAGCGCATAATTCGCGTGGTCTTTGGCACCATGGTTGAGGATTTTTTTGGTAGAGACGAGGGTTCGATTCCCCTAAGAGGCAAGTAATATTTTTATTAATAATTGTTTTATTATTGCCTAATGTTGGAGGAATAAGGTGATGAGGGTTGATTTGATTTTTTTATTGGAATGCAAGTTTAAAAGCACTTTTAGAAAAGAAGATATTTTTGGTATTTTTCTTTTATAAAAGTATATCATATAATATATCGTTGGAAACCTTATTTCGAGGGCTATTTGAATAACTCATTTAGAAGGAGAAATAATGTGTATGTAGAGAGACATTTTTGTTTTTTTAAATGGGTTAAAAAGTGAAGATTGTTGTACCCTTTTTCAAAGTGTGTTGAGTGTGGCAGATTTCCAAAGGGGTTTCTTCACTTCATAAAAGGTATGGGTACATTTTCCTATTGATTGTTTATGGTGGTTGATTTCTGAAATATCATTGGAGGGAAAAGGATTTTTTGTGGTTTCCTTTTCGAAAGTGGTTGGTTGAATGCTTCAAGGTTTTCTGAATTGAGATTTGTGTTTAAAAACTTGTGTTATAAGCATAGTGGTCGAAGACCATTGGTTGTGAAATAACTTGAGTTAGAAAATAAAATGAGTATTATTGTTATGTGAGATTTTTGGTTGAGCATTAATGGAAACATTTGAGTTGGTTGATACATACATGGACTAGGGTTGTGTGAGAGAGAGTTGTGCCTTGTGATGATTGGTTGAGTTGAGTTGATTGAGCCTAGTCAAGTGATGTATGAAGTGATTGTTCAAAATATATGAAACAAACTATTCCATAATTCTATGTTGATTTGAGATTGAAATTAGAACATATTGAGTCTCTAAAAGTTCTCGTTATGGTTCTATAAGACTTGAGTTGAGTTGAGGTTGACTTGAATTGAGTTGAGGATGATTTGAGTTGAGAGTAAGATTAGAACATATTGAGTCTCTAACAATTCTCTTTATGCTTCTATGAGTTGATTTTAGTTGAGTTTAGATTGATTTGGGTTGAGAGTGAGATTAGAACATATTGAGTCTCTAACAATTCTCTTTATGATTCTATGAAGTTGATTTAAGTTGAGATTTCCATTCATTATTGAGTTTATTTTGAGTACTACTTGAGCATGATTGATTGAGCCTTTGAGAAGGCCTTTGAGACAAATTTGAGGACAGTGTTGGGACATATTTCTAGAGTATATTTGGGCAAGTTCTTGGTGAGATTGCTAGAGCATATTTGGGCAAGTTCTTGGTGAGATTTCTAGAGCATATTTGGGCAAGTTCTTGGTGAGCTTGCTAGAGTATATTTGGGCAAGTTCTTGGTGAGCTTGCTAGAGCATATTTGGATAAGTTATTAATTGGCTTGTTGGAGTAGCATTGGACAAGTTGTGTGAGATTTTTATTCAGCATTGGACAGGTTCTATGTGAGCTTGTTATTCATCATTGGATAGGTTCTATGTGAGCTTGTTATTAAGCATTGGAAAGGTTTTGTGTGAGCTTTTTAAGCATGTTCTATGTGAACCTATTGAGTAGGTTCTTAGTGAGCCTATTGACATAGCTTTGGAAGTGATAGAGTATAGAGGACAGAGTCTCAATGGATAGAGATCCAACAGCCAACACAGTTGAAGATAAATTTGAGTGAGGAGTCTTCAAGTGGAGAGAGGTCCACTAGTAAGTGCAACAGAGAGATAGAGTCTTCTATAATATCACATATCTAGAGCAGAAGGGGAAAGAGTTCTCATTTGGAAAGAGATCCATAAACATTGTAACTAGGAGTGATTCCCAAAGAGATTGATTGAGAAAGTTTTATTAAAATATTTTCTTCGTGGAGTATCCCACATTGGGTGAACCACGTAAATTGTTATGTCTCAATTATGTGGTGACTTATGCTCTTGCTTACTATTGCTATCTAAGTTATTAATGCACATTGCTATATTTTGTTATTAAAATTAAGGACATTAATTGATATTGGTTTGGAAAGAAAGTAAAAAGTGATCTTATACTGTTCACCCCCCTCTCAGTATAAGCTTGTGTTCTTCAGATTCTGAGTGGTTTGTCATATTGAAGTGGATCTTTAGCTAGCTAGTCGATGATTACCTAACATTTTATGGATTTCTAGCTAATGAACTCAATATTGAATTCCATCATGAGCATTATCCATTTAAAGGTTTTGTTATTGGTATAAGTGTAGTTCATCATATAACAAAGTAGATTTTCTTTAGCTATTACATAGGTTGCATGACTTATCATGTAGTTTCAAATATTTTTAGTTGCAAAAATAATAGCTAGGTATAGCTTCTCCATGTATGAATATTTAACTTCATAACTCACCAATGTGTGACTTATATAATAAATGTCCTATTCTTTGTTTTATTTATTCCTTTGTGCTAGCATGGTGCCAAGGGAAAAACCAGTGGAAGATATGTATAGATGAAATGGAACACCTAGTCACAGCAGTTACAACATAGGTGGTGATGTAAGATATTTCTTGATGGCATCAAAAGCATTTGGACACTCTTGTGTCCATGCAAAGGTAACCTTATTTTTCAATATATGGTTGAAATACTTGCATTTGTCTGATAACTAAGCAATAAAATGATGAATCAATTGGATATTTCCTTGCAAGCTATGTAGTTCTTTAATATTCATAAGGGATGTCATATTAGTGATTAATTTAATTTTTTGAGGATCAAATTTGATGCCTAGATTGGAGATTATAAACCCTAATATTTTCCTTGATGTGACACCAAAGACACACTTCTTTGGGTTGAGTCTCACATTATGTTCGATTAAAGATTGAATTTTTTTTGCAAAATGTTGATGTGCTCATGACAAATGTTTTATTTAGCCAAGAGGTCATCTACATAATATTAAACTATTTTATGCATATAATCATGGAAGATATAATTCATTGCACATTGGTATATAGAACCTATATTTTTGAGATTGAATGGGATGACTTTGTTGTAAAATTTTCCTCAAGGTTAACTCGAATTTGGTTATATCCTAAAAAAACATCCATTAGGGAGAGAATTTTGTGACTAGTTATAGAATCCACAATTGTATCAATGTTTAGAAGTGGGAATTCATCTTTGGGACATGCTTTTTTTAGGTCATGAAAATCAATGCAAATGTGTATTCTCCCATTTGGTTTACCAATTGGTACCATATTTTAAACCCATTATGGGTAGTCAATGGTTTGAATAAAACCCACATCTAGAATTTTCTATAATTCCTCTTTAACCATGAGAGCTATGGTAGGATGAAGCTTCCATAATCTTTGTTTTAATGGTTTAGCATCAGGGCTTAGAATAATATTATGAACCACTAGATTAGTATCAAGGGATGACATATTTTTATAAGACCATGCAAAAATTGTTTGTACTTAGTAAGAAGAGTGACAAAATGTTCTCTTTCTTTTAGGGAAAGGTTATTTCTAAGTTTAATGATTTTGGGATGGTTCAGATCGATGTTGAGGTCTATTTCAATGGTTTCCTCAATGAGCATGTAGTACCTCCATTATTATTATTTGACCTAGAGTCAACGACTCTATCACCTACTACATGTTTTTTTTTATATTGTCCTTTCTATTTATAATAATTTTCTTCTTATTGAATTTCAATTTCCTTTTTCTAATGAGGGAAAAATCTACTTGATTAGCCAACTAAATGACATGTTCAAAATAGGGCACTATAGTCATTTGAAGAGGATGGGAGAGATTTTTATTGAGTAGAGAAATTTTGTACTCTATTTTTGCTTCCAATAACCTCCATAATTTAAATAAATTTGAAAATATTTCTTCCTTTCCTTCTTTTAACTAGTATAATTCAGCAAAGGTGGTATTTTCTTCTATCTATAGTAATTTTTTTTGGTAGGTAAAAATTACATTAAAAGTGGGTTTTGAAAAAGTGCTTGCTTGATACTTGTAAAAGTGCTAGATTTCTCATTTGTATTCAATCCCCCTATATTTTTACACAATTTCAAATGTGAAACCTTTTGGAAGATAATATTTGAAACTAGAATGCTAGGAAAGATAAGATTAACTAATAGAAATATGCAAATGATAGATATGAACTTAAAATAGGAAATTATAACTTGGGGGATGATTTTGTGACTAGCTAAGTGAAAATCACCACTTAAAGGATGAGTGTTTTACCCTTATAATAGAATCATAGCCTATAGAGTATGTGAACAACAATTTCAATTTTAGAGGTGTAGACAAGGAGTGAAACCTCAAAAATTGGTTTTCTAGAATTTACTAATTCCATTTATTTAGATGGAGTATAAATTTCAATGATCCTACAAATAGAGAGCAAGAAAAATAAGTTCATCATTTTCTAGTATTAGAGGCAAATATTTTATAAGGAGTTTCTATAATGGTAAAATGCTACCAAGGGTGATATGCGATAATCCAAATATGAATATGACAAACTTTGATGAATTACAACAAAACCCTATAGCAATATTTGGAAATGTTTTTTTCTAAATATGAAAATCAAGAAGTTAGGATGACAAAATTCATGAGAAATATGCAAAAGCTAAATGTACTAAGTTAAAATAACAACAAACTATCACAATGGGAAAAATCTCATCTATGCTACATATCCAGCAGTTCCATATCTAAGGTCTTGGTATATATGACACTTTAAAAAGTACCTACAAGGTAGACAAGAGCCAATGGAGAAGAAATATATTTGAATAGGTCCCCAAAAGTATAATAGGAGAGAGCCATAATAGTGCAAAATTACATTGAATGTATGTTATAATGTTCACATATAAAAGTTATCATAATAAAATAATACCCATAAGTAAACATCAAGACAATATTTGAAAGGGAAGAGCTAAATTTATAGAGTTTTATGGAGAAAGGAATGAGGTCAAATTCTTAGATTCACATAGATGAGATTGAGTTAGAACAATTACTTTTCAATTGGCAAGAAAGCAAGATGGACGAGGTTGACAAAATAAGATCATGTTGTTAACAAGAAAATCCATGTAGGATTAGAAATATTTATGAGATGTGACTACCTCATACTAGTTGGCATGGATAAGAACAACCACCCAGATGTAAAACTTGTTATTTTTAAGTTTGATGGAAAAATCACCACCTACCAAAGTTTTCTATTGATGAACTTGGTTAACCAACGGTTTTGCATTTTTGACTATTGAACTGTAAAATATGAATTTTATTTTTTGAAAAGGGTTCACCACCAAGATGAGAAAAATATCATCATATATTTTCCCTATGGATGGTGATATTTATCTGGAGGCTCAAAATTTAAGGAAAAGGTTGGGCGAAGTCTTGAATGGGTTCCTAGAAATGGATAATTCGAGTAGCTCCAATAATATAACCATAAAAAAAAATTAGTTACAAATCAATAGGCCTAGTTCAAACTCATGCTCAAGATGAAATATAATATTACCATGTCTTAATTTTTGGTTCTCCCACTAGACTGTCATTCAAACAACCATTTAGCTTCCCTTCACAAAAAAAATTGAAATTATAATCTATAAATATGAGTCCATACCTCATTCAAAGGCTCTGTAGTCCTTGCCTGGTATCCCATTATAATTATTGTTGATCAATGAAGTGGTAGTTTTTTGTTCTCCATGGTACTTACATTTCTAGTTTTTATGTGAATGATATCTTATAATTCATTTCTATTACACTATATTATTGGTTTACTTTTTAAAGAGGTTCTATATCTAAATTACCTATTGGATTGTTAATATTTATAGTCCTTGGAATGATTAAAAATATTATACACATTTTAATTTATTTCTATTACATTCAACCTTTGTGTATTCTATTAAAGCAATATATTTATTGCCTATTGGATTGATAATGTATGAATCCTTAGAATTATTAAGATTTATATCATGAGTTAAATGAACCTGTGTATGTAACTGCTAATGGGTGATATTTTAAGTACCATAGAATGGATTAATGGTATGTTATATTGAGAGATTGAATGTTGTTACACTATATCCCATCCATAATTTTACTTATCCCTTAGCCCTTCTATTTCTCTAAACCCTTACTACTTTTTCCCCTTTACTCATCTCCTTACCATTTTCCCTCAAAATAAATCCATAGGAGTCGATCTTCTTCAAAGGTTGAAACATAGGATAACCTTGTTTTATCCAATCACTATACTATGTCTAAAATTGATGGGTGCAATATCTTTCCACAACAATGATAGATTTTAGTCCAAGAGTAGAGTAAGTTTTTTGCATGCTTGGTGGGATGAACGATTATGTTAATCTCATTTACCTAAAGAATTCAAGATTACATGAATAGTCTTGATATCATTAGTGGTGATTGTATGTTTATCTAGTGACTCCCATCAAAAGAACCAAAATATTTATAAAGCAAAAATTATCAATTCAATTTCATCAAATTTACATAAGATTTGTATATCCATCCCACCTCTTATATGATCACAATATCTATAGCCAAGAAGTTAGGAATTCCACTTTCATTTGTTGAATTACCTCTTCATAAACCAAGGTATATTGAAACTTTTATTCTGGAATCTCATTTCCAAGAAGCAGATCATTTTTTCTTTGATTCTTTAACTGTTCCAATATATTTAAGCCCTATCATAATGGCTTAGAATTTGAACCAAATTGCTCCTAAATTCCCCAATTGGAAATAACCATACCTCTAGGTCTAGCCCAAACAAATGATATTCCACAAAATGTTATCAAGGCCCTCCCCACCTATGATGGTACTGACAAGACCACTTATGAGCATTATCAAGATTTGGTGTTATTAGCTGCAATTCATGATGTTAGAGAAGAAGAAGGTTAGACTTCTTGTTATGTATTTTCGAGGAAAGATACTTAGTTGGTATCACACCCTAGGAGATAACACCATTCACTCATGGTTTGACTTAGCTGGGCCATTTGTAGAAGAATTTAATGATTTGGCTGATCTATTTTCACTTTTGACTTAGTTTATTATCATCCAAAGATATCCTTAAGAGTTAATCATTTATTTCAATCTAATATTTAGTAGAAATTTGTAATGTGTTCCATAGAATATCAAGCTATAGAGGGGGGAAAATGCCATGTTGCATATAATTCTTGGTTAGATTTTTTGGGCATTAAGGTGAACTATAGGGGTGTGTTATATTATCTACACTCAAGGACACAAAAGGATGGGTTCACCAAGAATTTTTTTAGGACTCAATCCAAGTATGGGGTGGAAGTTTTTGATGTTTCAATTAAGCATAATGAGGGTAGGGGTGGGGAGTAAGTACAACACTGTGTTGTACTTACTCCCACCCCCACCCTCATACACATATTGTTTGGACTTTCTACTAAACTATGAAAAGGAAAGTTCAAGATGCAAGAAGACAAGAATTAACCTTAGTATGATTTTGTAATTAAATTATGTCTAACCCTAAGATTTCAAAATAAATTATTTGAGTAAGGGTCCAAGGAAATGCACAAACAATATTAAAACCCTAGATGCACACTATATAATTTTATTCTTTCAAATGCCTAGAAATTTAATAAAATGTTTTCCTTTAATAAAAGCAAACACCAAAAATTCTAAATATTTATAAGAAAAATTATCTAATTTTGTGGTTAATCCAAGATTTATCTTGCATCAAAAATATCCAATGGTTTTAAACCTGCAAAATAGCTTCACAAATGCTAGAAAATTTGATCAATTTTTGGGGGCCTACTTAGGTGGCTATAAGATTGATCTTGGAGGTGTAGTAGTCAAGCCCCATTGATAATTTTAGATAAAATTTTAAAATCAAAATGATATTTATCCTTTGGAAGATGCACAAATAAAGTGAAACAGATAGATAACAACAAAATAAAATATAGATAGGATGGACATGACAGAATGCTAAAATACAAAGTGCAAATCAGGGTTTTCGGGTGAAAAACTTGCCCCCAAGCCCTAATTTATCAAATTCATACCCTATAAATAGGTATTTCCAATATGTATTACCTAATTTTCACCTTGTATAGGTGAGGCATGAATTTAGTTCATATACACTTTTAGGGTCTCAAAAAAATGAAAAATAGAGTGCAAAGCAACAAAAAATAGACTTGCAAACTAATGTAAATATAGAACCTGATGATCTAATGGAGAAATAAAGGAGCAATGAAGAAGTGGAAGAAGTACTCCAATATGGTTGATCTCTCCAATCAATCCCCAATGGTAGCAAACACCAAAGCACAAAATAATAAAACAAATTGCAGCATAAGGGCACTTGTTAGCATGAGCAAATGAGTGAGTCAAGAATTAGAATATCAAGAAGAATAATTGGGGAAAATAAGGAATCCAATCCTCTATTTATAAGAGGTTTGGAAATAAAAACAAGTGATAAAATGAAATTTCACCATGGGAAAGGGCCAACCTCAAAACAGACCGACAAGGGGAGGGGTTTTTGAGAGAAAATACCTTAGAATGCCAAATTTGTGCCCTATAATTTATTAGGTGTAAATTTGGCAATGGTTTTAAACCAAATTCATGACCCATATAATATAGGGTATGAATTTGGGTAGCTAAACTTGCCAAAATTGCACCCCATATGGGGTGATTGCAAATTTGGTTCAGCTAGACCCATGTGCAAATTTTTGGCACTTTAGGGGATCAAACTGTGTCAAAATAGGACAAAACATATACCGTTGGAAATACATTTTCAATCCCAATACAATGGTAGATTTTTATATAGTAATGGAAAATATTTGAAGGGGGAAAGTTGGATCAAATATGATCTTACTTTTCTAAGAGGAAAATTAAGGATCTAAGGAAAATGACTCATCTTAATGGGTCAATTTTCCATGTCTACATTTTGCCCCCTCTTTGATGTATTTATGGCCTAATAAATGCATCAAAGAAAGATGTAGACACCTATGGATGAAAAACAACAAACACAAAAGGGGTGGCAGGTTTAGAAGAAAGGGGTGGTGCAAAAATGGTGCCATTTCAGACACTTAAATATTTTGCATGTAAAACGAGGCATTAGGGACATTAATGCCTCTCAGGTTGGGATGCCCCCTCAAGTTTCAGAAGGAATGCAAAATTCCTAAGGAAACTCGAAATGGCTGACTCAAAAGAAAACAAAGCGACAAACAATAACAAAGGAAAAAAGAAGGCGCCAAAAAGAAGAAAGAAGAGAGAAAAATACAAAAATGAAGGATAGGAGGTTAACTTGCATTTTTTATTTGTTGAGCAAGATAATCACAAACAGAATGAATGCAATGCAAGATGATCCTAACTAAAATGGAATGCATGAGTGAATCAGACTAAATGAAATGCAATCTAACATGCAAGCTAAAATTAATGCAAAACGAAATGCATGGATGAGCAGATGGAAAGAAGAAAATATGGAAAGAAAGAGAAGAAGAAAACAAACTATGATAGAAGAAAAAATATGAAAGAAGAAGAAAGTGAAAGCTCCAAAAGATCAAAAATAAAGAAAAGAAAAAAGTAGGAGTAGAACCCTTGTAAGGATGTATGCTCGCAAATGATCGAGATGGAGGCTACCCCTTGTGTGTGGCCATGAAGTTATCCTTCAAGGGTGTTATGCTCACAAATATGGACAATGTGGAGTAGTACCCACTATGGGTGTGGTGCTCGCTAAGATGACTAGAGAGAAAGAGATACCCACTAGGATGTATGCTCATAAATGATCAAGATGGAGGCTATCCCTCATGTGTGGTCATGAAGCTATCCCATATGGGGTGTTATGCTCATAAATATGGATACGTGGAGTGGTAGCTTCTATGGGTGTAGTGCTTGCTTAGATGGCCAAAGAGAAATAAATATACCCGCTAGGATTTATGCTCGCAAATGGTCAAATGGAGGCTTCCCCTTGGTCGTGACCATGAAGCTATCCCATATGGGATGTTGAAATGATGTGATTGATTTGCCAAAATGAGTACTACCCGATAGGGATGTGGTGTGTACAAAATATGAGTGAATAGAGTGAGGCATAACCTGTGTGTGTGTGTTGTAAAATAGAGAGAATAAATAGATACGAAGAAGAAGAATGGTGTGTGTGAAGGAGAATGTGTGAATAGAGCAAGATTCATAGATAGAAGAAAAGAACATGTATCCTTGTCTTGATGAGAAGGAGAAATAAAAACATGCAAAGGACAAGGATACATAGAAGAAGAACTATATTCCTTGACTTGGGGAAGACAAAAATATGATCATTAAAAATTTCAAGATCAAGGAATACAAAATGACATGAGCGAATGCAATTATGGAAGTGCAAGGAGATGATCCCTAGGTTGGGGATTCACTAGGCATTAGATCCCTAGTGTGAGTGCAATGAATGTGAGCTATGACCTAACTAGGTGTCATCACTTTCCATTATTGCAAAATCCCCAAGAATCTATATGATCAAGTAGTCATGCAAATATGAGCAAGCAACAATGCAATTGTATGACAAGCATAAATACAAGGAATAGAATATCATACAAATCATGCAAATATATGACAGGAAGTCATGCAGTATGAACAAGCAAACCAAATGCAATATGAAAACTAAGCTAAATGTAATATGAAAATGCAGAGTGCCAATTTATGCATAGTATCTCTTTAGATGCATTATATTCATTGGGTCTTTAAGTTCTTTACCATCCAAGGGGGCACCAACTTAGGGTGCACCAAAGTTACCACATTGCAAAACAAAGAGGGAGAAGGTGGTCCCTCATCCTCATTACTCCACTCCAAACCTTGATGAGATATATCCAGAAGAGGTTCTTGAAGAAAAGGATTGACTTGATCTTGTGATGAAACATTGATTAATGGTTCCTCACTCACTTTTAAATTTTCAAGTTGCTTGGTTATGTGATATGAGGAAACTAATGGGCATAAATGAAGATCATATTGAGCTTGCTCAACTAGTGAACAATATTCAAATGGGTGAGGATCACCCAAAATGGTGATAAATTGATTCTTAAATTTGAACTTTAAACATTGGTGAAAAGTAGAAGGGATGGCCTTCATTGCATGAATCCAAGGGCATCCAAGAAGAAGATTAAAATATGCAGGGCAAGACACCACATAGAACAAGGTATCTAAGATCTTAGGTCCAACCCTAAGGGGAAGAGACACAATGTCACAAGCCTCTTGGGACTCGTTATTGAAAGCTTTGATGATGATATCGGATTTAGTTAAATCTTCCTCTTTTAATCCAAACTTTTGGAAGAATTGATAAGTGCATAAATTGAGGGAAGAACCATTATCAATTAGAATTTGTTTGATAAAATTTTCCCCAATAAATGTAGTAATGTAGAGGGAAGAATCCCCTCGTAAGTCTGAGGAAGGAATATCGTCATCCAAAAATGTGATATGATGTATCCCAAGAGAACTCACAACATTAGCTATAGCACTAGGGGAAATATCTTGAGGAACAAATTGTTGTCTTAGAAGCTTCAACAAGGCTTCCCCATGAATAGGATAAGTTTGCAAAAATTCTAAGAGAGAGATCTTGGCTAGGGTACTAGCTAATTTCTGTTGAATGTCAAAGGAGACTTTAGGTTTTGGGTTCAACACTAAAGGTGGATTTTCTACTCTTGTGCTCCTTTTTTGGGTATTCTTCAAAACTAAGGTGGGTTTTGAAGGTGGATTGGATGAAGAACTCATCTCCTATTGATATTGTTGAGTCGGTTGATTATGTGCTTGTTGCCTTGTAGTTACTGCTACCATACCAACCATATTGTTGTAGGGAGGTGGCACATTATGATATGACACTTGATTAGTTGCTTGTTTCCCATGCTTAGGTAGGGAATCTTGGAAGATCCCCATGTTTTGATTTGTTGTGGGTGCTTTTTGAGTAGGAGGTTGATTGTTTGTTGGAGGATTGGGTTGAGAACCTTCTATAACAAGGCATCCTTCATCAATTAGGTCCTAAACCACATGTTTCAACCTCTTACATGAATTTGTCATGTGCTCCTCCACTCTATGATACTCATAATGTTGACCAAACTTGTACCAATTAGCCTTGGTATCAGGTTGCCTTATGGGAGGTAACTCAATAATGTGAGCTTCCAAAAGTTGCTTTAGGACTGACAAAAGATATTGGTTGAGTCTTGTGAAATTCCTTGGTGGGGGTTTTTGAGGTTGGCTAAGCACCATCTTTTGCAAGGTGTTAACAACACCGCTAACATGCTTGCTATCCGTTACCCCATCACCAACTACATGCTTGTTCTTATACTGAGATTTCGTGGTCCTATCTTCTTCTTTCCTTGGCTTAATTTGTCCTCTTTGAATAAGGGCTTTATCTACCCTTCTTTCCAGATCTATCGCTTGGTCAAAATAGGTAATAGTTGTTGTTTCCAATTCATAAGATATTTGCTCTTGTAAACTTCCAATAAATATCTCAAGCATGTCTCGAGGAGGTAAGGTGTATCTTAATCATCCAACTAGACTCCTCCAATGAGATAAGAAGTCCAAAAAAATTTCATCCTTACCTTGCTTCAAAAGGCATAAATATTTTATAGTCATATTTTTCTCCACATAAGCTCCAAATTGTTGAACAAACAACTTTTTTGTCTCCTCAAAATTCCTCAAAGAATGATTAGGCAGTTGATAATACCATTTTAATGCCATACCACCAAGGCTCTTAGGGAACATCTTTAGTAACAATATGTCATCATATATAATATCATGGCATGCTGTCCTAAATATCCTTAAATGCTCAATTGGGTCCTCTATCCCCTTATAAATTGGTAAAATTAGCATTGGAAAATGCTTAGGGTAGGGCCTAGAGGCAATAATAGGGTCTAGGGGTTGATTGCACATTTCCTTATAGTTGTAGGTGAAACTTGGAGGTTGAAGCATATCTATTCTTGAAGCCAATTGTTTCACCATATTTGTCAAGCTTTGCATATCGGGATTGTTGTTGTGCAATGCCCCTAGATTCCTTAGGGGAGGGCCATAGGTAGGATGTTGAAAGGGAACTTGGCTAATGTTGGAGGCATTAACACTATTATGATATGGGTTATGGAAGGGAATTTTTTGTGTGGTATCTTGTTGTGGAATATAAATCATAGTTGGAGGAATAGAAAAAGGAAAGTTGAAAGAGAGAACAATATAATATGGAAATTGAACATTATTTTTAGGTATGCTACTAGTTGGAAGAGGTTGCAAAATTTTCCCAATGTTGGTGGTTGTTGTAGTAGCATATGTTGGTTTTCGGAATGGATTAACATTGTGTAAATATTCAAACAAAGGATTGGTGTGAATGGTTTGATGATGAGATATCCTAGCCTCTTTGAGGGGGGTCTCTTCATCCATGGCCTTATTCAAGGCTTGCCTATGTTGCTTATAGAAATTCCAAATATGATCAAATGATTTGAAGGTGAGCTTACCATGAGGACCTTCAATAGGATCAATGTCATCATTATTCTCCAAGTCCTCTTTTCTCTCTAGATTGGGATTCTCCTTGTCAATTTGATCATCCTTTTGAGGATTCTCATCAGATTCTAAAAAATTTCACTTACTCCTAAGGTTTTAAGCCATAGGATTAAGAGAAAGGACAAGGGAGAAAAGGATATCTAAAAACAACAAGAGACACACAAAAGGATGTTTTTAAAGTGTTTTCATGTTCTAACTCTATGCAAATAGATTTAATGGTCTTTCTTATGGTTTAAAAAAAAAAAAAAGAGAAAAAAGGAAGAGGCTTCGTAATTTGGCCACTAAGGACGTGTTTCACATTGGGTTCACCAAAGATGTAGAGGGGGAAAATTGCCCTACCGCGTATGATTATTGGTTGGATCCGCTAGGAGCCGAGGTGAACCGTAGGGGTGTGTTATATTCTCTACACTAAAGGACACGAAAGGATGGATTTACCAAGAATGGTTTTAGGACTTTCTCCAAGTATGGGGTGGATGTGTTTGATGTGTCAATTAAGCATACACCTATTATTTGGCCTTTCTAAACTAAACTATGAAAATGAAAGAACAATGCAAGACACACAAGATGCAAGAAGACAAGAACTAACCCTAGTATGATTTTGTAATTCAATGATGTCTAACCCTAAGATTGTAAAATAAATTCTTTGAGAAAGGGTCCAAGGGAATGCACAAATAATATTAAAACCCTAGATGCACACTATATGCTTTTATTCTTTCAAATACCTAGAAATTCAACCGAATATTTTCCTTTACTTGTAATCTAGGTTTTGAGTAGAAATGAACAAAATCAAACACCAAATAGCCTAAAGATTTATTAGGACACTTATCTAATTTTTTGGTTGATCCAATATTTATCTTGCATCCAGAATATCCAATGGTTTCAAACTTGCAAAATAGCTTCACAAACACTAGAAAATTTGATCAGTGTTTGGGGGCCTGCTTAGGTCGCTATAAGATTGAGCTTGGAGGCACAAAAATCAAGCCCCCTTGGTCCTTTTAGTTAACCGTTAAAAAGAAAAATTATATTTTAGAAAATGTCCTTTGGAACATGCACAAATAGAGTGAAACATATAGATAACAATGAAATAAAATGCAGACATGATGGACACAACAGAATGCTAAAATGCAAAGTGCAAATCATGGTTTTGGGGTGCAAAACTTGCCCCCAAGCCCTAATTTACCAAATTTGCACCCTATAAATAGGGAGTATGAATATATATTACCAAATTAACACCATGTATGAGTGGGGCATGAATTTGGTTCAAATGCCCCTTTCGGGCCTCAAAACAATGAAAAATAAAGTACAAAATAGTAAAAATAGACTTGCAAAGCAACTAATGTAAATGCAAAATATGATGAGCTAATGGAGAAAGTAAGGAGCAATGAAGAAGTGGAAGAAGCACTCCAAGATGGTTGATCTCTCCAATCATCAAGACTCCTCCACTCAATCCCCAAGGGTAGCAAACACCAAAGCACAAAACAACAACTTATAGTAGAAGGACACTTGTTAGCATGAGAAAATAAGTGAGTCAATTATTAGAATATAAAGAATAACTATTGTAGGAAAGAGGGAATCAAATACTCTATTTATAAGAGGTTTATAGGGCAAAATTGGTAGTAAAGTGAAATTTCATCGTGAGCAAGGACCGACCTCAAAATGGGTCAACAAGGAGAGGGGTTTTTGATAGAAAACCCCTAGAATGCCAAATTCATGCCCTATAATTTACTAGGCATGAATTTGGCAATTGGTTTTAGCCAAATTCATACCCCATAAAATACAAGGCACAAATTTGGCTAGCTAAACTTTCCAAATTTGTGCCCCTTATAAGGCGACTACAAATTTGGTTCAGTAGCTCCATGTGGAATTTTTTGGCACTTTAGGGGACCAAACGGTGTTAGAATGGGATAAAATTTATACCGTTGGAAATATATTTTGAGACCGATCCAATGGTAGAGGTTTTGATAGGAATGGAGAATATTTAAAAGTGGAAAAGTTGGATCAAATATGACCTTACTTTTCTGAGAGGAAAATTAAGGATCTAAGGAAAATGACTCATCTTAATGGGTCAATTTTCCATGTCTACATAGGCCACCAGGTCCATTAGCATATATTTACTACACTATAGTATTGGGTCCTTATTTGGGATTACAAACCCAACATACAAATGTTGTTAATTTTCCTCAAGTTTATCAGACAACTATCACAACCAAGAATGCTTCAATTTCTATAGGAAGATTATCCCCAAGAGTAGTAATGCTATATTTCCTATAAATACCACAAAACTCTCAAAGAGTCAAAATACCTACTGATTCAGTCACTTTCCCTTATTTTCCCATAATTTCACCCATTCCCACCCCTAAGACATTGCCTTTAATACCTACCTTACTAGCGTTACTGGCATAGGAATTGTTGGCAGTTTTGTCACTTTGCCACATTGAATTTTTGTTGAACTTTGATTGTAAAATTTTCAAGAATGATTGATGAAAGATGCCACAATTTTGTTAAGTTTATTTCATTGTAATGAATTTTCTTGTTCTGCTCCTCTCTTTTTTATTTAAAAATAATATTGCTATAAAATAAAATTGAAGTTATAAGTCAAATTTTGTGGAATAATGCACCTTAAATGTTTTAAGAACTTTAGAATCGGTGAAAAGGGTGATTAAAATGAGGAGCACATAAAAAACAAAGGAAAAAATTAACTTCACCCCAATCAAGGGGCAAAAATCATCTTCACTCATTTTTGGGATGAAATGCAGTAAAAGGTGATTTCGTCCAAAGTGCAACAAAAATAATGAAGAAGGTGGTTAATTTTAAATTGGCAAACAAGGACGAACTTGGGGTGTTTTTGCCCAAACTTTGCTTATAGAGTGATTTCGCACTAGATAAGGGTGAAATTCGTGAGACATTCCAAATAAGAAGTTAAAAGAAGAAATAAATTAGTTTCACCCCAATTGAGGGGTGAAAATTGTTTTCGCCCCTCTTAGAGGTGAAACCCAATGGAAATAGGTGACTTCACACCAATGGAAGCAAATTTTTTAAGCACTATGTTTTGCCCTTTTGGGGGTGAAAGTCATAAGTTTTACAAGGAAAAATTTAAAAGGGAGAAGCAAAATGCTTTCACCCCAAGTGAGCGGTGAAACTCCTTATCACCCCTTTTTGGGGTGAAATTTAATATTTATTTTACTTTTAAGAAAAAGGAAGGTATTGATAATGTGGGGTTCTTTTTAATACATTTAGTGATTTCAATTGTGGTGGGGTGGAAGTAAAATAATAATGATTGGTGTGAATCTATATGTGTAGTTAAATTCAAAGGCACCCCTTTTGAGAGGCACTATTAGTCTATCCCCATCCTATAATTTTGGCTTATAGCCATATTTCCCATTTCTTTCCTATTACCCTAAGCTGTAAATTAGAGTAGATTATAAATGGAGCTAGCCCTCTCTAGAAATTAGCTCGAATAACATCTCTTTCCTTTGGCATTTCAATGTTGCACGGGTATAGGGCACACAAAACATAGATTTTGTACTAGGTATGTTCATGACCAACAATTTTTGGCATGCCTGATGGGACTCTCAAAAGGTTCCATTTTCAACAGTATTGAGGTTTGATGTTCACCTTTGTATTGTATGATTAGAACATATGGTGACTCAACTCTACCTAGAATCCTTCAAACGTGAAGTGAGTAAAATATTTCTTCATGATAAAAATATCAAAGGTCAAAAACCTAAAATATCCCATTGAGTTTTATGAACTTGACACCCAAGTGCTAGGAGAACACCCTAGGTTAGTTACTCTTGACATAACCAGAATTTGATATTTGATCTAACAACAAGTAATAACACAAGTCATTCAGAAACATATGCTTTATTCATTATCAATTTTGTATAGGTTACAAATAGGGAGAGTTTCCCCTTTTCTTTTCATGAATAAGCAATATAGGCCTGATGCCTCCTTCTGATGTCCCTCAGTGTAGGTGGGCTTCGTTGTATGCGGGCCACCATTGGGTTGTTGTTTGTTGGTGTTCCTTTCCTTCAAATCTGCTGAATAACCTAAAAGAAACTTGCAAGAAAGGGTCAATACGTTGGGGGGCTTGCCTTAGTCAGGCCCCATATTTAGGAAGATGAAATGACTATAAAACTGTAACATAAATCAAAATAAAATATGCAAAAGGTAATAATATGCTGAAATAGAGCTTACCTCCCAAATTTGGGGTGATTTGGGGCTCGTAGATGCAATTCGCGACCCGGGTTGCTAATTGGGGCCGGATTCATAAGGCAAGGCTACGAATTGAGTTGTGATGCTCTTTTGGTAAAATATCTTCAGTAGATCGATCCTAAGGTAGCTGGGGTGCCTCAGTATGCTATCAAAATCTGTTTGTGTGCACTAGGAACTAACTATTTAATATTGGCTTTCCATTTTTGTAGAGTAACTGTACTTTGTTGAATATGGGAATCAGACTTAATTAGGGGTTTAGGACCCATTATTTATAGGCAAATGCAAGGTGCAAGGGGGGGTTAGATAGACTAAACCTAGGTTTGATTCTGACTAGGGTTAGGTTAAGAAATGCTATGTGGCAACATCTCATTCTAAGTAGGAAATATCCTATCCTCACACATGTGTGAGGAAGGATTAGTGCTAATCCTAATTAGGCCTTAAGCATGTTTAGGGGAGGATTAAAAGAAAAACCTAGGAAACCCTAAATTGGCACATGTGGGAGGATTTGATTAACACTAATTATGAATTAAGAGTTAATTAATCCAATTTTGCCCTAAAAAGGGGCTTAAGTGAAGTCAACATTAAATTAGAATTTGATAATTGACTTTTAATTGATTTTGCCAATTAATACCCCGTGGGGGTGTCAATTGAGTGTAAATGGGCTATGCATCACCTCGGGTTGTCATTTGAAGGTATCTTGATGCATAAGATGTGGTTTTGAGGGCTTATTAGGGTTTTGGACCTGAAAGCCATTTGTGGAAGTCTACACGTTACTATGGTGATCTATGGTGATCTACGCATGACTACACATGACTACAGTTGTCTATGCATGTCTACGCATGTCTACGCATGACTACAATAGTCTACAATAGCCTAGGGATGTCTAGAATCACCTATAGATATGCAAAAATAGCAATGTGTGACTTTTGGGTGTCTACATTTTACCCCTTTTTGTACTATATTGTGTAGAACATAGTTTAATACAAAAATATGAAGGGTTTGTGTAGAAGGAAAAGGGATAGAAGGGGAATGGGATCCAATCAAAGGGTATGTAGCCGCTCGAAGCGTGACCATACAACATTAATTGGATAGCCAAGAAAAGAAGAGAAAGAATGGGATCCAATCAAAGGTATGTAGCCGCTCGAAGCATGACCATACAACATCAATTGGATGTCCATAGGGAAAGAAGAGAGGAAGGAAATAAGGAAAGGATGCTAGTAATGAAAAATGAATGATTATGGATGCAATGATGTGAATTTGCTGAGTCCGTATGACATTTACGATGCCATACTAGTCTCTTGAGAATGACAACTTTTTCTGCTTTGCTTTTGCGACCAGATCAGCGTGGTCCAAAAGTATGATTAGGACAAAAGCCTAACTAAATATTTGTTGTTGATTGATTGATGAGAACATGGTGACAAGTGTCAAACCATTTGAGTTAGTTAACATTTGAATTATTCAAACATGTCATTCATTGTGCTCCATGAATGCCAGAGTGAAGTTTTCCAAATGTTGCATTGAATTAGTCACTCATGTCATTCATTGTGCTCCATGAATGTCAAGATGACCTTTCCATTGTCACGCATAACTCTCTTGATGTAACCCATGTCTGATTGTGATTGAGATTATTTTGTATGATAATCTTCAACAAAAATTTTCATAGACAAATGCGCTAACCGTGCTTTTGGATTTTTGATGTTGTGATTGCATGCAAAGCTGACTTTGGATATGAATACCCCCTCAAACGAGGAATCAACAATGAGGTGAATGGAATGTGATGAGTTGATGATGCAACGATTGATAAGATACCAATGCATGATGATTATGATGACAAAAAACAAATTAGAAGAGTGTTTTGGGAAGTTCCTAGGGTTTTAGAAGAAATTTGCATGATTTCCTAGGGTTTTGGGGGCAACTTGGTTGATTTTGGAAGGTCTGAGCTGAGTTCGCCACCCTGGGGTGATTTTGACCTAAATCGCCACCCGGGGGTGAATTAGGGTTTTGAACTGTTTGACACATGTGTAGTGTTTTGGTAGTTTGGGGAACCAAATGATGTCAAAATTGGACAAATATTATACTGTTGGAAAGCTCTTTCTAATCCCGATACAATGGTGAAAGTTTTAGGAAATGTGGAGATGATTTGATAGGTGAAAATTTAGACCAAATATGACCCTACTTTTAGAAGTGGTGAATGCACAATCTCAAGCCTTGTGAAGGGTGTGCATGGAAGCAAAATATTTGTGAGGACAAAGAGGTGAAAAATTGTTGTGCTATGCTAGGCAATGCTATGCTATGCTATGCTAGGCTATGCTATGCTATGCTATTTTTGCTAAGGTTTTGGGACAAACCTATCCAAAGTTTTACTAAGGTTTTTGGAGAAACCTATCCAAATTTTTGCTGAGGTTTTTGGGGAAACCTATCCAAAGTTTTACTGAGGTTTTTGGGGAAACCTATCCAAAATTTTACTGAGGTTTTTGGGGAAACCTAGTGTGTTAAGACTCTAAAAAGAATGTTTGTGATAAAATGTAAGGAAAAGGGTGAAACCTTTTGGACCTAGTGATTGATTTGATTTGATGAAGGTGAGGTAAAGGATGCGACCTTTTGAACCTGGTGGTTTGTTTTGATTTGATGAGGGCAAGGTGAAGTTGCCCTAGTTTTGAATGATGGATGATACATATACATACCTTTTGGTTTCGGTTGTTACATATGCGTGTGTGATTTTGATGGTTTGGAATGTGTTGTGTTTATATTTGCGTAGGTAGCACAATATAATCTGTAGGTATGTATGATAAATAGATGCATATGTATGAATGGTTTAGATCTATTATCATGCTTTCATGTGAATGAATTTGTAGCCTAGTATGCATGATTATGTTTCGAATGCAGTGTGATGTGATATCGAATGTGATGTTGTAATAAATGCACATAGAGTAAATGCAATGCTGTAATTTGATTTTGGGATTCATGTGAAATGAATGCAAGAATGTGATTTGCTATTTTAAATGCATGTAGGATGAATGCACGATCGTAATGTATACTAAGTGTATATGACATAGATGCATGGGTGCATGTATGAACTTATTGAAATGCGCCAAGGAAGCACTTGTATTGTGGCATTTACCTGTATAGATGCGATCCATTCCATGATTTCAGGGATGGTGGATAATGTAAGGCATGTGTAATGGCTTTGACTAACATAGTTATGACAATCAAATCTCAAACCCTTAGCTATACAAGTTTTGTGGCAACTTATAACATAATCGGGTTGGTTCAAAGTCTGTCTTGGACCTATGTGTGTGAATGTGTAAGGTTCATTTATCCATTTTGAGGGAGGTAGGATTAACCCATTGTAGATGCTACCGGACTAGCTAGCTCATCCATCCACAATAGTGATCTATACAAAAGTGAGATGCTAATGTGAGAGATGTGTTGTCACCCGTAAGACTATTCCACTGGTAGGCAGGCTCTTGGAGCCTATTGCTAGCGATGGAAATCATCCCATGGTGTTATGTTGAACCTAAGGACCAAAGGTGATAAGCATAACATGGGTGATATCAAGAGGTGTTTCCTTTTGTTTTCTGCCCCTATTCTAATGTTGACCTACTGATAGTGGTGGTGCTCTTTTTGTCTCTTTTTTCTTTTTTTCTTTTGTGGTGCTCTTTTTGTATGGGCGATGCAGTTTTTTTTCTACCCAATCATTTATTTTTTCTTATGCTTGATCCCTTTGTTTATCCCTAGGTCGTATGTTGACCATGCAGGTGATAGGACGAGCAGGGGATACCATTCGCTAGATGGTGATATCTACTCAAGATGTCCTCTTTCCTAGGCTCAAAATTGTTAATGTGTAACCTATTGTGAGTGATCCATGAGAGAAGTTGAACCAACCTAAAAGACCATAAGAAGAATGTACAAGACTCAGTAGCTATGGGTGACACTTGATTGCCTAAACTACAGAGTAGTCAAAATTAAACATGACACCTATGTATACCCTGATCCTAAAATGGGGGAATGGACATCCAGGTGGTGATGCTAACAAGTGTATGTATTATTCCTACTGAGGCACATTTTGAGGAAGAATGTACAAACATGAATTAAAATTTTAACTATAAAGCATGTGAATATGTGCAATGGATGTAAATGTAAATGATGCAAGTGGAGGAATGTGATATTTACAAGAGGAAAGTTATGTTGTGTAGGAGGAGAATCTTAGAAGAACCTATTTACAGATGAGTAAAGTGTGCAATGATGACAAAAAGTGTGATGCTATGATCCTGGTTGCCCCAGCATGTGGGGTGTGTGTGTGTAGTGGGTGTACAAGCTGGGAGCTACAAAAATGTGTGTAATAGTCATCGAACGAGGGAAGATGTAAGAGTAGAATGTACAGATGGAAGAAGTGAGAAGAAATAGACTTTGGTAACCAAAAATAAGGGGGGATTACCAAAGTCCAAAATATGATAGAAGAGGAGAGTGAATTAACATAGGTATGTGATTGCTCAAAGGGGGGCCATGTAGCTATGTGAGGAAATTAGAAGAAATATGGATGAGGAAGTGGAAGAAGGATATAAGAAGGCCTACTGGTGGGAAAAACTATGTGAGTCAGGACGTGTATGAGAAGGTGATGTGATGGTGTGGTTACCATGTAGCATGTTGTTTACCAGGTTTTTGAATCTTCTGCACTCTTCAATATCATGGCCTGGTCGGTGGTGGTAGATGCAGTATTCACTCGCATGATAGTTATGTGGTTTAGGGCATGAGATATCGATAGGTCGAGTCTTTGGTAGAGTCAAGTGGCCTTGGTGCATTAGGTGGTAAAATATTTTTGATAATGGGGCTAGTGGGAATGTCATGGGGTGAATATGGGGCTCTGCTAGAGGTGATGAAGGTCGGTCTACCTATGGGTGCATGGGTCGAGGGTCCAATGTAGGTTGGGCATGATCGAAGGGTGAATATATGTTAAGGGAAGGTGTACGGGTCATGGAAGACTGGCATGGGTGAACATGGCAATGGTAGTGGCTCATTTGTAGCTCTAGAGCTTCGATGCGGGAGAAGAGATGTTGTATATCATGGTGCGGTGGTATTGGTGTTGGTGAGGGTGGTGATGGAATTCGAGATGTGTGTGGCATGGCTTGGTAGGCATGGGAGGATGGAGAAGGCCTCGAGGATGAAGGGGAGGAATGAAAAGGCTTGGGCGATTGGAAAGGTAAGCCTCGTAGGGGAGATGGTGGTGCCTGGAGTATGGGTGGCATGGGGGATGGTCCCAAATGATGGTATGCATAGGATAGAGGCCTGCCTGTGGAGGTGGCCTGAGCAGCTTGTGTAGCGTGAGCTTGCAAAGCTTGGGAATAGGTGGACTCACCATTAGGAAGTGGAGCGGGTAGGAATGTAGGGTGAGGTTGATGAGGTGTGTACTCCCTATTAGGTGGGTGGTAGGATCCTATGGGATGATGGGGGTGATTTGTGGGTGAGTAATGATGTCTGAGATCATCAGATGGATGGGAGGGTGATCCCTGTGCTTGGGGTTGGGTGGATTCCTCTTTGTCATCAAAAGAGGATAGGGAGATCTGGCTGTCTCCAGAGTGTGGTGAATAAGATGAACCTTTCTGGTGAGGGGAATGGTGTCGAGGTGATGTGTGATGACCTAAATGGGATGAATGCAAGGAGCGCCTGGTGTGGAGGGCAACTGGTGGTCGGGCTAGATCGACCGATGTAATGGGTTTTTGTTGTGGCTGCAGATGGTCCTGCATGGTGATAGGTGAGGCCGATGTAGAGCTCTCCTACTGATGATGTGAGTCCTACAAAAGGAAAAACAAATACCCTGAGCATAAAAATGGTAGAAAGGTAAAACATACATGTATAAAGAAATAATAAAGCAGAAATAACAAATTCACATGGTAATGTGCTTGGTGATTTACTTCTAACACTATGTGATATTCGTGATGGTGAATGTGATTGTGCATCATGCATTAAATGCATGAAGGTGCAAGATGTTGATGGGTTCAGGATCGTTAAAGCCTTCAAGATCAGCTAGATGATATGCTCTTGAACCATATTTGTGTGTGATAAATGAATGGGCCTAACTAGTTTGGAGTGAATTTATCATGCTGCTGGTGAGGTTGACTTGTGATTTGTTGGTTCTCTTTGAGAACCAAGTCACCAATCTTAAATTCATGCTGATGTACCTTACTATTGTAGGCATGATGAAGGTGATCTTGATATACTCGTGTGTGCTCGATTGCATGGATGCGACGCTCATCGAGGAGTGTTAGTTGATCTAGATGAGCTTGGCGAGCCGTGTCATCATCAATGAAATCCTTCATAGATATCCGTAATGAAGGTATCTCAAGCTCAAGGGGCATGATAGCTTCTACCCCATAGACAAGTGAAAAAGGTGTTGCCCCAGTAGGAGTATGGATGCTCGTATGATATGCCCACAAGGCTAGGGGTATTTGATTATGCCAGTCCCGGTGAGATTCTGCTATAGTTTTATGGAGAATAGAATAGATGGTTTTGTTAGTGGCTTCTACCTAGCCATTTCCTTGAGGGTAATATGGGGTTGAAAAGCTATGGTGTATGTGAAATTTGTTACATAGGGCTCGGACAGTCTTGTTTTTTTTAAATATTTCCCATTATCTAAAATAATTTGGGAGGGAATTCCAAAGCGGCATATGATATGCTCCATGATGAATGTTGCAATTTTAGCTCCTGTAGTTTGGACCAGTGGGATGGCTTCGACCCACTTGGTAAAATATTCTGTCATTGTGATGATGAATTTGTGACTGCTAGAGGAAGCAGGTGTAATTTGTCCAATCAGATCCAGGCCCCATTGGGAGAAGGGCCACATGGACTGGATTGGTTGAAGTGCTTGGGATGGTAAATGTGTTAAGTTGGCATGTTGTTGGCATTTGATGCAATGTTTGACATACTCACAGTAGTATTGCTCCATTTTAGGCTAGTAGTAGCCCATACGGAGAATGCATTTAGTAATCACCATGCCACTAAAATGGCCACCACAAGTACCATCATGAGTTTCTTGTACAACTCATTATGATTCTTGTGGTTCTAGGCAACGCAAGAGTATACCATCATAGCTACGATGGTAAAGGATGTCCCCCAACAAGGTATAGTAGATCACTCTTTGTTTAAAGGTTCGACATTGAGCATGGGGCAAATCACATGGTAGGAAACCTAGTTTGATGTATTCCTTGATCTATGAGAACCATGGATCATGAGGTTCAATGTTTACCACATATACACCACCATCATCTGTGGGAGGTGTGGGTGATATAGCAGATTGTGTAAGTGTATGAATGGATATAGATGTTGTGTTGGATATTGGATTTTATGGGATAAGGGACCCTAAGGAGGCCATGGTGTCTACAAAATGGTTTGATGAGCATGGCATGGCTTCGAGGTAATACCATTCAAATTGGGATAGGAGTTGTTGGGTGATCTTCTTGTATTGTTGGAGAACTGGGCAATTGCATAGCCAAAGTTCCTGCACTTGATTGACTATCAAAAGTGAATCACCTATGATGTGGAGGCATTTGATGTGCATAGAGTGTGCTTGTTTTAGTCCTAGGATTAGGGCTTCGTACTCTACATTGTTATTGGTACAA
The DNA here is from genome assembly GCA_028583015.1 of Wollemia nobilis. Lineage (NCBI taxonomy): Eukaryota > Viridiplantae > Streptophyta > Pinopsida > Araucariales > Araucariaceae > Wollemia > Wollemia nobilis. Next base: position 3,677,621 of record JAQPPZ010003554.1, on the reverse strand, counting down.
GGAAAATCAAGTTTGAATGAAAATGGGAGTGGTTCTCCTTCAGGTGTAAAGAAGACAATGTCTGCACCCCCAACGTGGAGACACCTAGACCCATCAAAGAACATGGTGAGGTCAGCCATGAATTCTGGTTCGACGTATTCCTCATCTTCGGTTATGTGGAAGATAGAGTCATCGAGGAGTTGGATGAGTAGGGGTTGATTGTCAGTTATAGGGGCTTCAGCTAGTTGGTCGACGATGACTTATCCTTTGATAGACTTTTGAGATATGAATTCTAGGTCGAACTCGGTTAGGAGCATGATCCATTTGGCTATGCGTGAATTATGATAACTTTTGTTCATCATGTATCATAGGGGATTATCTCGGGTGATGACAAAAGTTGTGTGGTTTAACATGTAGTGGTGTATGTGAATGCTATGCATGTGCTAGGTTGTGAGTGTGCTATAACTATGCTAGGCTAGGCTAGGCTATTTTTGCTGAGGTTTTTAGGACAAACCTATCCAGATTTTTGCTAAGGTTTTTGGAGAAACCTATCCAAAGTTTTACTGAGGTTAACCTAGGTTTCTAAGGGATTCTAGAAAGAATGTTCCAAAATTTTAGCTGAGGATTTTGGAAAAACCTGGGTTGCTAAGGGATTCTAAAAAGAATGTTCCAAAATTTTAGCTGAGGATTTTGGAAAAACCTGAGGTGCTAAGGGATTCTAAAAATAATGTTCCAAAATTTTAGCTGAGGATTTTGGAAAAACCTGAGTTGCTAAGGGATTCTAAAAAGAATGTTCCAAAATTTTAGTTGAGGATTTTGGAAAAACTTGAGGTGCTAAGGGATTCTAAAAAGAATGTTCCAAAATTTTAGCTGAGGATTTTGGAAAAAAGTGGATTTAAAAGTAATTTGTGATGATTGGAAAATGGTGTAAGGATTTAAAAGAATGTTCCAAAATTTTAGCTGAGGATTTTGGAAAAACCTAAGGTTTGGAAAAACAACTATGATGAAGGTAAGGTAAAGGGTGTAACCTTTTGAAACTTTTGACCCTTTTGTGTGACAAGGTTTGAAACTAGAATGGTACCATTATCGATAAGGTCCTCAACTAAATCATGAAAGGTGCGACAAGAACGTACATCATGACCTGGCTGGCGATGATAAACACAAAAGGCATGTTCGATGTGCCCATGAGGGTTGGGTCGATTTGGATTGATGGGTCGAATGTCTGGTAATGTAACATGGCCAGCCTCAAATAGCCTCTGGAATAAAGTAGGAAGAGGCTCAGAAAGTGGAGTCCAATTGCGATGTCGACATGGAGGACGGGGACCACGGGCTCATTGCGGTTTGGATGGAGGGGGTGCATTAGTATGATATAATTGTTGTGTTGGAGGAGGCATATTAGTATGACCTGGCTCATTGTAGAATGTATCATAGGTTGGCATTTGTTGTCCGTAGCTTGTGATGCGCACGTTTAGCCTTTTAACTTCATCTCGTAAGAGTTGAAGTTTGGGTGTCATAGAAGTGGGGGACTGAGCTATGGTAGGCTGCCCCTATGGATGTGGTGGATATTGGTATTGTTGTTCTTCATAATACTATGGGGAATACTATTGTGCTTGATCATGATAAGGTAGGTACTGGGCGACATGTGTTGTCATGTCTATGGGCACACTAGGTTGTGGGGTAGGTGCCTGTTGTGGGTAGTAATACTGTGACTGTGAGGCATATGGTTGTGGCATAGGTACTTGTTGGTTTGGAGCCTGCTGTACGGGTTGAGCCATGGGTGGTGATGACTAGACTGGAGGAGGCGTAAAGAAGCTAGGTGTAGCTGGTGGTAGTGTAGGTATCGGTACTACTGGTGCTAGGGGTGGTCGAGATGAGGTATCAAAAGATAGGATCTATCTCTGCCCTGGAGGGTAGGAAGTAGGGAAGCTGAATTGTGTGGAATAGTTTGGTTGAGTAGGTGCATAGGCTACTGGTGTCGGTCCATAGGTAGGATGGATATGGGTAGGGGGAACCTAAAAAGGAATAGGTGGTGGTATCCTAAAGGTCATCGTAGGCAAAGGTGGCTCCAAGGGTTGGGTGTCATACACTCCAGGTACCTAGGAGATAGGCGGGAAAGCTACCAAAAAGGTGGGATAAGCTACCGAAGTAGGAGCTTGGGTTGAAGGGAAAGTATACGTGTACACCCCCGCTTGGGTTTGTGCATCTTTTCTCCTAAAGGGGCTGTTGGGAGGTACCCTCAGATATGGTGAAGAATGGCTCTTGGGAAGAGGATGGTTGGTACTCTTGTGAGGAGTATGGGTGTGAGGTTTGAGGGAATGCTTGTGGTTCTTGCTGGGTAGGGATTTGTTGTGCAGTTTGGAAGGATGGATTCTGGCTTCCTATAGTGGATGAGGATGGGTCAGACACCATTCCTATGGTAGGGGCGAATGATGCGACCTCAGGATGGGTATGGTTTAGGAGGGAGGAATCATTCTCAAACAGGGATTGAGATAGATTCTGGAAGAAGGGATGTGCAAAGGTGGGTGATGTAGGCATGACCTCCTCATCTATGGTAAAGGATGGAGGAGGTTGCCCTGGTGTAGTGTAGATAACATGGTCATAGAAGGTGGTCGATGGATTAGGTGAGGATGGGGCTAAAAAGAGCGGGTAATCCTCTACGAGTGAAGTAGCAAGGATTTCACTCAAGGTTGATGTCTCATCATGAGGCATCATGTGTGTGAATGGTATATCGGATTCTATGTGTGAATCAGATGTGTCTATAATCTTCTCCTTCATGATCGAAGGAGTAAGGGTGGACTGACTAGAGGATGGGGGAGGCCATTCCTCCATGGAGCGTGCTTGCTCGTGCACGCTCTACTACGAGTGACCACTAGCATAGTGGCATGTGTGAATGGGTTTTAGGAATAAACCCTGTGTGATGTGGACTCAAGTGTGTCTAATGTAAGTGTAAATTAAGTGACATGCTATGATGGGCTATCGTTAAGCACATCATTAATTCTTAATGAATTTGTCAATCTAGGGTGGTGTCCAAGGTTATTTACGAGAGAAAGTTCAAGCAGGGTTGTAGTTCAGTTCATTTGGGAGCAGTAGGTCTTATTGGTGGAATTGATTGTGTGGGGGTTTTGTGTCACTTCTACCCCTAAATTGCATAAATTGAACTTTAATCTATTTGCAAGAATGAAAACTAATTGCTAATTATAGAAATGAAACCCTAGTTACAGTTGTAAGAATAAAATCTAATTAAATTGCAAAATTGAAACTCTAGTTATAGTTGCAGAATTGCAAGTCTATTTAATATTGCAATAATTGAAATGAAGCATAAAAACTAGATCCTGTCAATGCTCTATAACAGAAGGTCGTCAATCTTCTATGTAGGGTTTTGACAGCAAAAACAAGAATGCAGGGAAATTACAGAAAACTTGTAAATTGCTGAAAATGGAAATTTGTAGTGAATTGGAAAGTTGTTGGGAATGAAAAGAATAACCAGATATACCATTAATCATATCACAAAAACATTATGAACAAGAATTAAACAACTAGGAATGTTAGTTGTGCAAAATAATGAAAATGACAAGTTCACAACTTATTCTGTTGTAGCAAAATCAGAATAAAACCTGTCTGTCAGTCCTCCTCCTAGGTATGGAAGTGGCCAGCCTCCTTTCTCAGAAGAAGGTTTGAATTCTTCTTCAAGTCTTACTCACACTTAGACATAACAAAATAAATTAAATGAAATTGCACTTTTATTGCTTCAAAAACATAATTACAATTCTGTTGAAATATGTTACAGGTCTGAAATAACTATTCTATCATCTCCCTATTTATTTTCTATCTCCTCTATCTAATATAATATAATATATATAATATCCTTAATAGCTCAACCTATATAGGAGCAATCTTTTATAGATGCCTAAAATCTAATTACAAACAGAAAATATGTTGTTCCTGATATCCTGTAGAATTTCTTGGGTTTATCCTAGAAAACGATCAATTTGATATTTTCCATAAATTGTGGCTTTGGATGGCAAGGATGGAAAATTTAGATGGGAGATATTTTCCCTTAACTTTATCAGCCTTCTTATCCCCTTTTCCATCACCAAAATTCAGTCAACAAGTCAAAAAGTACATTATGTTTTCATTCCAAAGATAAGTGGCTCATTTCGAAGATACAACAATTCTCATTCTAAATATCTGCTCATTCCGAAGATACTGCAATTCTCATTCTGAAGATCCGCTCATTTTGAAGATACTGCAATTTTTATTCCGAAGATCCTCTCATTTCGAAGACATTGTGTTTTCTCATTTCGAAGATATCTGTTCATTTCGAAGACACTGTGTTCATTCCGAAGATCTTTAGAATGACCAACTGTGTTGACTCCAAATGGTTTTGGCTGCATTTCTTAGGTGTATTAGACCTCAGGATCAGATTGCAATAGTCTTCATTCTTCCTTGGATGTGAATTTCATGCCTTGCCATTCATTGGTAGCTTGCTGGAATTTATATGGAAAAACTAGTTTTTTGCTGCACAGTAATAAGTCTTTGTACTATTTGTTGAATTTAGAGAAACTAATGCTTAATGATCATCAAAATAAGACTACTAAAATGCTGCTGTCAACCTAAGCATGACAAGATAACATAAAACTATACAAGAACTATTAAAAATTAGAATATAATGTCCTTAACACTTCAATCATACAAATAATTAATACACAACATATTAAATCAACTTAACTAGAATATAAGATAATTCACAAGAGTTTTAGGTATTTTTAACTATTTAAAACATGCTATAAATGAGGCTTATATAGGCCTCATCATCCCCCCCAACTTATATTAATGCATGCCCTCATGCATTGCAGTGGGCTATGGAGTCACAAATGTCCATACTCATATTCCATGTTTCATAGAACAATTTAGTGTCTATGTAATTTCTCATGAAGGTTTCTAAGTCATTATTCAAACTGATCATCTTTTTGGGAATCCTCTTCAAAATAAGAGAAAACTAGAGTAATGATGGTTGGAGTCCTGAATCTGAGACCTACCCAATAATGTTGCATAAAGGTATTTCTCTGGATTGAGAAGGCAATGCCTCATAATGGAAGAGCACTACTTCAAAGTGGAGGGACACTACTTCAGAATGAGCACCTATGTCTTCATCTTCCCTAGATAATCCAAGCAATAACTGAACCAAATCCTCCTCTTTATCTGATGTAGTGGATTGTTCATCAACTTGTGACAACCTGCTTTTTAGTTTCTCCACTTTTTGCTATAATTTTCTAATTTTCTTTTCATGTTTTTCAATAACATCTGCTCTTTCCTCAATCCATCTCATTTTTATTTTTATAACACTCTTGGCTTCTCTCATTTTTTCTGTGATGTCCACCTCCTCTTCTTCGTTTGACTCAGAATCTAATACTGAAAAATCAACTACAGTTTGATGCTCAACAATGATCTCATCCTCTGCTTAAGACCCCTACTCCTGTAAAGGAGGTTCCATGGAATTATCTATGATTACATCCAAATTTTTAGTGGCTTGTTGCACTTCTATGACATCAAGGCTATCTTGTCTGGTCTTCTCTTCAATCATTTGTTCTTTTATCTCTTTTTGTTGGGGTCTTGCAGACCTCCTAGTCCTTAATGTATATTTTCTCTTGTTGCCATATTTTCTTATGGCAACAGGGGTTGTAGGGATAGCTTCAGGCTCTTCATTGGGAACTTCACTCTCCTATTCTGACAGATAAATAACATATTTAGAAAAATGAACCCTCTTCTATTTTATTTTTTTGCTTTCAGTTTCAGTCCTTCTCTTCTTAGTCTATGAGGTTGATGGTTCTAGAGAAAAATGCTTTGTTGCTTTTGCTTGGTGTGTTTCCTTCTCTGCAATAGCATTTTTTTTAGCATTTTCTTCTTCCTCGATAGTGAAAACACGAGATTCCGGAAACAAAAAGGATAAACTAAAAATGCAATGTAAACGAAACTAAAATAACGCTTAAACCCTATGTTATTGAAAAATGCGTAAAAAGAAAGAACATGAACACAAGATATCAAAGCAATATAAAAAGAACGGCCCTTTTATTGATATGCTTTTCAAATTTGTGTTACAATGCGTCTCCTTCCTTTTTAGGGGATAGGAGCGTTAAATGTTGGTCTTTTACAACTTGTTTCAGAATTCCTTCTTCCGCGTGCCCACATATAAGATGGGCGAACCAAAACGTTGTCGCCGCTTGCGTTGGTAAAGGTAGATTCCTCGCTGCTCCTCTAATGCTGCAAATCTGCGTTCAAAGAAACAAACAAAGAATCAGTAGCACTTGTGTATGAAAAATAAAAGATAAATCTAACGATGGTTAAAATGAGTCTAAATAAACTGAAAACTTGACAAAAGCATAAACATGAAACTAGCTAAATACTACAAAAGAAATAGTCACCAAAAGCAATAAAGCGGGGGGTGCCCGAAGGCAAACCACCCGCGGGTGAAACTTTGCTTCGACACCAATCCGCTTGGGATGGGTCCGAAACCTGATGTGATGTGTTGTCGGCAAATTGGTAGGATATTGTGGTCAGAAAAATCGGGGTTGGTTCTTGATTCGTGCCTTCAAAAGTCACCCAATAACCTCTCTTTCGATTAAGAGATTATGGATGTTGAAAGCACAAATCGCAAGTAAGTGAATTAGCAGCACTTCGTCGCTCAAAATGCTCCTTCTCTGTATATCTTTTGGGTGAGGAAGCTCACCATTTTATAGACCCAAGGGGTCTCTTTGAATTAACATGCAAAAGTGTTTCTTTGCATGAATGCTTTTTTTGTGAAGAGAAGACTTCTTCTTGATTAAGGGCTTCTTAACTGCCTCTGTGCATGTCTTTGTATGTTTAGAAAAACTCACTCGCACTCCCATGCAATGAAGGGATAGCTAAGTGGCAAATCTGAGTTGTCTTAAAAAGCTCACTCCCATTCCCATGCAGTGAAGGGAGAGTCAATTGGCAGATATGAGTTGTCAAAAGAACTCACTCGCACTCCTATGCCATGCAAGGAAAGCTAAGTGGCAGTTCTGAGTTGTCATGCATCGAGGTCTGACTTTTTGCTGGTCAAACTTGGCGTTCGTCCCACCCAGAAGCGAGCACTAGTAATCGTCCCTGGGTGAAATGAGTACAAATCCATACTCGTCCCTGGGTGAAATGAGTACCAGTCCGCACTCGTCCCTGGGTGGAGCGAATAAGAAGCAGAGTGTCTAAAAGGTGCCAAATTGATTTTTGACTTGTAAAACTATTGTGTGAGTGGTTAGAACCACTATTTTAACCTCTGGGGCTGCCCTGGGGGCTGTGTGTGTTAGTGCGATCAGTGCTTGTTGTCACGTAATCGGATTGGTGCTGTTTTGGTGTCTACAGATGCCCCTTTTTGGGAAGCGCTGCACATGGTGCAGTGTTGAGCAAAAATAGATAACCAAAGCACTAATGATTAGGGTTTCTCAGTAACCTAACCAACTCTTGATGCCCCAAGTATGGAAAGGGCATGCATTCTCGAATCCTTGCTTCTGACGAGCTAAGGAACTTGATTTCAAGTATTAACCTATTTCGGTGAGGTGTGACTTGAGCTTGGTCATTGATCAGTCATGAATAGGCAAAGGGCGCAACCTTTTATCCATGGGGGAACCTTGTGTTCATGATTCATGAATGCCAAGTGTTTGATCAATTAGTGATTATTGCTTGTTTGCTGCCCCAAGCAGGAGCGTGATTGTCTTTGTCAATGATTCTTTGAATGCATGCCATTGCCTTGATTGGGTGTGTGTTTGTTGATTGGTGACTTAAGTGTGACTACCCCCTCAAGCGACGAATCGATGAAGGAATGACTGCCATGAGAAAAGCGACGAGTCGCTTGACCCAAGATGACTTAAGTGAGGGTGCCTTCAGATGTTATCCAGTGCATGCTCGAGCAGTTTCTCGATTGTTTTGACCTATTTTTGGTGGGTGTGAACCCATTTTGGGATGCCATTTGGGGGTAACATTGGCGAAAATCCGTCTTCCCATGGAGCGGTCCGGCTATGGTAGCCTTCTTGGGGAGTAGGATAATGACAAGGTAAACCCCGACATCAGTTTTCTTATGCCAAGAGGTTAAGTGCAAGAGCACTTTTGTCCAGCAATTTTTAGTGGTTTTGTTGGCATTTGTCATTTTTATAGTTTGGTTGTTTTGTTGTGTTTGTTTTTATTGTTTTTGTTGTGGTGTGTTTTTATGTATGTGTTTGATGTATGCAGAGGCGATTATTAATGTGATGTTTCTAATTTGTATGATGTATGCATATGAAATGAATGAGATGAGTTGTTGATGATGTGTCGATGCACCATAGACTGTACAAGATTTGACTGACTTGCGATACTAATGGGATGACTTTGCATGTGAAAACTTTGTTTTTGTATTTTGCATATATTTTGATGGTGATGTATGGAATAAAATGTGACGGTTGTTTTTAAAATGTAGTTAAGCTTTTCGGAGATTCAGATATTTTAACTAACTAGCCAAGATTGTACATTTATCTCGCAAGACTTTTGAACAAGGTCTAAATCCGACTTGAATTTAACCAAGTTATTTCACATCCCTGTGTGTGCAATTGAGTTCGTTTATGTGGTATTCATCAGGATACCGCCAGTGCCAGATGGGCTTTCAACCGAACCTGTACTCGAGGATCACCTAATTAGCTCCACTAACTCCTTTATTGTATTTAGTCGGATTAATCCGCGATGCTATCTAGGATACCATAAGCTAGCTCATCCACATGCAAACATTGATCTGTACACAAGTTAATGTGACAGATATATCGTCATGCGGGAGGTTTACCGCCAGTGACCGATAGGCTATCAACCAAACCGGTCATCGAAGCTTGCCTCATGACCTGTCGAAATGCTTTGAGAGTTCCAGGGATTCAAGTTCGACTCCCTTCTTTTCTTCAATTGTATTGGGATACTTGCTCCTTTGTAGTGATAAAATCACTGTTTATTTTTGTTTTATTATATGTTTTTTTTTTTTTGAGCAAGGGATTTGGATATGGAGTGATGAGAATCACTATTGTTTGTGCCTTTTGATGTGTGCACTGTAGGATGTCAAATTTTAGTGTTTTGACGTTTTGCAAATTTTTGATGTTTTGCAACTTTTGAGAACTTGGGATTCTTGGGGAATTGGGTAGGGAGGATGCTTGTCCTTTTGCCAACTCTCAGCATTCTTGGGGTCATTCACACAGGGGGATGAGCAAGATAACCGTTTCGCTTATGGTGACCTGGATTACTTTGCAGGTTTCATCTTTCGTTCACACAACTTGGGAATTTGTTTTTATGTGTTTTAGCTTGTGATGGGATGTTACATAACAAAGCGTATTTCAAGTATGACTCTACCTTTGTAAAATCTGTTTAACTTTGTATAGTTTTTGGCTAGAAATTTAAAGACAGCTGAATGACGAAAACCCTATATACATTAGGAGACAACTGACTATGCTAAAAATGACGGTGGTGTTATGATGGATGTATGCATTTATGAAAATGGATTTGATGTGGAAAATGATGAACTTGTCAAGTAATGACAGTCTATGGTGCTTTTGACTTGTATGACCAGCAACTATGCAATGTATGGATGCGATGCCGAATGCAACCTATATTTTTGTATTTTGAGTTTTTTTATGAGAATGCATGGAATTGAAATGCAATTGGTTTTGGGATTTTTGATTTTTATATGAGTATGCATGGAATGGAAATGCAAATGTTGTTGTGATTTTGATTTTTTATGAGTATGCATGGAATGGAAATGCAAATGTTTTGGTGATTTTGATTTTTGTGTTGTTTTTGTTGATTTTTGAATATGTATTTTGACCAAGCAGTTATGGTAACGCTTGGAGCGTTTGGTGTTGACCAAAGGGTTTATAAATACCTTTGGGGCATTTAGGGCTGACCAAGCGATTATGAGAATCCTTGGAGCTGTTGGGGTTGACCAAGAGATTGCGATAATCCTTGGAGCTTTTTGGGATGACCAAGCGATTACGATAATCCTTGGAGCTTTTGGGGTTGACCAAGAGATTGCGATAATCCTTGGAGCTTTTTGGGATGACCAAGCGATTGCGATAATCCTTGGAGCTTTTTGGGATGACCAAGCGATTACGCGATAATCGATGCCTTGGATTGAGCTTTTGGGATGCGGGAACCTGGCTGGTGATTGTGATAATCCTTGGAGCTTTTTTGAGCGGTTGCCTGGGATAATCCTTGGAGCTTTGGGATGACCAAGCGATTGCGATAATCCTTGGAGCTTTTGGTTTGACCAAAGGGTTTATGGACACCTTTGGAGCATTTGGTGTAACCCACTGGCTCTTCAGGGAATAGAGGTACCCCCAGCTTGATGATCTGTGTGCACCGGATCTGGCTCTGTAGGAATTGGCACGAATGGATCGGCCTTATGCATGGATAGGAGGACAGGGTCTGCCTTCGGCACTGATGGTGCTATGATATCTCTGGGTGGAAGTGGCTCGTGATCTTCCCAAAGGAGCGGAATCAACATGTGATGCCAGTGGGCCGGGTCTATGCGCCACTCATGCCCTAGTCTTATGCCTAGTTGGGCCATTAGTTCGTCATGGGTTACAGGGTGATTGTGCCATCGCGCATGATTGAGATATGCCATCTCAGTTTCATCTTCGTAATCATTATCGATGATCCAAAGGCCTTCGTTGGCCCTGATAGCTATCTACGACATGCTAGGCTCTTCTTGTTCGAGCAGATTGATGTGGTCCTCATGGGGTTGTTCCGCTCGTTGCGGGGGGACCTGATTTTCTTGCAATGGCACGGGCTCGATGGGAGCCTCCAAAGGGAATAAGGTTAAGAGACTTTGGTGATGATCACCCATGGGGACCACCTATGAATTAGTGCTGTCGAACATGAACGGGTCCCATGGTGCTATTGCATATGCTGACTCATCTTTGGCGAGAGAGTCAGGCTCATCAAAATCTGGTGATTCTGAGATATGGAAGACCTCATCATCAGGTAGCTTTACAACTAGGGGTTGATCCTCTTTGAGAGGAGTTTCACGTAAGTTGGGCTTTTGGGGCCCCAAAATCTTGGTCTCTACCGATGCTAAGTGCTCTGGCAGCGCATTGCTTGTATCGAGGGATTTGAGCTCCTCCTCTTTGATTTGTTCCCATTGTAGGTTGTGGGGAACTTGGGGCCTATGGAGGGGTGGCAGGATAGCACCCCCCATGCCTTGGTATGGCATTTCATCCCGCTCTTCTTCTCGCTCAGGTTCCTCAGAGGCTTCTTGAAGAATTTTTGAGGGTGGCCCATGAACCTGGGTGGGTGCCTGAAGAAGGCGCCCGTCATTGGTCTTAGAATTGGCCTCCCGCTCAAGTCTAGGAGGCATCGATGGCAATGTTTGATAAGGTCATGGAGACCTGTCTCGCACCCAGTTGTGTCTCTCATAATGTTCTATCTTATGCATGCGAGGGGTTGGAGTCTTCGCCTGCCTAGTGTGTTGGAACAACTCATCTTCCTGGCACTGAATGCACTCTTGATTTAGAAGATACTGTTGCTCTAACTGTTGTTGTTCGAGCTCAAGTAGCGTGAGTTGCATCCGACGTGCGATATGCTTGGCAGATTCTAAGATAGTTGGTTCTATCGTCTCATGTCTAGAATGCCTAGATGCCTCTCCTAGATATCTATCATGGTCATGGTGATCCGAGATCTCTATAGGCCGCCTCCCTCTGTTGGGGGTAGCGGCATTCCCCCGAGGCTTTAGCCTCAGTAGGTGATCCTGAGTGCTAGCAGTTGTAGAGGCGTATTGCTCCCATGATGTATATTGCTCTTGAGGAAGGTAAGGGTTTTCCTCATGCTCTCTTTCATAAGTGAAAAAGGAATGGGCGGAGTTGGCTCGCCCCGCCTGAGGAGCCTTGTGCTCTGGATTTATCCTTGTAGTCCTGACAACTAGAGGGGGTGAAGGAGGGATAATGTAATCATGTGGTTCCTCCCGTCGAACCCTATGTTGACCTAGCACTTCATTGCATGGTGACCACTCATAGCGAGCATCTAAGGGAGCTCTCCTATGGATGTACCCCTCATGGAAGGGTGTGTGTTGGGTGCTATGCTGAACAGGAGTGCCCCTAGAAGAGGTGCCCTTATAGTCCCTTTTCGTTAAGGTGTGGAGGGGACTGCCTTGTGTGCCAGGTCACCAAGGTGGTATGACCAAATCCTCGGGACTGTAATGGAGGTGACTTGTGCCTCCTTGGATATTCCCCATAGCATCCGCCCGTGATTGGGCTTGGCTGTGAGTGAGCACCATGACGATGTCTCTCTAAAAACCCTAAAATTGAAAATGAGTCAGATGGGGCCCAAAATTGGGGTGCGCATCCCTCTTACAATAGATAAGACAAAAATGAAGTTTCAAGTCCTAACTCTAAATACATTAGGAGATATTGACCTCCGAACAGCTCAAAAAGCATAAAAAATTAGCCGAGTAATTTTAAAACCTAATTTTGGGGCACTAGATGATGGAATTTGGCCTCGAAAACTGACTTTTTTGGACAAATAGGACTCCAAGGAATCATATTTGTTTAAAATTATCCCAACTAACTCCCTGTAAAATTTCGCGTCAATCGGAGCTACGGTTGAGAAGTTATGGCCCCGACAAGATGCACTAAAATTTAGGGAAAAATATAAAATTTCCCATATTTTGTTGGATGCTCCTGCATCACTTATGGGCACCTTGGGGTGCTTTTGGGTTGACCAAAGGGTTCATGGACACCTTTGGGGCATTTTGGGGATGACCAAGCGATTGCGGGAATCCTTGGAGCTTTTTGGAGCGAGTGACAAAATGCGTAGATTTTTATCTTTTGTTTATGATTTTTTTGATTTCTTTTTGTTACACTAAGCAGAAATGAACACACGCATACACAAACGGTGATTATCTCTTTTAAAGATTAATGGTGTGTCCTAAATCTGGTTTAGTGTGTTTTTGATGATTTTGTGTTGTTTTTGAAAATTTTTGTGCAAACCGTTTAAATGCAAAATGAAGGCTCATATGACTCCCATAAATGGTCGCCCCTTCAATATACCATTGCCGGACCGATATACCAACCTCTCTATATACCCGCCCTTACGTGAGGGAGACTATAGGTACGTGAGAGCAGATGATACGTGGAACATAGGCGGTACGAAAGGGGAATCGCTCTGTTTATGACACCTACCATAGAAGACTTATCCTCATGCGCTAGGAATCACCCTAGCTACACTCGGTCAGCTTTCGTCAGGATTTACGTCTAGCAACAGTCGCGATCGAGGTAATGGATGCAATATCTCAAGCCAAAGTGATAATGGAATCCACCTTTGGTCTTGCTCAAGGGTTGGGGTTTTACGACCAACGCCTTGTGTTTAAAATACCACGTGATGTGTGGGGTTCATTTTAATTTGCAAAAATTTGAAACAGGCAAACAAAAAGGAAACTTTCCCTAAGCCATACAAAACTGAAAACCAGAAAACAAAAAATAGAAATTTGACAGAAGCTTTAAAAACCCCTACCTCTTCTCTGCCTAACAGGATGTTTCTGATTTGCTCTAAAAAATGCACAGAACTATACTCGTCCCTGGGTGAGGCGAATATCAGAACAGTATTCGTTCCAGGGTGAGACGAATAGTATATTCGTCCCGGGGTGAAACGAATACCAATTCTATAATCGTCACTTGCAGAAACGAATAACAGTCTGATGATTGAAAAATAGGTACCTGTAATCAAAACAAGCAATTTCAGATCAGTAATCTAACCTAAAAAAAAAATAGAGGACAGAGGTCCCACCGTGATCGCCATTGAAAACACGAGATTCCGAAAACAAAAAGGATAAACTAAAAATGCAATGTAAACGAAACTAAAATAACGCTTAAACCCTATGTTATTGAAAAATGCGTAAAAAGAAAGAACATGAACACAAGATATCAAAGCAATATAAAAAGAATGGCCCTTTTATTGATATGCTTTACAAATTTGTGTTACAATGCGTCTCCTTCCTTTTTAGGGGATAGGAGCGTTAAATGTTGGTCTTTTACAACTTGTTTCAGAATTCCTTCTTCCGCGTGCCCACATATAAGATGGGCGAACCAAAACGTTGTCGCCGCTTGCGTTGGTAAAGGTAGATTCCTCGCTGCTCCTCTAATGCTGCAAATCTGCGTTCAAAGAAACAAACAAAGAATCAGTAGCACCTGTGTATGAAAAATAAAAGATAAATCTAACGATGGTTAAAATGAGTCTAAATAAACTGAAAACTTGACAAAAGCATAAACATGAAACTAGCTAAATACTACAAAAGAAATAGTCACCAAAAGCAATAAAGTGGGGGGTGCCCGAAGGCAAACCACCCACGGGTGAAACTTTGCTTCGACACCAATCCGCTTGGGATGGGTCCGAAACCTGATGTGATGTGTTGTCGGCAAATTGGTAGGATATTGTGGTCAGAAAAATCGGGGTTGGTTCTTGATTCGTGCCTTCAAAAGTCACCCAATAACCTCTCTTTCGATTAAGAGATTATGGATGTTGAAAGCACAAATCGCAAGTAAGTGAATTAGCAGCACTTCGTCGCTCAAAATGCTCCTTCTCTGTATATCTTTTGGGTGAGGAAGCTCACCATTTTATAGACCCAAGGGGTCTCTTTGAATTAACATGCAAAAGTGTTTCTTTGCATGAATGCTTTTTTGTGAAGAGAAGACTTCTTCTTGATTAAGGGCTTCTTAACTGCCTCTGTGCATGTCTTTGTATGTTTAGAAAAACTCACTCGCACTCCCATGCAATGAAGGGATAGCTAAGTGGCAAATCTGAGTTGTCTTAAAAAGCCCACTCCCATTCCCATGCAGTGAAGGGAGAGTCAATTGGCAGATATGAGTTGTCAAAAGAACTCACTCGCACTCCTATGCCATGCAGGGAAAGCTAAGTGGCAGTTTTGAGTTGTCATGCACCGAGGTCTGACTTTTTGTTGGTCAAACCTGGCGTTCGTCCCACCCAGAAGCGAGCGCTAGTAATCGTCCCTGGGTGAAACGAGTACAAATCCGTACTCGTCCCTGGGTGAAACGAGTACCAGTCCGCACTCGTCCCTGGGTGGAGCGAATAAGAAGCAGAGTGTCTAAAAGGTGCCAAATTGATTTTTGACTTGTAAAACTACTGTGTGAGTGGTTAGAACCACTGTTTTAACCTCTGGGGCTGCCCTGGGGGCTGTGTGTGTTAGTGCGATCAGTGCTTGTTGTCACGTAATCGGATTGGTGCTGTTTTGGTGTCTACAAGTAGCATATTTTTTATAGCAACATCTGTATCCTCTTCTCCTTCATCTTCTTCTTCAAAAACTACATTAGTCAGGGTAGAATAGAACCTATTAAAGCTTCTAGAGTTTCCCATAAAATGATGTTGGCACACCAGTTTAATAAGACCATGATGATGAGGGCTCATTTTTTTCCTCTTGATAATGTTTTGCCATGCTCTGTAGTTCTTGGTGCAGGTATGCTGGAAAATTCACTCTAAATTTAGGCTGTTGCCTACCATGCTTGAGTGGTTTAAAATTTTGAAATGATGCCCTGACAAAATTACATACTACCCTTCATAGGTTGAAAAATCTTGTAACCCATGTGGTTACGTTATTCCAGGTTCTTTTAGGCTGGCCCTTTTTCATTTGTCACTTCATTTCTCTGTTCTGATGCTGAGAAGACTGCTCTCTTCTGCTTCTAGGTCACTAATTCCTGGTTTCTACAGAATTACAGGGTTTGCTCTTGTTCTTCTTCAGAAAGAACTTTAATTTTTTTTTTTTACTTTTCCTTGTAATCATTAGCAAATATGTCTTCGAAAAGAAAATATGGCACACTTCCTTATTCTATGCTCTGAACACCTAGCCATAAATCATTGGACATCCTTGCCATCACATTTTCTTTACTATTTTTAGCTCATCCATTATGCATGCAAATTTTTCCCACATGAGTGGTTATTAGCAATGAATGGTGGTGGCATGTTTGTTGGTTATTTTCCCTATGATTATCATACTTCCTCGATGGGTGCAAAAGATGATATGAATCTAACCGCAAGCCAGCTGACATGTGTCAATGATCACATGGAGTAAAAAAAATTCTGCTGACTATGTCTTTTTCTCCCTCCTTGGATGCCACGTGGAAACAGACTATTAAATATAAATATTTTGTTTCATTTCGAAGACTAAGCTGGGCATTTAATTCAAAGATAACCTCATTCCAAAGATAAACCTTCATTCCGAAGACACACCTTCATTCCAAAGATAAACCTTCATTCCGAAGACACACCTTCATTTTGAAGACAAACCTTCATTCCGAAGACACACCTTCATTTCGAAGAAAAACCTTCATTTTGAAGACAAAGGCTTCATTCTGAAGATACCATGGTTATTGAAGATACAACAGTCATTCTGAAGACATAGCAGAAACCAAAATTTTTCTCTTTCTCCAAGCATGTTTTGTTTATGCCAACTCTTATGAACACTTTTATACTAATTGTTAATTGTCATATACTATATATCAAATATTTACAATGAGAAAAGTTCAAGAAAAATATATGCCTGGTTAAAAAAAGTTAATGCAAGTTTTGAAAGATGACTGCTTCTATTGATATTATGCTGATGCTTCCTACAACACTTCAAAAACAAGTGCAGTTGGTGAATTTGTACAATGGTGACTCAGAACTTTCAAGGTTATGCATGCCAAAAAACTAGTTTTCATGCATACTAACTCAGTAGCGCCTTAGAAAAAGGTTTTCACTACTGAGCTATTCATTTCTCTCTCTCTTTTTTTTTTTTTCTTGGTTTCCTTTTTTTGTTTCCTCTCCTTTTCTCTCTCTTTTTCTTGATTCTGATTATGCCCATGAAGGATTTCATGATTTCTCTAAAATCATGCCCATGAAGGAATTCATAATCAAAATTTATTCATCTTTTTGTTTTCTACTTTTTCTAATTTTTTTTTCTTTTTCTTTTAAGATTCAAAGATATGATCATTTGGAATATTCATCAGAAGAAGAAGCCTCTTCTGTCAAATGTAACTGTGTGAAATACCGAGAAAATTCCACCTTTGTTAGTGGTTTATGGTACAACTATAAAATATGTCCATTCACCACTAATATCCTCCTTAAATCATCAACTAAAGAAAGTTGAACAACTTCATTCTCAAACTCCCCTGGTTCATCCTTGCTGCTCTTAATGTGATCATCATGCCACATTTTCCATTTTTGTTGAGTGAACTCTATTTGATGAAGTGCTTCCAACCAAAGTTCATCAAATGCATTCAACTGCAAAATTTGTTTTTTATGTACCTGCAACAACTCAATGCCAACTGCTAAAGATGTACAAAGTGTTAGTAAAGCATTAGGATACACCAATATATCAAACAAATTTTCTCCCTGGTTTTTAGTCAACCAACTATTGTTGTTCAAAGGTTATTTTGGCTATATTTCAGTTTGTTTTGTACCAGGATGATTTGAATTGGTTCTTGGAGAAACATTTTTATTTACAACAATGGAGGCCAAAACTAAAGTATTCTTTTCATTTTCCTTATGTGTTCTAAGAAACTGTGGGCTTTCTGTACAATCATACTTAGGTGTAATAAGTTTACCTGAAAGCAAGTTAACTAATTTTCCACATTTTTGTATGGTTTTAGGATATACTTTGTTTTTTTTTCTTGGTTTTCTAAAACACATTTCTTGAAAAATCCTATTAATGATTGGTACAACTTGAGGTAAAGGGATTGTAACAGTTAAATGTTCTAATTCCTTTATCAAATATAATTGTGAAGATGTTATTTTTTATATCTCAGACTTTTCAAAATATGATACTTTATTTGATGATGTATCTTGTTCTTCTTGATGTTGTTTTAGTGTGGATTTGTTTTTATGTTCATTCTTTTTAACTTCACCTTCTACACTGATAAGTGGAATAGGTTCAAGCAATGGTTCACCTGAACACAACTGAGTTTTAACACATTCACAAACATTTATTAGGGCTGCATTTTTTGATTCAACCACAGAGACAGGGGTTACCTGTTTAACATGATTTGGACTGACCATAGGTTGAGTTGAAAACAAAGGTTGTTTTAATTTTTGTTGTTGTTGTCCATGATAGAAATTATGGATATAATTAGGCAACAAATTTGATTTTTGTTTTTGACAATGTTGCTACCCTTTGTATAGATTTTGATGTTGTACCCATTGATATCCCTATAATTTTGGCTGCAACCATGGTGGATGTTGTTGATTCCATTGTTGTTGCATCCAGCCATGTTGATACCATGCTTGGGAGTATGCCCATGGTGGTTGAATCCAACATTGTTGAAGTGGACCTAAAGCAGACCATGGCATATACCAAGGATTATTTCCCCAATGTGTAGGAAATTGAGAAGCATTTTGATATGGAAATTTATCAAAATCATTCCCTTGTCCTTGTCCTACAAAATTCATTTTTTTCATAGGTTGAGATTGTTTTTCAAAGACACTTTTAAGTTCTGGCAATAAACTACACTGATCTATGGGGTGTCCTAATTGAAAAATGCTACATGTAGCAGGTATAAATATTTTGTTCAAAGGACAATCATGAAGAGAGTGTTACTTTTTACATTCTAAACAATAGATGGCTGAAGATTCAGTAGATTCATTATTTTCATCTAATGTTTTATCATGTACTAAAATATCAGCCTCTTTCATGCATTCTTTCAAATCATGTTTTTCATTACCAATTCTATGTTTTCTATGCCTTGAATGAGAGTAATTTTTACAGAGTTTAATAATTTCCTAAAATTTAAGTGCATTTGTATCTCCTCTTCCCAAGATATCCAATGCATATCTAGAGTCATCTTGTAGTCCCATTAAGAATAAAACTTTGCAAATTTTAGGTTCAACACTTCCACATCTCTTATGAACAAAAGAAAATCTGTCTATATAATCTTCTAAGATTTCATTTTCCTCTTGTTTCATTGTAAGAATTTCATCAATTTGATTCTTGACTTGACAATATTCTTGGTATCTCTCCAAGAATATGTTTTCCATCTCATCCCAAGTTCTAATTGAGTCAAGTGCTAAGGTGATAAACCATTGCAGAGCTAACTCTTTAAGAGTGGAAGGAAATAGTTTGAGCTTTTGATTGTCATTAGTGTAATCATGAGTTTGACATACAATTTTAAACTCAAACAAAAACATATCAGGATCTTTAGATGTAATTCCCTTGAAAATTGGTAATACTGCAAGTGAAATGACCTTCATGGGAGCATTTTTATTAAGATCTAGTTGGATGGGA
The DNA here is from genome assembly GCA_028583015.1 of Wollemia nobilis. NCBI lineage: Eukaryota > Viridiplantae > Streptophyta > Pinopsida > Araucariales > Araucariaceae > Wollemia > Wollemia nobilis. Next base: position 3,658,363 of record JAQPPZ010003554.1, on the reverse strand, counting down.
TTTTGAAAAGTTCTGGTAGGTGCACTAGTTGCACTAGGGTGGAGCACATTGTTGGCTCTACCTTGATTCTCTTGTGAGCCTTCCATTGTAGGTTCCCAAAAATAATTATAAATCTTGTCAAATTTTCCTGCTTGTATGGATTTGTCAAGAGAAAATGGTGTTGAACTACTTAATTTTCCTCCTTGTAATGATTTCTCAAATGATATTGTAGTTCTGGAAGTGGATGATTGGGATTCTTTGAAAATTCCAACATTTTTGGAAATAAAAAAATTAGACATTTTTGACATAATTTCAACCTCTTGTGAAATTTTTCTTCTTGTGGTTTCTTGCTTATTTCTTAAATGGACTGAAATACAATTTACCAATAACAATTACTTATACCAGTAATTACATTCAGATTTTACTCTAAAATTCACAACTTAGCATATTTAATAATTATTGGACTACTTTTCACCTTCTAACAACACCGTGTTCCCTGCCAAAATGATGGGCTATCATTAAGCACATCATTAATTGTTAATGAATTTGTCAATCCAGGGTGGTGTCCAAGGCTATTTACGAGAGAAAGTTCAAGCAGGGTTGTAGTTCAGTTCATTTGGGAGCAACAGGTCTTATTGGTGGAATTGATTGTGTGGGGGTTTTGTGTCACTTCTACCCCTAAATTGCATAAATTGAACTTTAATCTATTTGCAAGAATGAAAACTAATTGCTAATTACAGAAATGAAACCCTAGTTACAGTTGCAAGAATAAAATCTAATTAAATTACAAAATTGAAACTCTAGTTATAGTTGCAGAATTGAAAGACTATTTAATATTGCAATAATTGAAATGAAGCATAAAAACTAGATCCTGTCAATGCTCTATAACAGAAGGTCGTCAATCTTCTGTGTAGGGTTTTGATAGCAAAAACAAGAATGCAGGGAAATTACAGAAAACTTGTAAATTGCTAGAAATGGAAATTTGTAGTGAATTGGAAAGTTTCTAGGAATGAAAAGAATAACTAGATCTACCATTAATCATATCACAAAAACATTATGAACAAGAATTAAACAATTAGGAATGTTAGCTGTGCAAAATAATGAAAATGGCAAGTTCACAACTTATTCTGCTGCAGCAAAATTAGAATAAAACCTGTCTGTCAGTCCTCCTCCTAGGTCTAGAAGTGGCTAGCATCCTTTCTCAGAAGAAGGTTTGAATTCTTCTTCAAGTCTTACTCACACTCATACATAACAAAATAAATGAAATGAAACTGCACTTTTATTGCTTCAAAAACATAATTACAATTCTGCTGAAATCTGTTATAGGTCTGAAATCACTATTCTATCATCTCCCTATTTATTTTCTATCTCCTCTATATAATATAATCTAATATATATAATATCTAATAGCTCAACCTGGACAGGAGCTATCTTTTATAGATGCCTAAAATCTAATTACAAACAAAAAATATGTTGTTCCTGATATCCTGCAGAATTTCCTGGGTTTATCCTAGAAAACGATCAATTTGATCTTTTCCATAAATGGTGGCTTTGGATGGCAAGGAAGACAAAGTTAGATGGTAGATATTTTATCTTAAATTTATCAACCTTCTTATCCCATTTTACACCACCAAAATTCAGTCAACAAGTCAAAAAGTACATCTATTTTCATTCCAAAGATAAGTGGCTCATTCCAAAGATACTACAATTCTCACTCCAAAGATCCACTCATTTCGAAGATAATGCAATTCTCATTTTGAAGATCCACTCATTCTAAAGATACTGCAATTTTCATTCTGAAGTTCCACTCATTCTGAAGACACTGTGTTTTCTCATTTCGAAGATATCTGTTCATTCTTAAGACACTGTGTTCATTCTGAAGACACTGTGTTCGTTCTAAAGATATTTAGAATGACCAACTGTGTTGACTCCAAATGGTTTTGGCTACATTTCTCAGGTGTATTTGACCTCAGTATCATATTGCAATAGTCTTCATTCTTCCTTAGATGTGAATTCCATGCCTTGCCATTCATTGGCAGCTTGCTAGAATTTATATGGAAAAACTAGTTTTTTGCTGCACAGTAATAAGTCTTTGTACTATTTGCTGAATTTAGAGAAACTAATGCTTGATGATCATCAAAATAAGACTACTGAAGTGTTTTTGTCAACCTAAGCATGACAGGATAACATAAAACTATACAAGTACTGTTAAAAATTAGAATATAATGTCCTTAACACTTCAATCATACAAACAGTTAATACACAACATATTAAATCAACTTAACTAGCATATAAGATAATTCACAAGATTTTTAGGCAGTTTTAACTATTTAAAACATGCTATAAATGAGGCTTATCCAGGCCTCATCATGCTATGTGTAGCAAAAAAAATATAGTGTGGTGTGTTGAGACTGGTCTACCAGAATAAAATCTAAATGTTGAGAAAATAAAAGTGTTCTATTCATTTTGTGTGTTATAATGTTGATACACCCTATGTAGAATCACGGGTAATGGAGTGAATAATCTAGAAAATTGGGAATGTCATCAATAACAAACCTCCTACAACACCCAAAGATGTACAGGATATAATGATACCGTAACATGAGAATGGTGACCTATATGGAAGGCACAATAAAATGGTATCCTAAAGGGGTGGAACTCACTATGCTGAAGTGAGTTGGTAATATCCTCTCACGAGAAGAGGTGGCACTATCTAAAACTTGCTACCGGCATACCCATGCTTTCGCTTCACCCTCATGCGGGCTTAGTCAAGAACAATAGTTACAAATTCCACAAATTATACAAGCCTTGTGGATGAAGGCGCTAATCCTGTACCACTCTACAGGTAACCACTGGTGATGAAATCCAGGGCCTAATCGCAAAAGTGGGGGATTTTTTGGTGATTAAATCTAGAAAACCGCTCCTATGGGGCTACTAGGTGTCTAGGGAGGTTGAGAGCTGGTGGAGGGTAAAACTTCGTCAGCACCAATCTCAAGTGATGGATTGGGGATGAAATCCAATATCACCACTTATTTAAGTACCACATGAATGTGTGTGGGTTTGTGTTTTGCTAATGATGTTTACAAGATAAGAAACTAACTACTTGCCTTTTCAAAAGAAAACTAATCCTAATGCCTTTTCGAAATCAAATGATTAGATGGATTACAATCTTTGCAAAGAATGATCTGGCCTAAATGCCTTTGTGAATAAAACTAATCTACTTTGCAAAACATAGAAACATGTAATCCAAATGTGTATGGAGTAAAAGGGATTATGAAACCTTAACTTGCACTTTTAGAATGTAAAAATACTTTCAAAAATATAAAAGGGGATTAGAAACCCTGATTTCACTTTGGAATGTAAAATTCCTTTTAGCAATGTAAGCTATGAATGAAGGAAGAACAACTTAGGCTTATGCTATATGTAAAGACAAAAGACAAATGCAAATTTACTTGAGAAATAAATTTTATGAACTTGCTGGAAAGTTGCAGGTCCTAAAAATTTTAGAAACCCTAATGCTTCAACAACTTTGCAATGAAAACAAAACTATGTTGAACAATGATTATCTCACTAGTTAATGGATTTTTTTGCTTCCAAAACTTGCAACAACGGCAGAAAAAGTGAGAATACCTACATTCTGATGCTAAAGCAGGTTTGCTTGGCCCCTGAGAAGGTCACCCCAATTGATTTGGGGGTTTTTGAGGTTTCTATACTCAAATCACAACCTGGGTCATAAACTTGACTTAAATCATGACCTGGGTCACTAATTTGACCTAAATCATTATCTAGATCACTAATTTGACTTAAATCATAGTGTGGGTTGTGAATCAGGTTCAAAGGCTTCAAATCAAGGATTTGATAGACTAGGATGGTTCCTAGGGATTTGGAGGCTTTAGTGAAACATAGTTTTGGTACCTGCAAGACATAGAAATAGAGGATAATGTCAAATTTATAAGAAAAGTGAATCTAGCACTATCCATTATGGGGATCCCACCGGGCATGCTAGAATGAAATGACCAAAATTTGACATTTGATCTAAAAACATGTAAATAACACAAGTCATTCAAAAACATATGTTTTATTCATTATCAAATTTGTATCGATTACAAATAGGGAGAGTTTTCCCCTTTTTTTTTCATGAATAAACATTATAGGCCTGATGCCTCCTTCTGATGTCCCTCAATGTAGGTGGGCTTCATTGTATGTGGGACACCATTGGGTTTTTGTTTTTTGGTGTTCCTTTCTTTCAAATTTGTTGCATAACCTGAAAGAAACTTGCAATAAATGGTTAATATGTTGAGGGCTTGCCCTAGTAAGGCCCCATATTTAAGAAGATAAAATGACTATAAAACTGTAACATAAATCCAAATAAAATGTGCAAAAGATAATTATAGCCTGAAACAAATATTACCTCCCCAATTTGGGGTGATTTGGGGCTTGCAAATGTGATTCATGACCTGGGTTGTGATTTGGGGCCGGATTTGTAAGGCAGGATGTGATTTGAGTTATGATGCTTTTCTGGTGAAATATCTTTGGTAAATCGATCCTAAGGTAGCTGGAGTGCCTCTGTGTGCTATTAGAATCTGACTATGTGCACCAGGAAGTAACTGTTCAATATTAGCTTCCCATTTCAATAGAGTAACTATACTTTGTTGAATTAGGGAATCAGACTTAATTAGGGGTTTAGGACCCACTATTTATAGGCAAATGCAAGGTGCAGGGGGGGTTAGATAGACTAAATATAGGTTTGGTTCTGACTAGGGTTAGGTTAAGAAATGCTATGTGGCAGCATCTTATTCTAAGTAGGAAATATCCTATCCTCACATGTGTGAGGAAGGATTAGTGCTAATCCTAATTAATCCTCAAGCATGTTTAGGGAAGGATTAAAAGAAAACCCTAGGAAACCCTAAATTGGCACATGTGGGAGGATTTTATTAACCCTAATTATGAATTAAGAGTTAATTAATCCAATTTTCCCCTAAAAAGGGGCTTAAGTGAAGTCAACATTAAATTAGAATTTGATAATTGACTTTTAATTGATTTTACCAATTAATACCCTATGGGGGTGTTAATTGAATGTAAATAGGCTATGCATCACCTCGGGTTGTTTTATGAAGGTATATTGATGCATAAGATGTGGTTTTGTGGACTTATTAGGGTTTTGGACCTGAAAGCCACTTGTGGAAGTCTACATGTTACTATGGCAATCTATGGTGATCTATGCATGACTACACATGACTACAACCATATATGCATGACTACGCATGTCTACGCATGTCTAAGCATAACTACAATAGTCTATAATAGCCTATAATGTCCTAGGGATGTCTAAAATGACCTAAAAATATGCATAAATAGTAATGTTTGACTTTTGGGTGTCTACAACTCTAGCTATCCCATCAAGTGTAACATCTTCACATTTATCTGGTGTGTTTTCTATTCCTTCGAGTCCTGCTAGTACAACTACTAGTTTTCCACCTCTTCAACCACACACACCAGTCTACATGGCTCAAAATATACCACCATAGCCACCAAGGTAATTTCTAGCATGGAACCACTCTAGACCTCTAAATCTACCAGTTCAAAACCTGATCCCACAAGTGGCAATGAAGGCTTTACCAACTTATGATGGTATGGGGAAGATGACCTATGAGCATGTTCAAGACATAGCTACTTTGGAAAAAATTCATGGCATAAAAAATTAAGATAAAATGGTAATATTGCTTGTTCTCTCTCTTTGAGGAAAATTGCTTTATTGATATCTATCGTTACAACCTACAACCATTACCACCTGGGATCAGTTGGTTGAACTACTAATAAAAGGGCTCAATGAACAAGTGGATCCATTATCCATGCTACCTCAGTTCACTACCATTCAGAGACATCCATAGGAGGAGATCATGGATTTTAATGTTAGGTTCACCCAAACTTGGCATAGGGTTCTCGATGATATTCGATCGACTCTAAAAAAAGTAGCATTTTACTACCTTCGAGCTTTCAACTCTAATATTAGTGTACTGACCCAATTTTTTTGTGCCCTTACCTTTAGGCTAAAGGATCCGTGCCCGAAATGGGGATGCGAGAAGGATGGAACAATACCTCGGACTAAGAGGCCATTTGAAGGTTGTGCCTCTCGGGGGAGGGGTATAAGGGTGAATTTTTGATGGATTGTGGGGTTCACTAGGAAACTTTGAGTGGCAGTTTCCATGCCTAGGTTGAGAATGGTTTTGATGTGTTCATTTTATACTCGATCATTCATAATCCTAGGCTATCTAGAATGAATCTAAGCTATTCTATATGAAATTAAGATTTATATGAATACAGAAAGTGTGAATGAATCCTAAATACCAGGAATATACTTAAATAAGAAAGAATGCACATAATTTTGGATGTTTGATGAATATTCTGAAGCTTGTAGGAGTCCAGATCATCCCAAAAATGATAAGATCATCTGCAACTGTACAAAATCATCCTATATTATAGTCGATCATCTGAGATCAAACAAGATCATCGTCGATCTGATGAATTCGTTAGAAACCTGTAATCACAAAAGCAGACACCAAAAACCAAAAATGCAACTGCAAGAATAATACAAAATGATAGAAATGCCAATACAAATGCCTAACTGATAAATCTGGATAGCAAATTAAAGGAAATGCATTTTTTTAATAACTTATTTTAACTTTATCATGCAGTTATTTTAAAATGAGGTAAACTCCAGGATGCAGAATAAAAATAATCAAGCTAATGCATAATAAAATAAGGAAGAAAGATGAGAAATGCAAACTCAAGGCTCTGATTGGCCCTAATATGAACTGCAGTCGAGATCACCTCCAATAATACGAGATAATTGCCAATCTGCAATAGGATCATTCAAAATCATCTGGAATCACCTGCGATGATCTGAGCTTCCTCCAGCTGAAGCATAGTGAAAACCTGTAATGGAAACCTAAAACTATGAGTAAAAAACTTCAATGGTAGGGAAAACTAATCAGGGAAAGGGTTAGGAGGAAATCCAGGCAAGGGATCCAAAGATTCAGGGGGATAAGCTAAGAAAATACTAGTTTATATAGGATTAGGGGGAGGTTAGGAGGTTGGGGATCATCCTAATCTTTGAGATCTCCAATGGAGGAATCTCCAACTGCGTAGACACGCTTCTATCCAAGTTGGAAAGGTTGTTGAAATAGAAGCTAATTATGAAAATTCAATTTTGGGATGAAATCGTCTAGACGTTCTGTTCCAAATGAATTCGTCTGATCTAGGACGATTTCGTCTGATCGACAACAATATCGTCCAATGGTCAAAACAACTCCTAAAAATGGCACAAAAAATATGGTGAGCGGTTAACGAGTGGTTTCAAGGTTAAAATTCAAATTTTATCTTTTTACTAAGGGTTTAACTACACCAATTTTAGGGTGCTACATTTTGCCCCCTCTTTAGCAAATTTTCTGAAGAAAATGCATTAAAGATGAGTTATTCATGCTTTACGAGTGTATCACCCTAAAATTGGCGCAGTAAAATTATAAAAATTATATTCACCTTAGTAAATAATTTCAAATTCAAATTTAACCTCCCAAACCGCCCGTTAACCGTTGGGTATTCCGTTTCCCCTTTTTCGCACCAATTTTAGAGGTTGTTTTGACCGTTTGATGATATCATCACCGATCAGACGATATCACCCCATATTGGATGATTTCGTCTGGAATAGGATGTCCAGACGATCTTGTCGCAAAACCAAATTTGCAAAGTTGGAATCTATTCCAACAGGTCTCCAATCTGGGCAGAAGCGTGTCTGCACCATTGGGACCCTCCCCCCATTGGAGATCTCCCAAATTGGGATGATCTCCAACCTCCCAACAACTCCCCTAAGTCTATTTAATCTCTAGGATTTTCCATCCCCAACCCCTGGCTAAAATTATTTGTAAATTGACTCCCTCTACGTTAAAACATCTTGATCTTGCATTTGCATTAGTCCCATACTAATTTTGTTGTAGGTACATCATTATTTTTTCAATCGGAGCCAACACCCATCGTCGTCATGAACCTTTCCAGATCAAAGGTGATCCTGTCAAATTCAAGGCGATTTTGTACTGATGCGAGACGATCTCGACTACAGTCCACATCGAGGTAATCAGTGCCTGAAGTTTGCTTTTCTCATCTTTTTCCCTGTCATTTTATGCTACAAATTAGATCATTTATTCGATTTTTATATTATTTTGCATTTGGAGTTCACCCATTTAGCCTAGATTGCATACTAAGATCATATTTTACCATTAAAGTATAATAATTTGCTTGAATTTTTGTTCTTAAATATTGTTCAGTATTCGTACTACTATTTGGTATAATTTGCCTTTGTTTACACAGTAGGACTTCTTGTATTTTGCATCTGTTTTCTGTCTTGCAAGTCTCTGATGAATTCGTCTGACGAATTCATCAGATTTCAGATGATTATGTCAGTATCAGACGATTATGTTAGATTGCAAGCGATTTCGTCGAATTCCAGATGATCCAGACTGCTTCAAACGTCAGAATCTTCTTTAGACATTCGGATCAGGTATTCTTCATTTGCATCCTATAAATTCTCTGTTTTCTACTTTTAAATCTATTTTCTGTATTCATTGAACTTGCATTTTCATATAGATTAATCTAGTTTCATTCGGCCAAACCTAGGATGAATGCTTAAGGTTAAAACGAACTCATCAAACACATTCCAAAACCTAGGCATGGAAACTGCCGCTAAATGTTTCCTGGTGAACCCACTATCTATCGAAAAATCATCAAAATGCACCTCCCTTGAGAGGTGGGACCTTCGCAAAGTCCTCTCAGTCCGAGGTACTGCGCCATCCTTTTCCCATCCTCCTTCCGGGCACGGATCCTATAGCCTGAAGGTAGGGATGCAAAAAATTTGGAGCGATACATTTTGGTGAACCCGACGTGAATGCATTGTAAACATTTTGAAAACAAAAACAAAATATATATATATGTATACAAGAAAAACAAAAAAAAATCATCATTTCATGTTTTAGATTCAATTCTAAATAGTAGATGCTAAATATTACTTTTAGAAGCACTAAACAAACCATGAGTTTTTACTCAAATAAATATGAGCCCATTAGTAATGTTGGAAGAATTTAGCCAAATACATTTGTTGATTATGATCAACCTTATCCCTATTCAACATCACCTCCATCACACTTCTCTCATTTTTCATCCTTACCCCAACAAGACAATCCCTTTGCCAATCCTCTTCATAACGATATTATCTATTCTCTCATATATCCATATTATGTCTATCAATCCACATATAATCCTCCACCACCTTTTCAATACTCTTCTTTCAATACAACATATCCATTTCAACAAGAAAATACTTATTCTTCCAATTCTACCATGCACTCACCTCCTACATCGCAATCTTCCTATCATCATTCTACCCATAACAAAGAAAGTAGAGGTGAGAAACCATTAGGCCCTTTTATGATAAAATTCCTAAATCATTTATCAAAAACCTCTCAAAAACCTTCATCACGTACATTTACAAAGCTCAATCAACCAATGGATATAATTCTCAAGTATTTACTTGACACAAATAAGATTGAACTCCCTTCCGTAAGACAACTTGATACCACAACAGATTGGTTTAAACCTGAGCTACATTGTGAATATCATAGAGTAGATGGACATATGACACAAAATTGTAAATATTTAAGATGTGCAATTCAAGATTTGATTGATAAGGGTATTTTTAATATAAATGAATTACAATCTACAACTGACTATAAATCTTTAGTAAACAATCAAACCCCTACACAACAAATGCTAATAATCAATCAAAACATGGGGATATCCCAAGAACCCCTATTCAATTATCAACAACAAGAAACCAATCAAATATTGCATGTTAATGTGTGCCATCATGACGATATTATTAATATTGTAACAAAAAATACAAATGAGCAACCTCAAGTTCAATCAACTCAATCCGATATTCAAGATATGGATTCCTCATTTGACCAACTTTCAAAACTATCTTTGGCTCTAGAGAATGATACAAAATGTAATGTAAGCATAGAAAGCTTATCTTTAGAATCAAGATCTCAATCTGAAATCCACTTTGATAATCAACAACAAGTGATTAATCCTCAAGCAAAGATATCCCTTTTAGAAGTATTCCAAATTTATCACAAGGAAATTTTGTTCAAAATACCTAGCCAACAATTTGTTCCTCATCATATTTTCTCTAAGAACATAATTAATGGTGTAAACCCTCTTGAGGTTAACCATATTTCATTCTATGATGAGGATATTCCTTCCTCTACTCCACAAGAAGACCCCTATATTTACATTATCGGAGCTAGTAAAGAAACACTTGTTAAAGCTATCATGGTAGATAATGACTCCTCTCTTAATTTATGCACTTATCAATTATTCCAAAAGCTCAAAACAAAGGAAGAAGATCTTAATGAATCAAATGTTCTTATAAAATCTTTTAACAATGAAATTCAAGATCGTCAAGGTACTATAATTCTTCCCCTTAATATTGGATCCAAGATCCTGGATACTTTATTCTATGTAGGATATTGTCCTTCACCTTACAAACTACTTCTCCAAAGTCCTTGGATTCATACGATGAGGGTTGTCCCTTCCACTCTTCATCAATGTTTGAAGTTTGAAATTGCAAATAAAATTGTTACCATACATGGTGACCCAACACCATTTGAAGAATATTTAACGGTTGAAACATCAAGTTCTATACATTCTCTATTATCACAATTATCTTCTATCCATCACTTTTCTTCATCCATATATGATCATCCTTGTTTATCAAATAACATCCATGCATGTCTTTCACATATACTTTCTCCATCTTATCAAAACTTGGAATATAATAATAAGAATGAATAACTTTCTTATATTTATGACATTTTATTTTGTAATATGATCAATTTTACACATATAAAAGTCAAATCTTTTGCTACATTATTTTACATTATAACAAAGCTTTTGTTATCACTATCTTTTACTCATCACCTTTTGTTCTTACCTTCAACACAACCATATTATCCTTCAAAACCTCCTTTGATTTTGAAGCAACCTTAGACATGCTATACTCAAATAACCTTGTATAGTGTATATAGATCATCTTGTATATACCATCAATTTCAATTCATAAATTAAAATCAAAATACAAAAAAAATCAAAATCCTCAAAATCAAAAAAATACAAATGCAACTAAGGACCAATTGGCTTGGACCATACATTATTACTGCTAAATTTGAATTAGGAGCATATAAATTATCTACCTTAGATGGTAAAGAACTTAAAGAACCCATGAATATTTTGCATCTTAAACGTTACTATGCATAAATCTGGTCATTTCATCCATGTATATATTTGTTCAAAATTACTCTCTTGTATTTCTTTCAATTTATTCAAAAACATCAAAAACATTCATAAATCTCCCAGAAAAATCTTCAAAAACTATCTATTGCATTTATTTAAAGCACTTGTTAAATTGTTTACTCAAAAACAAAAATCAAAATAATGATAAAAACTGCAATATGCTTGACTCTTTCGAAACCCAAAACAAAATAATGAAGAAAGAGAGAGTCAAACATTCTCAAAAATTTCTTATATATTTTCTTACAATTATTGCAGTTATATGTTTCAAATTATTCTGGATAAATTAGCATTTATTTGGAATCCCTCACTTGCACACTCACAAAAATAAATATCTTGATTTTATTTGGCATGATTACTAATCTCTCTTATATCAAAGTCCACAAAATTCAAATTAAATAAAGTTTGAGCATAGAGAATTGATCTTGTTATTTACTTAAACCAAGCACATATTTCACAATAAAATGATTATATTTGTAATTTCCATGTTTTGCTACATAGTAGAAGTGATTTCTTGAGTGAAAAGTTTCCCCTGCTATCCTATCATGCACATGGTCTAGAATATTTGAGAATTGGCAAAAGGACAAGCTCACCCCTACCCAGAATAAAAATCCCTTCCTCTACAGCTAATCTGAGAAAGTATCCCTAGTATAGAACAAAAAAAAAACAAAAGCAAAGTTCAAGAAAAAGAGAAAAAAAAAATGTTCTTTTATATCATTACAACAATGTTACAAGCATTATCAATCAAAAGAAATACAAAAAGAAAAATAAGCAAAGTTCAAAAGAAAGCAAGAAAGCAATAAAATCCCTTTCCCTACCCTTTGAAAAGAAAAGGAGGTGGACCCATCGCAGTCCGTGTGGTGTCGTGAGTTCGAGATGCAGATCGTGATGATGTCCTAGATGACCCCATCACGACAGGCTCTGTAATGTGTGCTGGTAATGGCACCCTCTGCTCTATTGGCACCACCTGGTAGTATAGAGCCTAATAGAAAGTGATTTGGGTGATAGCACGTGATAAATCTCAAGTGCTTGCTCCTCTGCCCCAAGCAAGCGAGTAACCTCAGCTTGGAGAGTCACTGTCTAGCTGCTATCCCTAGTGTCCATGCCCTTGCCCTTATCGAGCGATGGTGGTCTCTCTCTCTCTGTGGAGATGGGGGTCTCTCCTCCCTCCTCTCTCGCTACCGTGGCCTCTCCTATGCCTGTGGCCTCCTCTGCTCCCTCCCGCCATGACCCTGGGCTGCCTTTATCATCGCCTGGTGTCGCCTCCCTATCCGACGCACAATCGTGTGGATCGGACCCTGTGCCCTTATCATCCGAGGAGGGCGGATGCCTACGTACTAGGCATCATAGCCATCGGCTACCCCTGCATCGTCCCCATCCACTGGCTGGATGGGGGCATCATTTGCATCTTGGCTTCAGAACCGCTGCATGTCGGGAGCCCTACTAACCGTAGTGTTATCCCAGATAGTTCAAGAAAACTCATAATCCCTTAGAGATGGGATCCCCTGCTGTAGACCGAACTATCTCAAAACTCGGTCATAGCGATGGATTTCCACCTCTCCTCTCTCCATCCGTAGCCAGTAGACTCGCCTGATGCGAGCCAGCTCCTATCCGTCCTCGGCCCACCCTGGGTGCCCTCTCCATGGTCTCCAGGTGATCTGGTCTAGGACCAAGTCATCTAGTAGCCTCTGGGACATTTATAGGTCGATCCGCCGCTGTGACCCTCTCCGGAGCCACCAGTAGAAGACTCGGGCCTCTCCCCATCTATCTTTTTTAGTGGAAGCCCTACCAGCCTTCGCACTGTAATGTTCTCCCAGCACCAAACCTGTAAGAGCGATGTCATCACCAGACATCGGTCACCCTTGTACATGACCCCATATAGGATCCTATACAATTGGCATAGCACAAAACTGCCCCAGCAAAACCTATACCCCATGATCCTGCATATCATAGATCACATCTACAAGCATCCATGGCACCCTGCACCCACTTTGGTGGCACAACAGAAGTCCACCAACCACTCCAGCTAGCATCCATGTGAGTCTAGATGCCCCAGGCATCTGGCATAGTGCCTCGATATTAACTTCGCCCTTCTCTAGGGTGAAGCTCGGATCACCGCACAACCGTCCCATAGCGTGGCCCTGATTGGTTGTAGGAGTGATCATCCACCCTTGTATGGGGATTCTCAGAATCCTCCATACATCCTCTAGTGTGGGAGCCATCTCCCCTATCGATAGTCAAAAATAGGAAGACCCCGGATACCATCTCTCTGCTAGGGTTGTTAGAAGCCCCATATCTATGGACACTTGTGGCATCTCCGCCACATGCTGCAAGCCGACTCGTGTCGACGAGATCTCGCTCTGCCTGTGTCAGAGCGGCCAAGTCATCTCTTAATCCTCCATACTTCCATTCTCTGATCTTTAGCAAACCTCTCTACAACATAAACAACAAAATAATAAACAATCATTAATAACAATTCCAGTAATTAATAATGCAACTTAAAGATCAATTTCATGTAATTGATGATATCGCCCACTATTGGATGATATCGTCCCAAATTTGAGCATAATTGTCTCTGATTTTGCCTGCCGAAATCGTCTCTAAATTGACGAAATCATCCCCCTTTCGCCGATTTCGCCCTTGGGCGAAATTTATGAAATTGAGACGATTTCGTCGAAATCGGGACGATTTCGTCTCGACGACGTCGATGGCCAAAAACGGCCGTGATGCTCAAAATTCACCTAAAAATCTACCTACAAAGCATGTAAATTCAAATTAAATCAATCTAAGTTGAGTCTAGACCCTTACCCGTAGACCACGTTGGACCTCTGCTGATCTGTGCGTCGTCTCCACCATTTTTTGCTTCAGAGCTCTAAAAACAGTAAAAATGAACAGTAACAATGAATTAGGGTTTTACCCTATTTTTCTTAATTTTATTCAAAATAATTCAAAAATAATTTTGCTTTTCCGCGTTTTTACCTCAAACGTTCGATTTGGGTAAAAACACGGAGGGGGCACCATAGTAAGTTGTCATACAATTCGACCAAGAATCGTCGCCTAAAAATGGGTATAATTTTTTGCTTTCTCGTAGATCGAGAAGAACTCATATTTAATGCATTTTCTTCGAAAAATTTGCTAAAGAGGGGGCAAAATGTAGCACCCTAAAATTGGTGCAGTAAAATTATAAAAATTATATTCACCTTAGTAAATAATTTCAAATTCAAATTTAACCTCCCAAACTGCCCGTTAACCGTCGGGTATTCCATTTCCCATTTTTCCGTGCCAATTTTAGAGGTTGTTTTGACCGTTTGACGATATCGTCGCCGATCAGACGATATCGCCCCATATTGGACGATTTCGTCTGGACTAGGATGTCCAGACGATCTTGTCGCAAAACCAAATTTGCAAAGTTGGAATCTGTTCCAACGGGTCTCCAATCTGGGCAGAAGCGTGTCTGTGCCGTTGGGACCCTCCCCTCGTTGGAGATCTCCCAAATTGGGATGATCTCCAACCTCCCAAAAACTCCCCTAAGCCTATTTAATCTCTAGGATTTTCCCTCCCCAACCCCTGGCTGAAATTATCTATAAATTGACTCCCTCTGCGTTAAAACATCCTGATCTTGCATTTGCGTTAGTCCCATACTAATTTTGTTGTAGGTACATCATCATTTTTTCAACCGGAGCCAACACCCATCGTCACCGACGAACCTGTCCAGATCGGACATGATCCTGTAAAATTCGAGGCAATTTCATACTGATGCGAGATGATCTCGACTGCAGTCCACATCGAGGCAATCGTGCCTGAAGTTTGTTTTTCTCATCTTTTTCCCTGTCATTTTATGCTACAAATTAGATTATTTATTCGGTTTTTATATTATTTTGCGTTTGGAGTTCATCCATTTAGCCTAGATTGCATAATAAGATCATATTTTGCCATTAAAGTACAGTAATTTGCTTGAATTTCTGTTCTTAAATATTGTTCAGTATTCGTACTACTATTTGGTATAATTTGCCTCTGTTTGCACAATAGGACTTCTTGTATTTTGCATCTATTTTCTGTCTTGCAGGTCTCTGACGAATTTGTCTGACGAATTCATCAGATTTCAGATGATTCTGTCAGTATCAGACGATTATGTCAGATTAATGGCGATTCCATCGAATTCCAGACGATCCATATTGCTTCAAATGTCAGAATCTTCTTTAGACATTCGGATCAGGTATTCTTCATTTGCATCCTGTAAATTCTCTGTTTTCTACTTTTAAATTTGTTTTCTGTATTCATTGAACTTGCATTTTCATATAGATTAATCTAGTTTCATTCGGCCAAACCTAGGATGAATGCTTAAGGTTAAAACGAACTCATCAAACACATTCCAAAACCTAGGCATGGAAACTATCGCTAAATTTTTCCTGGTGAACCCACCATCCGTCGAAAAATCATCAAAATGCACCTCCCTTGAGAGGCGGGACCTTCGCAAAGTCCTCTCAGTCCGAGGTACCGCGCCATCCTTTTCCCATCCTCCTTTCGGGCACGGATCCTATAGCCTGAAGGTAGGGATGCGAAAATTTTGGAGCGATACAACGAGAAAGCAAAAATTTACTCAATTTTCTAGACGACGATTCTAGGTCGAATCGTACAACTGGTTGCTATGGTGCCCCCTCCGTGTTTTTACCCAAATCGAACGTTTGAGGTAAAAGCACGAAAAGGAAAATTTAAAAAAAAGTTGTTTTTTTTTAAATAAAATTAAAAAAATAGGGTAAAACCCTAATTCATTGTTACTGTTCACTTTCACTATTTTTAGAGCTCTGTAGGCAAAATGGTAGAAACAACGCACAGATCGACAGAGGTCCGACGCGGGTTGCGGGTAAGGATCTAAACTTGATGAATTATGTTTTTAATTTGATTTGTGTGGTTTTTAATTTAAATTTTGACTATTTTTGGGGCATCGCGGCCATTTTTAGGCCATCGACGACGTCGGGATGAAATCGTCCCAATTTCGTCGAAATCGTCCCCAGATCGTCGATTTCGTCTAAGGGCAAAATCGATGAAATAGGGGCGATCCCGTCCAACAAGGGGCGATCCCCAAGTTGAGAAATCGGAGACGATTTCATCCTACAAAGGATGATTTGACTCAATTTAGTACGATATCGTCCAATAGTGGACGATATCATCATTTTTTTATAAGATGAAATTGATTTTAATGATTATCTATTAATGATTTTTGTTGTTTGATTGTTTATCTTGCAGAGGGGATTACTAAAAAGTCGGGAGTGGAAATACGGGGGGCTAAGAGATGACGTAGCCACGCTCGATCAGGCGGAGCGAGACCGACTATCAGAGGTTGGGCTACAGCATGTGGCAGAGATGCCACAAATACCTACAGACATGGGGCTACTGACAGCCCTAGCAGAGAGGTGGTATCCGGGGTCGTCCTATTTTTGGTTACCGATAGGGGAGATGGCTCCCACTCTAGAGGATGTATGGAGGATTTTGAGGATCCCCATACATGGACGGCTGATGACTCCTATGGCCAATCAGGGCCATGCCATGATGCGACTATGCGGAGACCCTAGCTTCGCCCTGGAGAAGGGCGGAGTGAACATCGAGACATTACGGCAGATGCCTGGGGCATCTCGATTGACTCAGGTTTTGGTAGGGGTAGTGGGTGGCTTACTGCTATGCCACCAGAGCGGATGCAGGTTACCCTGGCTACTCTCAGATGTGGTCTACGATATGAGAGACCACGGCTACAGATTTTCTTGGGGCAGCTTTGTGCTATGTCGCTTGTATAGGATCCTACACGGGGTCGTATACAAGGGAGGTCGATGTCTGGTTTTGACATCGCTACTACAGGTTTGGTGTTGGGAGCACATTGCGATGCAGAGGCCGGTAGGGCTTCCACTGATAGGGGTTGATCGAGAGAGACCCCGAGTTTTCTATTGGTGGCTCCAGAGAGGGTCACAGCTGGATAGATCTGCCAATGTCCCGGAGGTTGCTAGACGACCTCATCCCTGACCAGATCACCTGGAGGCCATGGAGAGAGCACCCAGGGTGGGGAGAGGATGGACATGAGTTGGCTCACATCAGGCGAGTCTTCTGGCTGAGGATGGAGTGGGGAGAGGTAGAGCTCCACCGCTATGACCAAGTTTTGTGGTAGTTCGGTCTACAACAGGGGATCCCTTCTCTCAGGGATTACGAGTACTCCTGGACTATCCGAGATAGTACTACACTGAGCGGGGCTCTAGATATGCAGCGATTCTAGAGTCAAGATGTGGATGATGCCCCCATTTAGCTAGTGGATGAGGATGATGCTGGGGTGATAGACGGATATGATGCTTGGTACGTAGGCATCCGCCCTCCTTGGATGATGAGGGCATAGGGTCCGATGCACGCCATGGTGCGACGGATGGGGAGGTGGTGCCAGGCTGCTATCGATGCAGTGAGGGGTCATGGGGGAGGGAGCAAGAGGGGGGGGCTGAGAATGCCTTCGGGCTCAGGTGCAGACGCTACAGGATGAGGCTACATGACTCAGGGCTCAGAGTGGAGGGGCGAGCACTCAGGATCTGGCATGGTCTATTGCTCAGGCCACGTTCTACCAGGGATTATACTATCACGTGGTTCCAGAGGGGCAGAGGATACCGCTGCCAGCTAGCATTGCGAAGCCGGTCATGATGGGGTCATCGAGGACATCATCACGATCGACGTCGAGGACCCACGATACAACACGGACCTCGATGGGACCACCTCCTCCATGCCAGGGCGGGAGAGGAGATGAGGCTGAGAGCTCGAGGGCTTCTCGAGACTAGCTGCTCTTTGGCTGGACTGTATATGTTTGAGAGGATTGAGTATGCCAGGGTATAGATTGTGGCATACCAATCCAGTTTGATATGATGTACATATATTTTTGATATATATATATGATCTTTTTGTGATATGACTTGTCCACATGTTTTATGATGCTTTAAGTTTTGAATTGTTGATTGATTATTCATGTAATTATGTCGTTGGAAATAGTATAAGTTTAGGTCATGCTGTAAAATTTAAATGAAATAATCTGATGTAAACAAATTGGTTGTTGTGGTATGATTTGATGAAAAATAAAGGGACTTCTAACAATAATTTCAAAGGACATTGTCGTTGTTATAGACCATTTCATGGAGTCGCCGCTCGCTAGGTCGTCAAGCTAATCCCAGTATAGAAATATTGCTAAAAGTAAAAGAGTGCTTAAGAGACTGTCTTAAGACTTTGTGTTGTGATGATGAAAAAATGATGATGGTGATGATTTGTTTTCAGATTTTCATGAAAATATTATGCATGAAATATTAAAAATATGATTTTTGCTAGGCATAAAATTCCTAAGTATGATAAAATTTTGAACAATTCCTTAGGAATTATACCATCGTTGCAAAATTGAATGGGTGACATAATGAAATGAATATAGAAAACTTTGTGTTCTTTTTAAAGCACAATTGTGTAACATAATGATGTAAGCCATATGTTTTTATGAATTTAAAATTTAAAACAATGGTTTGCGCTAGGCATAGAATTATAGGTATAGACTTATACCATCATCGCGAAATCCAAAGAAGAAATTGATATAATAATTGTATTGCATAGTTGATTTTTAATTTTGAGATAAACAGAAAAAATATATAAACGTGACTTTATTGCTAGATCTTTGAATATGTTGTTGAAAGAAATTTTGGATTTTTGAAAAAAAAACATGTATTGAATTGTTTTTATACTAAACAGATGTTCTTAAATAAGAAGATGAAATTATTCCAAAAAGAGTTGCAGAAATATTTTAAATTATCTCAAAGACAAAATGTAGATTTATAAGGAACCCTCATGTGCATATGTGAGTTCATTGCCGATCTTGATTTATCATAATGATACAAAATCTCTCAAATACAAATGTGTGTGCAATTGTATTGTTCATTTACCAATTTTGAGCAAGATAATTTGATACAAGTAATTTGAATTAACCAAATAAGTGTTCGTTGTCCATGATTTATATGCATGTAACCGTACCGAGACTACTATGTAAGTCGGGTCATCAAGAGCTAGCTGATCCATAAGCAGACATAGGTCTATACAAAAGAAGGTCGCTAATGTGACAGACATATCACCACGCTAGGAGTTACCCAAGGCCAAGCGGGTTGGGCACAAACCACCTGTTATGGGGCTTACCTCACAGTTTTCGAATAATTGAGAATTCCAGGGATTCAAGCTCATTCACCCTTCTTTTCTTTTCAAGGGGTAGGGAAGGGATTTTGTTGCTTTTGCTTTTGCTTTTCTTTTTCTCTCTCTCTCTTTTTTTTTTTTTGTATTTTTGCTTGGAACTTGAGATAATGCTGAAATATTGTTGCGATGGTACAAAATGATATTTTTCTTTTTCTCATTTTTTTTTTGACTTTTCTTTTTTTCTTCCTATACTAGGGATACTTGCTCGGATTGGTTGTAGAGCAAGGGAATTTTATTCTAGGCAGGGGTGAGCTTGTCCTTTTGTCAATTCTCAAAGATTCTAGACCATGTGCATGATAGGATAGCAGGGGAAACTTTTCGCTCAAGAAACCACTTCTACTATGTAGCATCATATTGAATTTGCAATGAAATCATTTTAATGTGAAGAGATATACTTGGTTCAAGTAAATAACAAGATCAATTCTCTATGCTCAAAACTTTATTTAATTCAACTGTGGACTTTGATATAAGAGAGATTAATAATCATACCAAATAAAATCAAGATATTTATTCATGTGAGTGTGAAAGTGCGAGATTCCAAATAAATGCTAATTTATCCAAAATAATTGAAAATATGACTGCAATACTTCAAGAATTGATGGGTGCAAAAATAGAAAATGTTTTTGAAGATTTTGATGATTTTGATTTTTTTATGTTTTTTATATTTTGGTTTTAATTTATGAATTGAAAAAATAAATAATATTACTGTTTTTTTGAAATTTTTATATGGATGACTAAAATGAAACAATATGCAAAATAACAATATATACAATGATGAAATGACCAGATTTTATGCATAATAGCGTTTAAGATGCATAATGTTCATAGGTTCTTTAAGATCTTTACCATCTAAGGTAGCTAATCTGTATGCTCCCGAGCCGAATTTGGCAGTAATAATATACGGTCCAAGCCAGTTGGGCTCGAATTTACCTTTAAGATCTTTAGTTGCATTAGTATTTTTTTTATTTTCTTTTAAGACAAGGTCATCGATCTCAAAGGATCGATGATGAACTTTCTTGAGGTATGCTCGTTTAAGCTTGTTCTGATAGGCTCGAAGATGTTCCAAAGCATTGATGCGCTTCTCATCTAGGAGTTCCAGTTGACTAAATCTGCCAGCACGATATTCATCTCCTACTTCAGTATCTTGAAGTAGCAGAGCCAACGAAGGAACTTCTAATTCAAAGGGAAAAATAGCTTCAGCGCCATAAACCAAAACAAAAGGTGAAGTGCCCGTGGGAGTACGAACACTAGTTCGATAAGCCCACAAAGCAGGATATAATTGAATGTGCCAATCTCGGCCAGATTTATTGACCAGTATTTTGAGGATTTTAATTAATGTTTTATTAGATGCTTCTGCTTGGCCATTACCCTGAGGATAATAGGGAGTGGACCAACGATGTTGAATTTTATATTTTTGACATAATTTCTTGACATCTTTATTTTTGAAACAAGTTCCATTATCTGAGATGAGATTTGCAGGAATTCCGAACCTACAAATAATTTGATTAAAAATAAATTTGGAAACTTGGGTTCCAGTGCAAGAAGCTAAGGGCATAGCTTCAACCCACTTCGTGAAATACTCGATGGCGGTTATGATGAATTTGTGTCCATCAGATGACACAGGATTGATTTTTCCAATGATGTCTAAGCCCCATTTTGAAAAGGGCCAAGGGGATGAAATAGCCTGCAGCTCTTGTGCAGGCGCATGGACAAGGTCAGCATGTTTCTGGCACTTGTCGCAATGGCGCACATAATCATGTGCATCATTCTCCATGGTAGGCCAAAAATATCCTATCCTAAGGAGCTTCTTAGCAATGGCGCTACCACTGAAGTGTCCCCCACAAGATCCATCATGGGCTTCACTCAAAGCTGATCTAGATTCTTCTAGATTCAAACATCTCAGTAGGATACCTTCAAAATATCTCCTATATAACGTATTGCCAATTATTACGAAGTGACTTGCTCGTCTACGCAATAACCGGCGTTGGTTTCTGTTAAAATCTTCAGGGAAGGTCCCATTTTGAAGAAAATTGAATATATCAGTGTACCAAAGTTCAGGAGTAGTTTCATTGATTAGAAACACATCCAAAGGTTCTAAGCATGATTTATTTGAAGCGGGTTCTTGGAGTCGATGAATAATGATGGTAGCATATTCATCATCTAACTCCAAGGGTAAAAGAGATGCAACTGCAGCCATAGCATCAACCGCACGATTGCTAGTTCGAGGAATAGCTTCCAAGGTAACTTGATCAAATAAAGATAATAATTGTAATACATATGCTTTATATGGATGCAATTTATCATCTTTGGTCTGATAAACATCATTAATTTGATTTATGACAAGTTGAGAATCATCAAAAACTAATAGATTTTTAATTTTTAGTGCCAAGGCAGCTCGTAATCCAAGGATTAGAGCCTCATATTCAGCAGTGTTATTAGTACAGGCAAACGTTAATTTAAAGGATAGAGGTATAAGATGTTTCTATGGAGATATTAAAATAATACCTGCACTAGCCCCACTCATGCATCGGGCTCCGTCAAAGTATAAGGACCATTGCTCTGGATGGTCTGCCTCTAGTTTAAGGCATTCATCAGGAAACTCAATGATGAGGGGATGGGTAGACTCTAAGGGTGCAATAGCTAATTGATCTGCTATGATTTGACCCTTAATAGACTTCTGTCCTATAAACATGAGTTCAAACTCGCTTAGCGCAAGAACCCACTTTGTTGTGCGACCAGATAAATAAGGTCGACTCATGAGATACCGCAAAGGATCGAATTTAGCAATAACATAGGTTTTCTGACTGAGCATGTAATGGCATAATTTTTGTGTAGAAAATATGACTGCTAGACATAACTTCTCTAATACTGTGTAGCGGGTTTCATAACTAATTAATGTTCTGCTAATGTAATAATTAGCACGCTCTCTTTTCTCATCATCAAGTTGAGCTAGCATAGCTCCTAAGGCAAAATCTGAAGCAAAAATATACAAGATAAATGGGCGATCAGGTCGAGGCGGCGAAAGCACAGGCGGGTTAAGAAGATATTGTTTGAGGAGTTCAAATGCTTCCTGACATTCATTGTCCCAATGGAAAAAGACATCCTTCTTAAGAAGCTTAAGAAAGGGTCCGGTTTTATCCACCAGCTTATCGATGAAGCGACGGATGGCTTGAAGTTTACCTTGTAAACTCCGTAATTCAGATATGTTTGTGGGTGCGGGCATATCAGTGATAGCCACAATCTTGAGAGGGTCAATTTTGATGCCACGTAAAGAAACTATAACCCCCAATAATTTATCGGACTTAACTCCGAATATACATTTAGCTGGATTCAATCGGATAAGATATTCCCTTAACCGATTAAATACTTTTCTCAAATCATCTAAATGGTCATCTTCATCAGTAGAACGAGCTATAATGTCATCTACATAATCATGTAGTATATCATGCATCATATCATGAAAGATATAAGTCATGGCTCGTTGATAGGTTGCACCTGCATTCTTCAAACCGAATGGCATCACTTTCCAACAAAAGGTTCCCCAAGGGGTAATAAAGGTTGTTTTAGCCTGATCTTCAGGAGCTATCCTGATCTGATTATAACCAGAAAATCCATCCATTAAGGATATCATTCCACTCCCAGCAGTAAAATCAATGATCTGATCCATATTGGGAAGAGGAAAATCATCTTTAGGGCATGCAACATTAATATCTCTAAAGTCTGTGCAAACCCTAACCTTAGTAGCTTCTTTCTTAGTTACTGGAACTACATTCGAGATCCATTCAGCATAATCAATGGCTTGTATAAAAATGACATTCAGGAGTTTTTCTAACTCCCCTTTGACCAGTAAGGCCACTTTAGGATGCATTTTTCTAAGTTTTTGTTTAACAGGTTTAGCATCCGGATGGACTACTAGGTGATGCATAACTACAGAAGGGTCTAATCCTGGCATATCTTCATATGTCCAAGCAAAGACATCTTCATATTCTTTAAGAAATGCAATATATTTATCCTATTTTTCTTGACTCAATTCTGATCCAATGTTGATTATGTGAGGATTATCCTCAGTTCCAATGTTAATTTTTATGACATTCTCTACTTCCATGTGTAGATTTTTCTCAAAATTAGGTGGGGCGGGTGAAACGCCCAATTCTTGTAATTCTTCCAAGGTTAGCTTGGATAATTCATCTTGAGGAGTCGTGGCCTCAAGCCGGGCTATACTAGGTATAGAGCCATCAAAATAAAATTCATGATGTAATAATTCCTCAACGGAGACATCATGGAAGATATCTCCCTCCAACTCATCGTCGGATTCGGCGATCATCTCAGGGTAGGCTATAGATAGCATATTACATGTAAATGGCTTATTCATTAAATGCAAAGCATCACGTTGATCCAAATAATCTTGGTAACATATGAGATGGTCATCGTCCTTAAATGGGAAAGGCTGACCCTTACTAGGAAATAGGCCCACACCACATCGGGCAGGCCATGGTTCTACCTCAAAAGGTTCTTTCATACCATTTTGGAAAGGTCCCAAACCTTTCCCTTTATATCCCAATTTAAGCATTATAGATTTGGCTTTAATATACTCATTAGTAAAATAACATCGAGCATATCCATCATAATGAGTCTTGATGTTTCTGGGTATTCTACCCCAGTCATATCCCTTGTAAATAAAAGCACAGCTCCCGACTTGGTAAGTACTTCCCATAGGCTGTGGGAGGCCCAAGGTATGAGGAGATGGTGGCAAATTATTTAAAATAAGGGAATCTTGCATAGCAGCATTCGTTTTCTCTGATATAAGAATTTTAGATAAATCGGGCAAAAGCTCGTCAGTAAGAGCATAAGAGGTAGAAGGAACATTTCCTACATCTTCTGATGCGGAAACTATGCCTTTGGTGGATGTAGATGTTGTAGATATGTCAATGGATGAGTCTTTTATAGGTATAGAAGTGATAGGAGTAGAACAAGAGACATTGGTTGTGGGATTAGGATCTTTCTGAGGTCCTAATGTGGTTTGTTTAGAGGATGGTTGAGTTGTATGTAGAGGTGGAACTAATGGAGAAGAAGTAGATGGCATTGTGGGTGTGTGTTTCACACGTTTAGATGGGTAATGAGAATTAGGATGTGTGGATGACAGCGTAGGGCAAAATTGAACTCCGATAGGTTCTGCCAAAGCACACATATCAAAGGGTCTAGGATCACCATGGATGGTAACCAACTGATTCTTAAATTTGAATTTAACACATTGATGTAAAGTTGAGGGAACAGCTCGCATCGCGTTGATCCAAGGATGACCCAAGAGTATATTGTATGATGCAGGGCAATGTACAATAAACACGGTCGTATCCAAGGTTCTCGGACCAACCTGCAATGGAATGGTAATAACTCCACATGTTTCTTGTGTTTCATCATTGAAGGCTTTTATGATCATATCAGTTCTTTTCATTTCATCGCTTCTAAACCCAAATATTTGGTAGAAGTCAAAAGTGCATATGTTTAAAGATGAACCATTATCAATCAAGACTCGTTTAACTGCTACATCTCCGATTAAGGCAGTAATATATAAGGGGTTATCCTTATGTAAACTATGTTGAGGTATGTCTCTATCCCAGAAGTCAATACAATCAACTTCACGAGTTATTATAGTATTAGCCATGGCTTCAGGTTGAATGTCTTGTGGTACCATCATCTGGCTTAATGTGAGCATTAATTCATCTCTATGTGTAGGGGAAGATCTTAAAAGGTCCAAAAGAGAAATTCTAGCTGTAATATTTGATAGTTGCTCATTAATATTATAAGGTGGTTTAGGTTGAACATTAGGTGCCTGATTCCCTTTATTAGGAACTTTCAAAACAAATGGGGCTGATCCATCATTCTGCATTTGATCTTGTTGAGAGTTTTGAGCTTGTTGTCTAGTAACAGCTCCGATGGTACCCACAATATTATTCTGCGGATGATGAATGGGTCTTGGTCTAGCATTTATGGCTTTCTCATTAGAAAGTAATTGGTGAGACGATGGTCTAGTAGTGACTCTTCTTGGAAATGGTTCTTCTGGAACCATATAACTTGTGATAGGGAGAATAGGATCTGATTCATCCTCAGAGCTATTCGATTGATTTGATGTGATTTCCATATCACTCTCAGTCTCGTATTCTGTACCACTGAGATCAGGTGTCTGGATATTGTATAGAGGCCTAGTCGTAACCACAGATAAGGTTGTGTCAAATATTTCTGGCTCATGAGCAGGTAAATGCCCACTAATAGTTCCTACATATCGGGTAGGAGGGGGAACATTATGATGTTCAATTTGATTAGCCACTTCCTTGCCATGTTTTGGTAAAGGATGTTGAAATATGTCCAATGACTGATTGGAATTCTGATTCTGGTTTTGGGGGATGTTCTTTTGAGCATTATTAGGAGGATTTTGCTTAGGTTGAAAGGCTTGCACCTCCATCTCATTGTTATCAATCAAGTCCTGTATTTTATGTTTTAATATTTTACAAGAGTTGGTAGTGTGTCCAGGTCCTCTATGGAAGTCACAGTGTAAATCAGCTCTGTATCCGGGTATAGTTGGATCAGGTTCCCGGATAGTTGGTAATTGAATCAAACCTCATTCTAATAATTGTGGTAGAATGGTTGATAAAGGTTGATTTAACTTAGTAAATTCTCGAGGAGGTTTATCAGGAGGTTTCAGTATAAACTTCTCCGTTGTCTTCGCAGCATTAACATTAGCGATATTTCTACTATCAGTGACTCCATCACCCACAACTTGTTTATTTTTATATTGATTTCTGGATGTTTTCTCATCGTCTTTCTTTTTAAGTTGTCCTCTCCGAATGAGAGCATCTTCCACTCGTCTGGCTAAGTCTATAGCCTGATCGAAGGTGGTCAAGGTAGCAGTTGATAATTCGTAGGATAGTTGTTCTTGTAAATTATTAATAAAGATGTCCAACATCTCCCTATAAGGCAACACAAAGTGCAATTTTCCTATCAATTGTCTCCACCTAGCTAGGAAATCGGCAAAGCATTCATCTTTGTCTTGTTTTAAGTTGTACAAGTCTTTAATGGTCACATGCCTTTCGATGTAGGCACTAAACTGATGAACAAAAGACTCAGCAGTTTCTTCGAAGTTCCTCAAAGAATTAGTGGGTAATTGATAATACCACTCTAATGCCATTCCTCCTAAACTTTTTGGGAACATTTTTAGTAATAACAAGTCATCATGTGATATATCATGACATGCTATCCTAAACATACGAAGATGCTCTATGGGATCTTCGGTTCCTTTATATATGGGCAAGACAGGCATAGGAAAATGTTTAGGATATGGTTGTGCTACAACTATAGGATCTAACGGCTGACTACACATCTCTCGATAATTGTACGAGGGATGGTAGGGATCTATCTGGTCCATGCGGGAAACTAACTGTTTCACCACAGTTTCAAGATTACTAGTTTGTCCACCATATTGGTTCGGTGGGACATAAGCATGGGATTTATGAGTGTATGACGGTGTGACATAAGGATTAGATGCTATATTGCTATTATGCAAAGCATTGGTAGGAAGAGTATTATGAAGAGGATTTGTAGTAGTATTATGTTGTATCCCAGATTGTTGGTAATTGGTGTTTGGTTTTGTTTTGGGTTTTTGCTGATTTGAGGTATATTGCTCAATAGCTTGGCAAAATAGAGCAGTAAATGATGGTTTCTTTTGTGCAGGAATGACCCTAGGCTTGCTAACAGGCACTTTAGATGGTTGGGTAACCTGTTGTTGTTGCATGTTCTGGATTATAGCTGCCATATCCAAATTGGATGGTCCAGCTTGATCACTCTCTTGATCGATAAAGGACAAGGGATTAGTGCGTGTGTGAAATACGTCTTCTAGAGTTGCTTGAGTGTCACTAATTCGATCCTTGTCCATATGGACTGCTCTATTAAGAACACCAATATTAGTATTAATGAACTTCCAGAATTGTTCCATGTTTTCAAAAGTGACGACTCCTCCCGGAGACATTTTAGGGGATGAGGATCCTTCCTCTCTAACATTTTCTTCTTGTTCATTTCTTACAACAAGCTCTTCTTCTTGCTGGTCTAGGATTTCTTCTTCCTGGACTTGGTCTTCAGGAAGGATATCTGGGTTATTTAATGGTTTTCCTAACCAATCTTCTTCTTCTTCAGTTTGTTTTCCATTCCTAAGTCTAGGCATTGTGCTTAAACTTAGATTTCAGCAAATATATATACTTATATATATATATATATATATATATATATATATATATATATATGCGCTAGGTTTGAGAGGTATATATTTTAATTATATACCTACTATAAAAAGGAAATGTTTTGATTTTTTGTTTTGTTTTTTTTTTTTTTTATTGTTTTTGTGTTTTATAATATTATTATAAAGATAACAAATAGCATTCTAGTTACAAAAGGAATAACAATAATAAGAATAATGATTTAGTTTTCTATAAATAGTTTATGGATATCGTTGATAGGATCAAGTTCATCAGGAGTCATGAAATGCTCCTCTTCAAATTGGAAATGGTTTTTCAAAAATTTGACAAAGTGTGCTATGGTAATATGATCTGTCTCGGATTCTGACCTGTAGAAATAAAGCTCATGGCAATACTCTCGATATAACACAGCTCTAGGAACTCTATTCCATATTTTTCTATCTGTAAGAATGACTTCTTGATCCTCTATACGAGATAGAAACTTATGTACTACAACTGCATTCTCAAGGTATTCCTCAAAGGTGTACAATTCTGAAGACACAAGTGCTCTTTTATCTGCTAACCACCTATGGCAAGCTCTCTGAAGTTCATGATATAAGGTTACCTGATCAGGATCCAGGATTCTATCTAGGACAAACCTCTTAATTTGCCTAAGTTCTGTAGATCTGGATTCAATGATACCCAATCTCCTATCAAGTTCGTCCCACAAAGGTTGAACCCTATTTGTTTGAGGTACTCTAAGTACAAAAGTAATCTCTATGGCCGTTAATTGATTTTCAACATTTATGGTGACAACTCGTCTTTTATTATAATCTACCATCTAAATATGATATGCAACTTTAATTGTTTGTCTGATGATTCTAGATGTTACTTAATAATAATTTTTTTTTGGATTGTTTTCAAAAGGTTTTTAGTTTCACGTCGGGTTCACCAAAATGTACTGACCCAAATTTTTCGTGCCCTTACCTTTAGGCTAAAGGATCCATGCCCGAAAGGGGGATGCGAGAAGGATGGAACAATACCTCGGACTGAGAGGCCCTTTGAAGGTCGCGCCTCTCGGGGGAGGGGTATAAGGGTGAATTTTTGATGGATGGTGGGGTTCACCAGGAAACTTTGAGTGGCAGTTTCCATGCCTAGGTTGAGAATGGTTTTGATGTGTTCATTTTATACTCGATCATTCATAATCCTAGGTTGGCCAGAATGAATCTAAGCTATTCTATATGAAATGCCAATTTATATGAATACAAAAAGCGTGAATGAATCCTAAATACCAGGAATATACTTAAATAAGAAAGAATGCACCTGATTTCGGATGTCTGATGAAGATTCTGAAGCTTGTAGGAGTCCAGATCATCCCAAAAATGATAGGATCATCTGCAATTGTATAGAATCATCCCAGATTACAGTCGATCATCTGAGATCAGACAAGATCATCGTCGATCTGACGAATTCATTAGACGAATTCATCAGAAACCTGCAATCACAAAAGCAGACACCAAAAACCAAAAATGCAACTGCAAGAATAATACAAAATGATAGAAATGATAGTATAAATGCCTAACTGATAAATCTGGATAGCAAATTAAAGGAAATGCATTGTTTTAATAACTTATTTTAACTTTATCATGCAGTTATTTTAAAATGAGGTGAACTCCAGGATGCAGAATAAAAATAATCAAGCTAATGCATAATAAAATAAGGAAGAAAGATGAGAAATGCAAACTCAGGGCTCTAATTGCCCCCAATATGAACTACAGTCGAGATCACCTCCAATCGTACGAGATCATCGCCGATCTACGACAGGATCGTCCAAAATCATCTGGAATCGCCTGCGACGATCCGAGCTTCCTCCAGCTGAAGCACAGTGAAAACCTGCAATGAAAACCTAAAACTACGAGTGCAAAACTTCAATGGTAGGGAAAACCAATCAGGGAAAGGGTTAGGAGGAAAGCCAGGCAGGGGATCCAAAGAGTCAGGGGGATAAACTGAGAAAATCCCAGTTTATATAGGATTAGGGGGAGGTTAGGAGGTTGGGGATCATCCCAATCTGGGAGATCTCCAACGGAGGAATCTCCAACTACGCAGACACGCTTCTGCCCAAGTTGGAGAGGCTATTGAAACAGAAGCTAATTATGAAAATTTGGTTTTGGGACGAAATCGTCTGGACGTTCTGTTCCAGATGAATTCGTCCGATCTGGGATGATTTCGTCTGATCGACGACGATATCGTCCAACGGTCAAAACAACTCCTAAAAATGGCACGAAAAATGGGGTGAGCGGTTAACGGGCGGTTTCGGGGTTAAAATTCAAATTTTATCTTTTTACTAAGGGTTTAACTACGCCAATTTTAGGGTGCTACAATTAGTATGGCCATTTGATAGTCCAATTCCAATACGTTCCTTTATTTGTATTCTATGACACAAAAGGTTGAAGCTGATTTGATTACTATCAGTAAACTTTTGCAAATAGCCATGCCTATTTACCCTGAATTTCCATAGTATTTTTATGCTAATGCATCTTATTAGAATTTTTCCATATCACCCATATATCCAATTCCTTCATGAAATCCAAGCAAATCCCAAACTATGATGATAGTTTCTATCCTTCAACTCCCTACTCCAACCATTTTGTAGTTACCAGCCCTAGTTCTATTCCTAACACTACCATATCCACCTATTCCATTACCATTACCAGCTCCTCCAACACCCTCAAACCCCAATCCATAGGACAAGATGCTGAAGGAGTTGCAATCCATGAATTTGACCATAAGTTCGATGGGTAATAAAATTACAGTGATAAAAATAAAGTAGGCTAAAAGTGATTTTAGACCAAGGAGATTCAACCACCACCGATCACCAAAGAACAAACAGTTTCTCCCATAAAAGCTCCTAAAAAGGGTACTACTATGCTTGTAAATGAGGAAGTTGGCCCATCAAAGAGAACATTTTGGTGTTCTACCTATAATGAACCACATGGTGAAGACACCTACATGGTTCATTTGAACTATGTGTAGACACTGGCAGATAGCTCTTCCAGTGGTCAAGTCAACATGATCATAAAAATTAATCATAACTTCATGGTTCCATCTATTGAACAAGTTTCAGTTCTCACAACATCTAGAAAATATTCTGTCACTATAGATCCAACTAAGATGGAGCCATTGAAGGTACATACTGAGTAGAAGATGCAAAACTAAAAGAGGTAATCTCAAGTGAAAGTGCTTGTGCTAGCACATAAGGCAAATGAGCCCATATTGTTAAAGTATCTTCTTCCTACACCAGTGAACAATAGATTGTAAGAAAAATCATCAACTTCACAACCTTTGGCTGCAAAAGCGTAGATAGAAATAAAAGAGTAGGTGAAGGAGAGGCTCAAATACCCATCCTTGACCAAGCATCAGAGGGTAGAAGCTACACAATAGTATCAAAACAAGTACGAATTTGCTAGTGAAGGAAGGGAGCCCAACATGCAGTCATATAATATTATCGAAGAACTAAAGAGGATTCCCACCAAGGTGAGCCTCTATGATGCACTACAACTACCTGGACAAGTGGACCTATTGCAAGAATCATTGAAATTTTTGAAGGATAAGAGGAAAAAACCTACGTAGATAGTGCTAGCTCAAATGCTACCCACTTCTACCATAGGAAAAAATAGACCTCCCCCATTCTATCTGTATCTCAATATGGAGGGTTGGATCATGCACAACTATATGATTGACTCTGGTACAATGATGACTATCATGCCAAAGGTAGTTTGCAAAATCATGGGTATGGAATACACAAGAAGCAGCCTAGGCATATTGTAGTTGGATGGCACTCCTATAAAAATGGTGGAGGTGATCAAAGATATCCTGATTGTCTTACACAACATGCCCTAGATAACAGTTATTCAAGAAGTTGTGGTAGATTTGGAGCCATACTTCAGCATGTGCCTATCAAGGGAGTTCACAACCAAGTTAGGAGGCTATCTATCTTTGGACTATTCTCACCTAGAAATTCCATTCAAAGGGAGGAGAATATGGATTTACAATGAGAAGCCCTCCACGTATCATATTGAAAATATTGAAGAAGAAGAAAAGGCTATAGATTCGGTCAATATGGTGATTGAAGAACTAGAGGAGATGGATCTGATGGAGGAATCTCTAGGTGAGCTTCATTTAGAGGATGAATTTTCAATGCTCGATTTCAATGCAATTATGGAGACCAAAATTGGCTATTACACCATTACTAAGCCTGAGAAGGTTGAAGCGAAGGTGTCTGATGATCTAGGTTCCACCCCTGACCAATTGTGGAAAATGTACTTTGATGGTGCTAGATGCAAGAATGATGTCAAAGCTGGAGTAGTCTTTATCTCTCCTTCTGGAATTCAAAAGATATATTCATACCGGTTGACTTGGAGTTGTACGAACAATGCCATCGAGTACGAAGCACTGTGCTTAGGCCTAAAGAAAGAAAAAAAACTTGAGATCAAACAACTATAGATTTTTAGAGATTCTGAGTTAATTTTCAACCAGGTGACCAGCAAGTGCATTTTGAAGTAGCACTACCTAAAGGCATACCACAACAAGGTATGGGATCTATTTGAGTCATTTATCGCATTGAATATTCAAGTGGTTTTGCGAGAATAAAATAAACATGTAGATCTTCTGGCATCCCTTGGTGCGAACTTCTCTCCTATTGAGCATGTGGTAAGAAAACCCAAGACTGTAAGGTTAATCTATAGACCTTCAGTCCCTAACAAAAATATCTACTAGCAAGTTTTTGACAATGATGAGATGATTGTGAATTTTTTGATTAAAGAAGCCGGTAGTGTGGAGGGAAGGAAGCTAGATAAAGATGAAGTTGAGGGTTTAATCCAACTTAAAAATAATCACATCCCAAAAGGATTGATTACTCTTGAGAACCTCTTTGACCAAAATGATAGAGCAGAAAAGCGTAGGATCAAAGTGGATGAGAAAGAGTATACTGAGTTGAAGTTGGAACCTGAAAAGATAATCAAAGTTGGAACAGATTGCTCTCCAGAGGAGCTCAAACAAATTAAGGAGTTATGTTATGAGTTCCTAGATATTGTTACCTGGAGCTATCATGATCTTAAAGGCTACAACAAATATGTGATCCAACATACCATCGAGTTGTAGGAAGGGGTAAAACCCTTTAGATAGAAACAATGACCTATTAATCCAAATATTGAGGTACTAATGAAGGTAGAGTTACTAAATATGTTGGAGGTAAAAATCATATATCCTATCAAGCATTCAACTTGGGTGGCAAATCTGGTCCTAGTGCGGAATAAGAATGGAGACATTCACTTGTGCATGGATTTTTGTAATTTGAATCAAGCATCACTAAAAGACCATTATCCCTTGCCACAGATTGACTAGATCCTTCATGTAGTTGTCAGAGCACAAATATTCTCACTGCTAGATGGTTTCTTTAGCTACAACCAAATATGGGTGAAGGATGAAGACCAACATAAAATAGTGTTCACTACCAAGTGGGGCACTTTTTCCTACCAACGAATGCCTTTTGGTCTGTCAAATGTTGGTGCTACCTTCTAGAGAGAAATGGACGTAGCATTTTGGTGAGTTTTTGAATCACATTATTGTGATATATCTGGATGACATGACTATTTTTTCACATGACAGGAAAGAGCATGGTTCTCACTCAAGATAGGTTTTTAAGAAATGCCATGAGTTTGGAATTTCTATCAACCCCAAGAAATCAATTTTTGCTGTTAAAGAGGGAAAACTCCTAGGCCATGTGATTTCAAAGGAAGGGTTAGCCATTGATCCTACCAGAGCTGAATCTCTCTTGAAGTTACCACTACCAGCCAATAAGAAAGAACTATAGTCATTTTTCAGACAAATTAATTTTATCCGAAATTTCATTGCAGACTTCGCTCAAGTCATGAAGTCGATGACCGAGATCCTTAAGAAGAATGCAGATTTTAAGTGGATAGAGTAGAGAAAGCGAGCTTTCTATAAAATCAAAGAAAGAATTATCCAAGCCCCTGTCCTGATCAATCCATATTATTCAAAGGATTTTATCCTTTACGTTGTGGGTGAGCAAGAAAGCTATGTAGTTGTGCTCACACAAAAGAGAGATGATGGAGATGAACAACCAATTGCTTTCTTGAGCCAAGTCATCCAACCACACAAGGAAAAGTATAATTTTATTGAGAAGCAAGTCTATGCGGTTATGAAATATTTGAAGAAATTTTGGCACTTTATTTCGTAGAGCAAGACAATTGTTTATGTCATTCATCCAGATGTCAGAAGTTTCATTATTCAGGGTGAACTTGGTGATAAGAGAGTCAGCTGGGTTTCCAAAATCTAGGAGTTTGATGTAGAGATTCGACCAACTAAGTTGGTTCGTGGTCGAGCACTCTACCAAGAGCTTGCTAAGAGCATCACTTCTCAATCAGTTGATCTCAAGTCTGATAATACACTAAGTGAGAGTAATCTCACTAATCAAGCTTCGATTGGTCGTGATTGGACAGAGGACCTTGTCAAATATTTTAACTCGAGGAGATGTCCATCACACCTCAACTCCTCACAAAGAAGGAGATTCAAATTGCAAGCCCTCAAGTATGTGTTGTTGCCAAGTGGCTTGTTCCACAAAAATATTGATGGAGTCCTTCTTAGATGTGTTAAGGAGATAGAGAAACAAAGGATTCTAGAGGAGTTTCACTTCGATCTATCAGGCGACCACTATGCAGGAAGGCCCATGGCACTTAAGATCATCAAAGTAGGCTATTTTTAGCCTTATATTTTTTTATATGCATTCAAAGTCAGTCAGAACTATGACAATTGCCAAAGATATGTCGATAGAAGTAGGAAGGCATCTTTACCCCTTCATCCCATACAAGTCAAAGCACCATTTCAACAATGGGGCTTAGACTTTATCGAGGTTATTGATCCCAATTCTTCTACCCAACACAAGTACATTCTAACTGCAATAGACTATTTCACCCGATGGGTGGAGGCCATTCCGACTAAGAAAGTAGATCAGGCCACAGTTATCTCCTTTCTGGAGGGGTTAATCACCCACTTTGGCATCCCAGATGCAATTGTGATAGATAATGGGACCCCCTTCATTGGTACTAAAATCAGTGAATTCACAAGTAAGTATGGAATTTATATGAAAACATCTTCTAACTACTATCCGTAGGGGAATGGTTTGGTCGAATCTACAAATAAGAACTTGTTGAGAATTTTAAAGAGGATCCTTGGAGACAACAAGAGGAGTTGGCATCTACTGTTAAACCAAGCCTTGTGGGAAGATCACATCTCGATCAAGAAATCAATCAAGGCTTCCCCTTATTCTCTGGTATATGGTAAGGAGGCAATTTTGCCTATACACATTGAGTTGCCTATCCTTCAAACCTTGCAGATGCTCACTAATGAGAATGACGAATTTGACCCTATGAGTGTGATACTAGCACAACTCCTGCAACTAGAAGAAGAAAGAGAGAAGGCATACAATGCTTTCATGGAACATGCCAAGATGACACAAAAATGGTTCAGCAAGAAGACATCTGAAAGGGCATTCAAAGTTAGTGATTTGGTGTTAAAATGGAACGTGGATAAAGCAAAGCTTGGCAAGCATCATAAGTTCGAAGCTATATGGGAAGGTCCATTTTAGATTTTGGGGGTGAAATTAGTTAATGCCTATTATCTTCAGGACATGGATGGCAGAGGAATTTCGATTCCGATAAATGGTCTTCATTTGAAGGCCTATTATCACTGAAATTTTCAAGAACAAGTATGTATATATGTATAGATGTTATTTTATTTTTCAAGTATTTTATGCTTATATATAAGAAAAAAATTTACATTCACCCCAAGTGAGGGGCGAAAATCATTTTTGCCCCTCTTTAGGGAAAAATTATGGAAAGTAAATATATATATATATATAAAAGAGAGAAAAGAAGTTTTAATTTCGCCCCAAGTTTTAATTTTGCCATGCAGTTTTTATTTGGGGGGTGAAATGCAATTTCGAAGCGAAACTCCCAGAATGAAAAAATCAAAATAAATAAAAATCATATGCTTTTTTAAAGACTCCCAGTTTAACAAAGTATTTTCGACAATGAAGGGTGAAACTAATTTTTAATTTGCTTTTTTGGTAAAAGCAGTGGCACTTAAAAAACTTGTTTTTTTAGCAAGGCACTTTTGGGGTGAAATTGGAGAAGAGGAATTATTTTAAAAGGGCATCCAAGCTTATGAATTCACCAAGCAAACAGGGAGGATGATTTTTGAGCACCGGTTGAATAAAGAAGCAAGTTGCAGAGTTGTTTTCACCCAATAAATACTTTTGGCAAAATAAGTACGTCTATTGAATGCTTTTTGTCGGTGCGAGATGATTTCGGAGCACCCAAGTGACATTTTCAGTGGAAGGGTGCACCCAAAGTGGATTAATTTTACCCATTCACCCTAGATTGATGATTTGACATCCTTGAGTGGTAGAATTGATTGATTTTCATCTTGAAGTGTGTCCATCATTGACACATGGTATTTATCATTTCGAGTATTAGCCATTGCCAAGTAGAAGGTTCAAGGAATATTTTGGGTGAAAAGGAAGTTAATGATAGTTAAAAAATTATTAAAAATTGTGCCTGGTGAGAGAATCAAGAAGCACGTTTACCCAACTTCTCTGAAAATGAGCACATGCATTAAATCTGGTAGTTGAAGGCGTAGTTTATAAATTTAGTGCATCCATGGCTTGGAGGTAAATTTTTTTATATATTTCCTAGAGCATTTCCGCATCTGGTTGCTTGATTGTAGGAATTATAGGGCACCCAAGAGTTGTTGAAGATGGGGAGAAAAACTACAGAGCCAAAGAGTGCCGTAGAGCCAAAGAAGGTGCAGAAGAAAGTTGAGGGAGGAAAGAAGTCCAAAAAAGCTAGGCAAAATGAAAATATTGACCTGGATCCATATTTCGACATGCTAGCTTAGGTTGGAGATTGCATTATTTTGAATAAATGCATTGATAAATTGCACCAGGATGTAGATGTTGCAGTCAGATAGGGGTTGACGCTAGAAAGCCCTCTCACTATCGCATATCATGCTCATATTTTTTGGTATTTGTGCACACCGGTCCATTTTTACCCAGAGTTGGTGGAGGCAATTTCAAGATTTTATAATCTTGATACTAGAGCTATCCAGAACGCAAAGGGAGATGTATTATTTACTATTTCATCTAATGATGTTTGGGAGGTATTTTCTTGTGGGATTAAACCTCCTTCCGATTTTGTTTTTAAGAGATTGCATCTTGGCGAATAGGAGGAGAAGTATTAATTGACAGTAATGTTGCACTAGTTTATGGAGACCCAACTGATAAAGACACCCCAACATGGTGAATTGCCAACTTTACCAAAGCCATTAATATATTTCAAGAGTCCAGATTTATTTTCTATGGTGGCTTGGATTGTGGGTCTCCTAACTGATTTGATAGTGCACAAGTGGCAGGCAATATTGGTGTAGTGCATTTCTCAGGTCAAATTCTATACCCCTACTGCAATGACGGTGAGGACAAACTCGATTTTCTTCGATTGGGCTGACTATATTTCTAGAAGGATGCATTCCCAGCTGGAGAAAATGCAAAGTGAAGAAACCATGGTGTTTAGGCACACATCATTCTTAATATGGTATTTCTTCTTTCACATGTATCAAAAATTTTCCTTCATAGCAGTTAGGTAGGTTGACAGAGAAAATAGGAGATTGCTAGTATATTTGTGGACCTCTAGCTTGTCAAGAAAATAATCATTTTATAATTTTAACCGCATGTTTGTGGGCCCTACCATGGAGCTAATTTTTGGCAAATGTGAGAGGGTACCAAGGGTGATGAGAGAGGAAATCATCCCAAGGGAGAAGGGCGACATATTTTTGTTAACATAGGGTATTGTTCTATGCATTTTTGGCTATACTGGAAAGCCATTTCTTCTTTCATATTTTGCCACAGGACACCTTTTTGCATTGGAAGTCATTCACCAACATGACTTTATCAATGATGTTTATGGGGTAGGATGAGGAAAAATAACCATGTGCACTATGCCTTTTCACTTCGGAGGCATTGAGGTGAGCCAGGTGGGCCAAAATTAATTAATTACCAAAGCCCTCTATGACATCGGTATGGTGGAGTTGCTGCAATGGTGGAAGTACAATCCTTTGGGTCACTTCATGGCGCTAATTAAGGCCAAGAATTTTCATTGTTGCCCTAGGCCAGACATTGAGCAACACCAAAATAATTTG
This sequence comes from Wollemia nobilis, assembly GCA_028583015.1. Lineage (NCBI taxonomy): Eukaryota > Viridiplantae > Streptophyta > Pinopsida > Araucariales > Araucariaceae > Wollemia > Wollemia nobilis. The sequence goes on along the minus strand of JAQPPZ010003554.1, from coordinate 3,620,246 downwards.
GAGGGGCATGATTTGGAATGGCACATGGAAAATATGATGTCACTCCCACCATGGCATGAATTTTATGAGATGGAGGTTGAGTACAACCTTGTAGTGCATAAGCATTAGATTCCTCCTCCAGGTTTATTCAATCAGATGAAGGAGCAACTTCTCGATTGGTCTAAAGAGAATATTACTAACTGGTGGATTATGAGGGCCCATCAAGGGAAAATTGGGTCGCCATATGGCTTGGTGATGGATGAAATGTTTTTAGATATTTATGATGAGTTTTACACTAGTTATCAGCTGATCACTTTCATTGGTATTGTACCTCAAAGTTTTCAAAAATATAGTAGTGAGGAGAGTGTGGCCAAAAAATAACAACTCGTGACCCAAGAGGCACCACTTGTAGAAGAGAAAGAAGGACAAGTGTTGAAGGAGCCACTGCAACATCAATGAGAAGTAAGTGGGAAAAACTACCCATTATAAATATCTCCAAAAAGTCGAGGATTGGTGCAGTTTCATCAAACCCTCCTCCTATAGTTTTGATTGTATAGATAGAAGTGTTAGAGGCTATCCCCTTGGTCTAGATAGAGTCATTGGGCCAAAGTGCCAAGATTATCAATCTTGAGGAGGACATTGTGATGGAACCAAAGGACCAGATAAAAAAGGAACCAATGTCACAACCACTTTCACCCTCATCGACTCAAATAGTGTCGAAGCCCAAAGGTACATTTTCTCTCTCTTCTCCTATTCTCGAGAAGTTGGTGATTATCATTTCTCATCCTCTAGTTTCCACTTCTATTTCACCTCCATTTGGTATGCCTTCCACCTCAATTTCACTCCCTATCTCTCAGCCATCGGTCACCAATGCTCCCTCTTCTTCTATTCCCATTTCTTCTACTTCCCTTTCTTTCAGTTCTTTTGCATCCACCTCGAACCCATTTTTACTTCCTGTATCTTCCATTCTAGTAACCTCCACTATGGTTGTAAGCACACAAGCTCCTCCCCGAGTGAGTGTGACCATATCTAAACCTCTTGCTTCCATTCCCATGACCACCTCCATTTCATCAACCATTCCCACTATGCCAGTTTCCACTTCCCTCGAGTTGAATCCACAATAGGCTTGTTTCCCTTTTACCCTATTTTTGGAGCTACAGGTGTTACCCAAATCAGAGATGGAGGTTGTACCAAAAAAACCTATTGCAGTGAAGATCAACCAAGCTCACCTGAGTTTATCATAGTGGTTGAAGAGCCATAAAATAAGGGAGGCTCTACCACTAGCAAAGTCGTTGAAGAAAGTTGCTTTTGATCCTAACACTATGGAGGCCCACATAGTGAAAATGTTTCCCCAAGTCCAGAAGCCTCAAGGATAATATGGGGAATGTTTCCCCACACAATGACTACACTTATGAGATCATCACCGAGGACCTTACAAAGATCAACACTAAGGAGAATATGGGGAATATTCAAGTAGATACGAGCTCCCTGTACCTGCATGGTGAGCACTATAAGAAGAGATTTTTCGAGGCTAAGGTGAAGATCATCGAGTTGGAGGAGACTTTGGTTAAAAATCAAGCACAGTTGCAATCTGCAAAGTTAGAGGTGACTCTTTGGCAGAAGAAGGTGGAATATTTGGAGAAGATAGTTCAAAAGCACCAGGAGGCCAAGGAAGGAGTAGAACAATAGGTTCAGGCCTTGGAAGGCCAACTCCAAAGTTTGTAGGATCAGCTGGCCATGAAAGCAACATAGGTGATTGTTTTGACCAAGGAAAATGTTAAGGAGGCACGTAGCCAGTTGCTTGTTGACTATAAAACCATGGTGATGAAGGTGACACAGGTCCTCATGTACCTTCAAGAGATATAAATAGTCATCTTGTATGGTCGATACATAGTGGAGTATGGTGAAGAGCACCTGGAGCCCATCCTGGTGAAGGCGATGCAAATTTAGGTGCTGGCTAGATCTGATCTTGAATTTCATCCCATGAGCGACATGGCTTGAGCTTGGGCAAATGCTAAAGTTATACTATGCCAATATTTTTCTAAGTTGGATCAAGTTAAGGAGGCTCGTAAGCTACTCGATGTGTTTGAGTAGGAGAAAAGAGTTTCAACACTCTAATTTAATGTAGTGGTTGATAATGGTTTCCCTAGTTTCACTGATGATAAGGGGAACATTCTATAAAAGGAGGACTTGGAAGCAGTATGGGCAATTTTTTTTGATGATACCTCAAAAATCGATGATTGGGACAAGCCTCTCACTAAAGACCATGTGTTGCCCCTGATGAGGAAACTTACACGCATTGAATTTGGTTTGTTGGAGCTCAACCAATGGGTAAATTACATTGATATGGAGCAAGTGGAGACTTTTAGGTCCCTTGTGGATTCACTTAATGTCCTAGAGCTGATAAGTGGAGATGCTTGGTCTGAGACTATTGTAGTATATGTGGATACAGTCGAGCATATTTCAAAGCAAGAAGAAGCTACAACAAAGGAGGATGAAGATCAAAATGTCGAAGCAAGAAATAAGTAGTCTGATGCACCAAGTGGAGCAGACACCTGAGCCTAATGGATAAAGGCATGAGGTTGATCGCATCCATATGATCTGGATACCCTGAGAGCCACCAAAAATATGTAAGTCTAAGATTAAGGTAAGCTTAGATTAAAGTTAGGCCAAGGTAAAAATTGACACAAAAGAAATTCATAGGTGAAATATTCATTAAATTAACCAGATTAAACATTACATTAAATTAAACCTTATATAGGCTTAATATAAGTGGAATAGTAGGGAAGGGAGGTTGGAGGAAGATCGGGAGGAGTAGAGAGAACGAAGGAGTAGGAAGTGGAATGGGAGGTGGCAGCGGATGTGGGGAGAGGAAGGAAGTGGAGTGATAAGGGAAAATGGACGGTAGGAATGGAGGAAGGACAATGGAGGGATAAGGAGAAAATAGCGATGAAGGATAAATAAAAGCATGCCGACCATCAAACATGTTTAGTCGACAAAAGGTAAGTGAGTTCACACTTGCTTAGAAAAACTAGATTTTTCTAAGTTGTTTAAAGATAAACCTTGTTCACACTTGCTACATTCTCCCCCTTAAAGTTGAGAGAACTAACTATACAGTCTCTCAGCTTTACAAATTGAGCTTTGGCCAGCACCTTGGTGAAGATGTCCGCGATGTTCTCCAAAGTGTGGCAATAGTGAAGCTCAATAGTATCAGTTTCCACCATATCTCGGATGAAGTGGTACTTCATATCAAAATTCTTTGATCTACTATGGTGGACAGGATTGTATGCCAACTGAATGACACTGATGTTGTCACAGAATATTCTAGTTGGACCACTTTGCTGCTCTCCAATCTCTTCTAATACCTTTCATAGCCATAGATCTTGAGTACTAGCATGAGTAACCATTATATACTTAGCTTCTATTGAAGATAGCACTACTACTATTTGCTTCTTGGAACTCCAAGTTATTAGGCCCGAACCAAGACTAAAACAGTTACCCAAAGTGGATTTTCTATCATCAACATTGCTACCCCAATCACTATCACTAAAGCCTTCAAGCTTGATAGTATCACTTTTGTAGTATTGGATTCCAAAATCCAATGTACCCTTCACATATCTCAAAATCCTTTTAGCTACCTGCAAATGCAGCTTAGATGGATTAGACATAAATCTAGAAACAAGAGATACAACATACTGAATGTCTGGTCTGGTGTTGGCGAGAAACATCAAACTACCAACAATGCTTCTAAAAGTGGTCACATAAAATTTCGGTGCTCCATCATCCTTGCTTAATTGGATCCCATGTCCAATTGGAGTTGCAACTGATTTGCATTGCTCCATAGCAAAATTCTTAATCATATCTCAAGCATACTTAAGTTGACAGATGAAGATCCCTAAATATGTCTGATGTACTTCCATTCCAAGAAAGTATTTCATTAATCCAAGATCCTTCATCTCAAATTCCTACATCATGGAGTGCTTGAACTCCATGTTAAATTTTTTATTACTACCCATAAAAATGAGATCATCCACATACAAACAAACTATGAGGATTTCATTTCCTTGATTCAAGTAGTAGAGCACGGGTTCATTTTTTCTTTTGATGAACCCATAATCTTTAAAGTACCCATCAATGAGTGAGTACCAAGCCCTTGGTGCCTGCTTGAGGCCATAAAGAGCCTTCTTTAGTTTGTAAACAAGATGTTCCTTGTATTTCTCCTCAAATCCCTGTGGTTGTTCAACATACACTTCTTCTATCAAGTAACCATCTATAAATGCACTCTTTAAATCCATGTGTTGGATTGTCCATCCCTTGTGTGCAGCTAAGGCAAGAAATGTTCTGATAGTCTCCTGTCTGGCTACAGGAGCAAAAGTATCTTCATAATCAATTCCATATTTATGAGTAAATCCCTTTGCAACTAATCTCGCCTTGTGCCTCTCGATGCTTCCATCAGCATTAAACTTGGTTTTGTAGACCCACTTACATCCAACATGTTTCTTTCCTTTAGGAAGCTTCACCAGCTCCCAAGTGTCGTTTTTTATATAGGTGATCTCCTCTTTCATGGCATCTTGCCAAATATTTTGATTACAAGCCTTTTCATAACTAGAAGGTTCAAGCTATGTATTAGTTAACAAAGCATAGTTAACTATATCTCCCCTAGGTTCCTATTGGGAAACATCATCACCATACAAGTGCATATTTTCTAATCTTTGTAGAATAGAATTCATTTCACTAGCTTGAATCCTAGTGTATATTTTTGAAAAAAATTTATCCAACATCTGATATGATGGATGATTCTGTAGATTTCTCTTACCTCTAGATGGAGAATCGATGTCCATTGGTGAGGAACTTACTGATCTCTGTGGATGAGGACTTGGTGAAGAAGTTGAATCAAAATATGAACTTGGGTTTGTGGGAGGAGATTGCTTAACTTTTTATGGTGTTTTTTGTTGTACCTTCTTAGAAAGTACATCATTGGATTCATCATCACTAAAAATCTAGAGCTTACCCCATTCTCCCCCTTCATCAAAAATCACATCCCTAGAAAGCACAAACTTTCTAGTCCTGGGATTGTAGAGTCTGTAAGCTTTTGTATTCTCACAGTATCCTACAAAGATGCATGCCTGAATATTTGGATCGAGTTTCTTTCTTAGCTCATCAGGAATGTGAGAATATGCCAACAAGCCAAACACTTTGAAATACTTAACATTTGGCTTTTTACCATACCAAGCTTGGTAAGGTGTCTACCCTTCCAAACTTGCAGTAGGACTTCTATTCAAGATATGTACGTTGGTCCTGGCAGAATCTGCCCAATATGAATTAGTCAAATGCTTCGTCTGAAGCATAGACCTTGCCATCTCCACAATGGTGCGATTCTTCCTCTCTGTGACACCATTCTGCTGTGGAGTGTAGGCAGCTGTGAACTACCTCTTAATGCCATGTTGCTTATAGAAATTCAAGAACTCATTAGAGGAGTATTCTCCTCCCCTATCTGATCTAAGACATTTTACAAAATATCTATTCTCACTTTCAACTCTTGTTTTGAAATCGACAAAGCATTCAAATGCTTCATCCTTATGTTTCAAAAAATATATCCAACACATTCTAGTAAAATCATCAATGAAGAGTAGGAAGTAAGAGTTGTTACCAAGACTCTTGGTCTACATCGGACCACAGATGTCTGTATGCACTAGCTGGAGTGGATAGCTGGCCCACCATGCTTGTCCATGAGGAAATTTTGATTTGGCATGCTTCCCAAGAGCACACCCTTCACAGACTTCCTTACTATCCTGAACTTTAGGAAGTCTAGTTACCATCGCTTGTGAAGTTAGCATTTTCAAACTAGTTGAATTCAAATGACCATATCTCAAGTGCCATAGGACACTTGGATTGGAAGTAGCAACATTTTCTAACTTATCTCCCCCTGGCTGACGAAACTTTAAAGGAAACAATCTATTCTTTGACATTGGCACTTGTGTAATGATTCTATTAATGTTATTTTTATCAAAAATAATGCATTTACCCTCATCAAAAAGCAACTTGTAGTTATTTTCTAACATTTGACCAACACTTAAAATATTGTGTTGGAGATGGGGTGTGTAATAGATATCACTTACTTTTTTAATGCCTTTTTTAGTTGGAACTGCCATGGCTCCAATTCCTTCAACTGCCAATGATTTATCATCTCCCAATTTGATGCTGGATTTGTATGAGGATTTTAGAGTAGCAAAGAGCTCTTCTTTGCCAATCATATGGTTTGAACACCTAGTGTCCAAGATCCATGTATCATTCATGTTCTGATATGCCTGACCATAAGAGAGAAAAAGATTTGTGGCCTCTTCCTCTTCTCTAAAATTTCCAAACTGACTACTCTGGCTTCTACTAGTTCCTTGTGAAGTCTTTGTCCAATAGTCATGAGCATAATGGCCAAGTTTTCCATAGTTGTAGCAATATTGTTTTTACTTATCTTCTCCTTTCCCTCTGCCTAATTTTTTCCCTCTATTTTGTTGTCCTCTATTCTGTTGTTCACCTCTGTTTGAGAATCCTCTTCTGTTCTGATTTCCTCCTCTGTTAGGAGTTCCACCTCTCTGATTATTTTTGCCTCTACCTTTATACGGTACTCTGCCATAGCCTCTACCTCTGCCTTCATGAGAAGTAAAGGCTTTATCATCTCCTCTATAACTTGTGGAAGGAGTTTGCTGTAACCTCTCTTCATGTGAGAGAAGTGAGCCAATTAAGGCTTCAAAAGACATAGAAGTTAGGTCTTTGGATTCTTCTATAATTATGGCAACTAAATTCCACTTAGGAAGAAGTGTCCTTAACACTTTCTTCACTATAACTTTAGGCTTTACATCTTCTCCTAAAGTGACCATCTTATCTACTACGGCTTTCACATGCATGCAGTAATCACCAACCTTTTCACTCTTGCATTTTAAGAGTCTCAAACTCTCATTTCAAGGTTTGTAGTTTAACTTGTTTGACTTGGTCACTACCCCTATAAATTTATTTTAAAGCATTCCAAGAAGATTCGACAATTATAAAAGAAGCTATTCTAGGGAAAATACTTCTGTCAAGGACGACTTGGATATGATAAAGGGTGAAAGAATTATTCTTCTGAGCTTCCTTTTTAGCCCTTTTATCAGCAACATTCAAAGCTGCCCAATCAGCCAGCGATGAGGTTCAGTATATCCCTCTTCAATCACATCCCAAAGACCTTTGCCTATCAAAAGAGTTTTCATTTTAATTGACCAATAATCATAATCACCACCATTAAACTCAGGCATTGGTAGACTAGTATTGGATGCCATTTTAGAAAGCAAACTTTATTTCAACTTCAAACTAGTAGTACAAAGAAGTACAAAATAGATCACTGATTTAAATCAAATCTAGCTTTCTTAATATGCTCACTGATTTGGAATTCTTCTTCTCAAGGATCACCCAAAACTGGAAAGGTGAAATTGTTTCCTTTATCGTAACTAATTATAATGACTTCTTGTGCTGCTGCTGGCTCATAACATCTTTTGAGAACATTTCATTCTTCAGTTGTAGGTTTCACCTCCACTGGTTCTTCTTCCTCTTCTTCTTCTTCTTCTTATTCTTCTTCTTCTTCTTCTTCTTCTCCTTCTACTTCTTCTGGTTCTAAATCAGGAGAGCATGGTGTATAGCTCTCACTTGTTTCTACTTCAGGCACTGTAGGTGTATAGCTGTCACTTGATTGTCCTTCAGGTACTATTTCAATCGTCTCAAATTCAACTATCCTTTTCCCGAAGATATTATCTTCAGAATCTGCCTCATATCCAAAATCAGTTTTCCTCAGATGAGCAATCACTTGGTTTTCTAATTGGCAAAACACTATATGAAGTCCATATCGCTGGACTTTATCATCAAAGGAATCAGGTGTCTCTCTTCTCAACAGAGAGAGTAATGCATTATAGCATCCGACTGACCGGATAATCTACCCAAAATCACATCGTATGAACTGGGTTACAACTTAATATGATGCCAAAAAAAAACTTTTTATCTCAAAATATCTTTGCACCCTTTTATTTTTATAAAAAAATTTCTAAAATTTGTTTTAATAAAGACCTTTTAATTTTTTTTTAACAATTTCCTATATATATATATTTTTAATTATTTTTTTTGTAAATAAATGGATATTTAAAAAAAACATAATAAAAAATATATATAGAAATTACTAAATTATTTTTTTTTTAAACCTTTTAGAAAAAACAAATAATAAAAATAAATAAATAAAAAATAAACCTTTGTTTTGAAATCCCCGATGAGATTTGAACTGCTGACCTCCGCCGTCTATCCGGAAGGATTAGCCGCTGCACCACGTGGCTCACCCAGTGGGATTTGACCCCGGGTCTCTTCTCTGCAAGCGGGAGACTTGACCGCTAGACCACCCTAGCCGGACGAGAGGAATAAGAAAATAGTCTATATTTCAAATGGTCGGCTAAAACATTTTTTTTTTAAGTTTTAGTCCCACATGCAGTGGGAGGTGGGTGTTTCAGGCTTTATCAAAGCCTGCGAACACACATTAGGTCGATTGCCTTCAGGAAATCGATCTGTCCAACCTTTTACTATTTCCTTGACCAGTTAAGCTCTGCCACATGGCACACTCGGTGCACCTCTGCCACGTCAGCTCTCGGCTCATCCACATCTGCTCGCTATGCCACATTAGCTCCTGGCTCATCCATGTCAGCATGCTGCTTGCTATGCCACATCAGCTCTTGACTCGTCCAAGTCAGCACCCTACTGACCTATGCCATGTCAACCTCGATCCACATGCTACTAGCTCTGTTCCATGTTAGCACCTATCATGTCAGCTGCCACCTAGCTCTATCACCAGTTTGACATCGCCATGTCAGCCTGCTATCTGTGTCCAGTTAGATCCTCAAGATTCATGCGCTCCTTGAGATCTGTGTGCTCCTTGAGATTCGTGTACCAATCGCTCATCAGTCACTCACCAGTCGTTCCTTGGGATCCATGGGTCAGTCGCTACACTCGATGCTCCTCAGTATCCATGCACCAGTCACTTACCAGTCGCTACGATTGGCTTTTGTGCCTTACCTCGGCCCTCGAGATTCGTGCCCCTCAGATCTGATACTAGTGTAAGTCTAAGATTAAGGTAAGCTTAGATTAAAGTTAGGCCAAGGTAAAAATTGACACAAAAGAAATTCATAGGCAAAATATTCATTAAATTAACCAAATTAAACATTACATTAAATTAAACCTTATATAGGCTTAATACAAGCGAAATAGTAGGGAAGGGAGGTTGGAGGAAGATCGGGAGGAGTAGAGAGAACGAAGGAGTAGGAAGAGGAATGGGAGGTGGCAGCGGGCGTGGGGAGAGGAAGGAAGTGGAGTGATAAGGGAAAATGGATGGTAGGAATGGAGGAAGGACAATGGAGGGATAAGGAGAAAATAGCGATGAAGGATAAATAAAATCATGCCGACCATCAGACATGTTTAGCCGACAAAAGGTAAGTGATTTCACACTTAGAAAAACTAGATTTTTCTAAGCTATTTAAAGATAAACCTTGTTCACACTTGCTACAAAATATTGGTAGTTTTGTCACTTTGCCACATTGAATTTTTGTTGAACTTTGATTGTAAAATTTTCAAGAATGATTGATGAAAGATGTCACAATTTTTCTAAGTTTATTTCATTGTAATGAATTTTCTTTTTTTGCTCCTCTCTTTTTGATTTCAAAATAATATTACTATAAAATAAAATTGAATTTGTAAGTCAAATTTAATGGAAGAATGCACCTTAAATATTTTAAGAAAATCAACATCGATGAAAAGGGTGATTAAAAGGAGGAGCACTGACAAAACAAAGGAAAAAATTACCTTCGCCCCAATCAAGGGGTAAAAATCATCTTTGTCCCTTTTCGAGGTAAAATGTAGTAAAAGGTGATTTCGTTTGAAGTGCAACAAAAATAATGAATAAGGTGGTTAATTTTGAATTGGTGGACAAGGACGAACTTGGGGTGTTTTCACCCTAAAATTTGCTTATAGAGTGATTTTTCAATAGAGAAGGGTGAAAGTCGTGAGACATTCCAAAGAAGAAGTTAAAAGGAGAAATAAAATAGTTTCACCTCAATTGAGGGGTGAAAACTATATTCACCCCTCTTGGAGGTGAAACCCAATGGAAACATGTGACTTCACCCCAATGGAAGTAGAGTTTTTAAGCACTATGTGTTTTACCCTTTTGGGGGTGAAAGTCATAAGTTTTGCAAGGAAAATATTTAAAAGGGAGAAGCAGGATGCTTTCACCCCAAGTGAGGGGCAAACTCCTTGTCACCCATTTTTGGGGCGAAAGTCAATATTTATTTTACTTTCAAGGAAAAGGAAGGGATTGATAATGTGGGGCTCTCTTTAATACATTTGGTGATTTCAACTATGGTGGGGTGAAAGTAAAATAATAATGCTTGGTGCAAAGCTAAAGGCATAGTCAAAGTCAAAGGCACCCTTGTTGAGAGGTGCCATGTGGTTTTGCCTCTTCTGGTGGAAAATCGAGGTTTTCAACCAAATTTGGGTGAAAGAAGGTTGTAATGCACACCACCTTGAAGCAACATAGTCGAAGTCAACGTCGCCCCCTAGAAGGGGTGAAAATCCCTATTGCCTTCCAAGAAGGACGAAATCAATAAATTCTTTTGTGATTAAAATTGTAATCTGATTTTGGTCGTTGAAAATGAAATAAAGAATGCAAGAAAATTTTAAAGTAAAACAAAGGTGTTTTCTTTTGGGTATGAGAAGATGATAAAAGGAAAGAGCATTTTGGAGTGAAATCATCGATATATTGAGCAAATTTTTGTTGTCGCCTTTTAATGCTCTGAAAAGGCTATTTACCCCATTTTAGGGTGAAATTCATTTACTCTAAGAGGTGTTTCTTACCAATGCACCATTTTCGTAGATTCCATCGAGAGGGATCAAGGAAATATGGAATTTAATTTTTGAAGCAATGCAAGTTGCATTTCTAAAATTTTTGCTTTAAATTTGCAAGATTAGATGCCATTCTTGTTTATTTCCAATGCACTACCTATCAATTTTGCTGCTTTTCAAAATAAAATTAATACTCAGTGGACTTTCCTAACGAAGGTGGAGTTCCAAGGTGCAAGGGTGAAGTGTGAATTCAATGACCAAGATCCCAATTTTTAGGCAACTTTGTTGCATCCCAATGCATCGATGCTCTAGGATATTTTCCTTCATTTAATCATGTCAATTTCTCATGCGATTCTCCCACCAAAGCAATATCATTGTTTTCATGAAGAATGTTTTGACTGGAACACCACTAATGCTGAGGAGGAAATTATTCATGCTGGTTTTTGATCTACCAACATTTTGTTTGTATGTGCATTAAATGAAAGAGGCACAATCCTCTATAAATACTAAGCATTTTATGTAAAATAGGAGTACGAACACTTTACAAAAAAATACTTCAAGTTTTCTATGTTAATATAAAAATATTCAACTTCTGGTTCTTTGAATGGTGTTGCATTTGATGATTTTCTATATGTTATTTCTGAATACATTCATCTCTATTATTTTTTGTATTTGAATTTTGTATCAGAATTTAATATTTGCTACCAAGGGAGTGAATACTGAGATGCTCTTTGGAGGTTGTCTTTGCAAAATTATGAGTAGTTCCTGTACTTTCATTTCTATTGTATGTTAATTGCTGCTTGATTTGAATTTTGGCTGTTAGTCTATCCCTATCCTACACTTTCGGCTTATAGCCATATTTCCCATTTCTTTCATATTACCCTAATATTTAAACTGGAGTAGATTAGAAAGGGAGACAACCCTCTTTGGATATTATTTCAAAGGACATCTCTTTCCTTTGGCCTTTTAATGTTCCACAGGTCTAGGGCACATAAAACTATTGGAAATTTTGAGTAGTTATGTTGTCATTTATGTCAAGTGTTAGTTCATCTCAATGAAAGGGAATTGATAAAAAGAGGGTTAAAATATTTATATTTTAAGCCCAAGATATTTGGTACAAAGCTCCACATGGTTGGCCAAAAGGTTGTATAAATATCCCGAAGGAAGAAAAAATTTTAGGTTCAAAAAGAAAATAATATTATAATATTAAAGTTATAAAGTTAAGCCTAAGGTTCAATTATAAAATAATTATAATATTTATATTATAATATTTTATAAACATAAGTGGGTTTGGCACCAACTTTGAAAAAAAAAAAATTCTAAAGCCCCATCGACATCTTAGCAATGGAGGTAATTCATATTTATAAGGTAATGTTTGGTAGTCTAAGGTAGTTGTTCAATGTGAATGTCATGTATTTAATGCAAATTTTGGATGTGCAATCGTGAGTAAGGAAGACAAAGCTTTTATTTAAAAAAAAGAAAAAACCTTGTATGGATATAGGGATATGATAGTGAAATTGTATCACCGACTAGATGGTTGGCCTAGCGGCTGACTTGGAAAGTGTAAATATGTTGGTGGATGACAGGTTTTGTGTTTGAACTTGGTGAAGAACACAAGCTTATACTGAGAGGATGGGTGAACAGTATAATACCACTTTTTACTTTTTCTTTCAAACTAATATATGTAATGTAAAGATAGAAATATCAACAACAGTAATCAAAGCAATGTACATAACACCACATACAATAGATACACCATAATTTACGTGGTTCACCCAATGCAGGCTACTCCACAGAGAAAATAATTTACTAAAACTTTCTTAGCTAATATCTTGGGAATCCTTTCCCTATTACAATTTTTATGGACCTCTGTTCAAAGGAGATGTTGATCACCTAAATATGGTTTGTGGATATCTATCCACAAGAGAACTCCTACTCTACTCTGGCTAGTGATTCTCTAGAAGACTACTACCTCCACTGCACTAGCTTATGGATATCTCTCCATTGAATACTCTTATCACCACTTAGAAGACCTATCCTCACTACCCTGGCTAATGGATCTCTATCCACTGGAGACTATTGTCCTATCTGCTCTATCACATCCAAATCTCTATCTCAATTTTGTACTAAACATAATCCAGTCGGTCTAGCACAACTCTACTCAAATATTGTACTAAACATAGTCCAGTCAGTCTAGCACAAGTCTACTCAATAGGTCCACTCAGAACCTGCTCAAATATGCTCAATAGGTCCACTCAAAACCTTCTCAAATTTTCTCAATAGGTCCACTCAGAACCTACTCAAATCTGCTCAATAGCTCCACTTAGAACCTGCTCAAATCTGCTCAATAGGTCCACTTAGAACTTTCTCAAATTTGCTCAATAAGTCCACTCAAAACTTACTCAAATCTGCTCAATAGGTCCACTCAGAACCTGCTCAATTCTGCTCAATAGGTCCACTCAGAACCTGCTCAAATCTATTCAATAGTTGCACTCAGATGCTGCTCAAATTTGCTTAATAGATCCACTCAAAACCTGCTCAAATTTGCTTAATAGGTCCACTCAAAACCTGCCCAAATATGCACAACAAGCTCACATAGAATTTGTCCAAATATTCTCAATAAGTCCTCTCTAGGACATACCCAAATCTATATTGTAAGCTTCCATAAAAGCTCACACAAAATCAGTCCACAAGTCTTCTCAAAGACTTACCTTAAATATGATTAACAAGTCCACACAGAACTTGTCCAATATTATAGAAACATAAAGAGAATTGTTAGAGACTCAATATGTTCTATACTCAATTCTCAATCACTTTCTCAACTCAATCTCATAGAAGCATAAAGAGAATTGTTAGAGACTCAATATGTTCTATTATCACAACTCAATTTCTTTCACAAATCAAATCATAATATAGAATAATTTACTTTATAGAACTTGAACAATCACTTCATACATCCACTTGACTAGGCTCAATCAACTTACTCAACCAATCACTCAAGAAACAACTCTCACTCACAAACCCTAGTCTAAGCATGTATCATCCAAATCAAAATGTTTCCAACAATGCTCAACAACAAATATCACATAACAATGATACTCATGATCTTTTCAAACCCTAGTTCAAGTTCTTTGCATAACAACTCACTTCAACAACCATGCTTATCAAACAAGGTTTTAACCACAACTCTTAATTTCAGAAAACCTTGTAGCATTAACTCATACACTTTCAAAAAGGAAACCCTAATCAAATATTTTTCACTCCAATATTAATTTTCAAGAAAGCCAATCAACCAACACAACCAAAGAAGAATTTGCTCATACATTTTTGCTTGACAAGGAGTTGATCTCACAAATCTGCCACACTCACAAATTTATCTTTTCCAATCTCAATAAGGGTTAGAAGAATTTAATAATAACACAATGCAAAATGATGACCCAAAATACACCTTATTACTCCAACTCAAAAATAACATTCACCATAGTCTTCTTTTAATAGAAAAACCCTTATACAAAAATAATGCTTAAAAGTCTTAATAGAAATTTAACTAAGACTTTACTCAAACTCCTTATTACTCCTCAAATATCAATACCTCCAAAATTAATTAATGGCATAAGGTACTTCAGAAAAATAACTTAACAATCCTTATTTCTCCCACAGTTAAGACACTTTTACTATGCAAGTAAATATCACAAATGCCCCTCTTTCTACCCTTTTCACCTTAGGAAATAAACTTAGGGCAAATAAAATTTTAATTTAATTCTAAGTACCTTAGCCTCAAGTGGGTCTTGAACCCACATCAACCTCCCTTCACGTGCCCTAGCCACGGCTTCCAACCATGTGCGCTAGGCACACATTTGAAACCCACGAGCACCACGTGCTCCAAAACTTCCTCCACGTGCAATGTTTGGTGAACAAAATGGTGCCTTCTTTGGATCTCAAAAACTAAGTATGAACCACACCTCATGCAGATTGAATGCAGGACCTTCCTACCTCCATGATTCTACAAGCCAAGCGCTACCATCAAGCCACCGTGTCCAATGAGAATGATATTTCAACTTCCACATGTAACCTTCCACTTGGTGCTAAAGGACAAAATGCTTTGTCCTCTCCTAAAATTGCATGCATGAATTAATAAACTAGGCACAAAGCTATTTTGAAAACATTAGGAGTGATCATCATTTTTTGAATGCAAACTTTGGTGTATATATACACAAGCCTTCATGGCTTTCAACATCGATGCACGAGCATGGAATAAGACATCGGTGGTAAAGGCTTCAAATGCATTTAATTAAAACCAATGCAAATTTAGGTTTGGGTAAATAAAATTGCCATCAAGATTTGAAACGTTTGACTTAAACACAACCTTGGGTTTTATAAAGAATACTTAAACCCTTTTATTTATAAAATATTATAATCAAAATTATAAATATTTTATTTGGGTTTTCTCAAAGTCACTTTAATAATATTATAATATTATACCTTTTCGCTATCTCGGATAAATGCTTCTTTGGAAGAAGTAAAACCACTTTCTGACCCATGCTCTTGGGTGGTCATTGAAGATATCTTGACCCATTATGAATTCCATTAAACTTTACACTTGAACTGGAGAAGAGCTATCATTGGCATGTTGATATCAATGATAACTTTTATTTAGGGACTCAAAATGTCCAACAATCTCCCCCTTTGTCATTTATGGCAACCCATATTCTTTTATTAAAACTTTGATCTTTCTTTTTATTCTGGTCCCCTTGGGACATTGCTCCCCCTGGCTCAAATCTCTCCCCCTTTGACATAAATGGAAAAGGGTCACCTTTGGGGCTCTAGGCTAAGAATGAGCCTCTTAGCCTATCCCCTCCACCACCTCATTTTGAGGTGGTTAATTTTGGGGTGGGAGTATTTTTGTTGTAATCACAGTGACACTGAGAGGGGGGTGAATCAGTGTGATCTTTAAAATTTCTAATATATATAGTTTTAAATCTAGCAGCTATTTAAAACTGATAAAAGAAATATCAAATGCAGCAAGAAAACATGACACACACAACACAGTTATTTAACGAGGTTCACCAATGTGGCTACTCCTCAAAATGACTGCTTGGACTACCATCCAAATCCAGCCAATGCAAAGCTACAACTTTACAATATCTTTTACCAGCACCAACTGGAAGGAGCACCAACCCCTTAGCTTTATTTGTTTCAAACAGAATGGAGCACCAATTCCAAATTTACCAGCACCTACTGGAAAGAGGTACCAACCCCTTATGCCAAGCTGCAACTTGGAAGTCAATAATGATAATAAAAATTACAAAATAAAACTTTCACGTTATTTCTTATAGTTTGTTGTTTCTTTGCATTCTGCTGCTTCTGCGCAAAATGCTTCGCACTGTCCAACAACTTCTATGAACTTCTTCGCACTCTCTGCTATAATCGGATGATCAATCACTTTTGCTATCTGCACGATATCACTTTGCACTTAGAACTCCACCTCTACACATCGTGCTCTTCATTCACACAATCATGATATGCAGACTTCGCTTCAACTCGAACTACGACTTCGCACTCTGCTCGACACGAACTTCACTTGTGCAATCACTCTGATCGCATTCGCACATTATCTTCCCAATTAATCTTTTCAAAATTGAATTACCCCTCCTTTTATAGAAGAAATTTTAGGAACAAATCTTAAACAACAGTCGGCTGTAACCCTAAGAATGTCGACTGTAAAACCCTAGAAATTGTCAGCTACAAACCCTAAAAATTGTCGGTTGCAAACCCTAGAAGTTGTCGGCTGCAAACCCTAAAATAGTTGGCTATAAACCCTAAAATTTATTGACCCAGATTCAACTTTGTCGGCCTCAACTGCTACTGCCACCTCTGTCACCTTCCTGTAACTATTGCCGTGAAATAGAAACATGTCGCGATATCGTGACACTTTTTGTAGCCGTATGCATTCTTGTACTTGCTGTTATGAAATCGTGACCCTTTTGGCCTTTGATAGCTTTACCACCATTCTTGCCACAAAATTGTGACACTTCAAACTTTTGCTGATGTCATCTTCATTCTTGTCGTGAAATCATGACACTTTCGGCTTCTAGAGGCTTTTCATGCAACCTATCGTGAAATCGTGACACTTTCAGCTTTCACTGATGTCATCCTCATTCTTGTCATGAAATCATGACACTTTCAGCTTCCAGAGGCTTTTCTTGTAACCTGTCATGAAATTGTGACACTTTTAGCTTTCGCTGACGTCATCCTCATTCTCGTCACGAAATCATGACACTTTCAGCTTCTATACATTTCTTGCTTCATGCACTAGCGAAATCAAGACATGCAGTGAAATCGCTACAACTTTGTGCCTTATGCTTCCAAATTTGCTTCAACTCATGAAACTTTGACTTGTAGCAAAATTGCTACACCTTTGTGCCTTGCACTTTCGACTTGTAGCATAATCGCTACACCTTTATGTTCTGCACTTTTGACTTGTAGCGAAATCGCTACACTTTTGTGTTCTACACTTTTGACTTGTAGCGAAATCGCTACACCTTTGTGTTCTGCACTTTTGACTTGTAGCGAAATTGCTACACCTTTGTGTCTTGCAGTTTTGACTTGTAGCGAAATCACTACAACTTTTCACTTAACACTTTCTCCTTGCTTCGGCCAACGAAATTTCAACATGTAGCGAAATCGCTACAACTTTTCACTTAATGCTTTCTCCTTGCTTCAGCCAGTGAAAATCCAACATGTAGCAAAATCGCTACAACTTTTCCACTTAACGCTTTCTCCTTGCTTTGGCCAGCAAAAATCCAACATGTAGCAAAATCGCTACAGTTTCTCGACTTAGCTTCTTGGCCTCCAACATGTTGCGAAATCATGACAGTTTGCCTTGTGCCTTCTCTCTCCTCATTTTAGTCGTGAAATCATGACATTTTCGGCTGTGCCTTCTCTTTCCTCATTTTTGTCATGAAATAGTGACATTTTCGGCTGTGCCTTCTCTCTCCTCATTTCTATGGTGAAATCATGACATTTTCGGCTACGCCTTCTCTCTCCTCCGACCTGTCGTGAAATCGGGACAGAAAACATGTCGCGATATCGTGACAGTTTTCTAACTTGTCTTTTTCTTCGAATTTTTGAAACTAGGTCACTTCTGTTTTCTAGGAATTGCACTTTACATAATCTGAATATCCTTTGAACTTCTGTCCTCTGCATCTGAATGACTCTTGAACTGTTTGTCCACTGCATCATTAGATCTAACTACCTGTGTTGACAACAATGACAAACTTCTTGCAACACCTTGCTCAACAATCTCCCCCTTTGGAATTGTTGGCAACACCTGTGTACATTCCTGTAATTCTTCTCCCCCTTTGTCAATAATACCAAAGGGCTACTGCAAACTCCCCCTGAGTCCATCCTCACAATTCTCAGGCACAATTTGTTGCATCTAGCACAAATTATGATCATGAGCAAAGGAATAGTCAAATACTCAAATGCTCCCCCTGAGAAAGTGATCACTGTAGCTAGTCACTTCTTAGGAAGTGTAACTACTCCTAATTTGCTTTGAAGGTACTCAAACACTTCCTTGGGCAAAGGTTTTGTAAAAATATCTGCTACTTGTTCTGTAGTTGGGACAAAATCCAATTTAACTTCTCCTTCTGCAACTTTCTCCTTCAAGAAATGATACCTTATAGCAATGTGTTTTGTCCGTGAGTGCATTACTGGATTCTTAGAGATGTTAATTGCACTGGTGTTATCACACTTAACTGATATTGGTTCACTAAAATTAATACCAAGATCTTTCAAAGTTTGTTTCATCCACAAGACTTGTGTACAACATGTTGTTGCTGCAATATATTCTACCTCAGCTGTAGATAAAGAAACTGACTCTTGCTTCTTACTGTGCCATGCAACCAATCTGTCCCCCAAGTAAAATGCACCTCCACTGGTACTCTTTCTGTCATCAACACATCCATCCCAATTTGCATCTGAATATGATATAAGAGTGAAGTCTTTGCCTTTTGGCTACCACAACCCATACTCCATGGTGCCCTTGAGATACCGAAAAATCCTTTTAACTGCTGTCACATGAGTCTCTTTGGGATTGGCCTGAAATCTAGCTACCATGCAGACTGCCTACAGAATATCAGGTCTGGTAGTTGTTAAATATAGTAAACTTCCAATCATAGATTTGTACATAGTTTGGTCTATAGGTGGAGATTTGTCTTCTTTACTCAATTTGTAGCCTGTTGTCATGGGAGTGCTAACTGGCTTACAGTCCTCCATAGTGAACCTCTTTAGCATTTCTTTCACATATTTGATTTGGGAAATGAATATGCCTTTCTCATTTTGATTAACTTGTAGCCCAAGAAAGTAAGACAGTTCACCAATCATAGACATTTCAAATTCATTTTGCATCTTATTTTCTAAGTCTTTACAAGATTCATCTTTGTTGCTGCCAAATATGATATCATCTACATAGACAACTAGAACAATGAGATGCCCACCTTCTATTTTTACATACATATTATTGTCCACTAAACCTTTCTTGAATCCTTGTTGAGAGAGATAGTTATCTAGCCTTGCATACCATGCCCATGGTGCTTGTTTTAATCCATACAATGCTTTCTTTAATTTGTAGACAAGGTTAGGATCCTCACTAATTTGAAATCCATCCGGTTGTTCAATATAGACCTCTTCTTCGAGTTTCCCATTTAAAAAGGCAGATTTTACATCCATCTAATAAACTCTAAAGTTTTTGTGAATTGCTAAGGCCAGAAACATTCTAATTGCTTCTAATCTGGCTACTTGTGCAAAAGTCTCTTCAAAATCAATGCCTTCGACCTGTGCATATCCTTTACAAACCAGTCTTGCTTTGTTCCTAATGACCTATCCATCTTCATTTAATTTGTTTCAAAATATCCATTTGGTGCTGATTACATTCTTATTTGCAGGTCTAGGTACTAATTCCCAAGTTCTGTTCTTTTCAATCTGATCTAACTCTTCATTTATTGCCTTCATTCAGCTATCATCTTTGCTTGCTTCATCTATGTTTTTGGGCTCAATGCTAGATAAAAAAGAGTAATTACTTATTACTTTCCTTCTTGTCTGAATACTAGCTGTGGGATCTCCAATTATTTGGTCTCTTGGATGATTTTTCTGCCAGCTTCTTATTTTGAATTTCTTGTTTTCTTGCACCTCTGAGTCATCGACTAATTCATCTGAATCAAACGTAGATTTGTTTTCTATTTTATTCACCTCATCTCCTTCAATGACTTCTTCATAGATTGGGTAGTTTTCCTCAAATTCAGCTAATCATTTTCCACCTTCATCGAATTTAACATCTGCACTGTCCACAATTTTCTTGAGTCTCTTGTTGTAGCATTTGTAAGCTTTTATTTTTTATGAATACCCAACAAAAACACCTTCATCTGCTCTATCTTCAAACTTCCCAAGGTTGTCATCTGTTTTTCTGATGTAGCACCTACAACCAAATATTTTGAGATGTTTTGATGTTGCTTTTCTACCAAACCACAACTCATAAGGTGTTTTGCATTCATGAGTTCTTAACATATATCTGTTTTGGATGTATACTGCAGTGTGAACTGCTTCTTTCCAGAATCTATCTACTATTTTATTTTTTTCCAGCATGGTGCGTGCCATTTCCAATATAGTTCTATTTTTTCTTTCTACTATGTCATTCTGCTGTGGAGTTCTAGCTGCTGAATATTGTCTCCTGATACAATGTTTTTCACAGTATTTTGTAAATTCATTCAAAATGAATTCTCCTCTGTCTGATCGTAAGCATTTGACCCTTTTTCCTGTTTCATTCTCAACTAGTTGTTTGAAGGATCTAAACATTTCAAAAGCTTATGTTTTATCTTTTAGAAAAAATATCCATGTCATTCTGGAATAATCATCGATACACAGCATAAAGTATTTGTCACCGTTTATGTTTTGAGTTCTCATGGGTCCACATAAGTCTATATGAATAAGTTCTAAGGGCCTGCTAGTGTGGTATTCTTTTGTTCTAAATGAGACTCTGGTTTGCTTTCCCTTCTGACATGAAGCACAAACATTGTTTGAAGGTTTTTTAATGGTTGGAATATCTCTCACTGCTTGTTTCGAGCTGATTTTCACCAAATTATCAAAACTTATGTGTCCAAGCCTCTTATGCCACAACCAGTTCTCTTCTTCTTGTCCAATGAAACACGTACCTTCTAAAGTTTTTGAGAGTGTGTACAAATTTCCAGATGTCCTTGAATCAGTTGCTATCAATTTCCCATTGTTTATTTTTCTAACTTCACAACCCTTCTTTTTGAAGACTACTTCATGTCCTTTATCACAGATTTGACTGACACTCAACAGGTTGTGTTTCAAACCATCCACAAATAAAACTTCTTCTGACTTGATTTTCCCTTCACTAATTTTGACAGATCCTTTTCCTATTATTTTGGCTCCATCATTATTTCCAAACTTCACAGAGCCACCCTCATATTTTTGTAGTTTTTCAATTTTTTGTTTATCACCTGTCATATGACTTGAGCAACCACTGTCAAGAATCCATGGTACACATTTATTCTGAGCCCTAAAAGTTGTCTGCACTATTAAAGATTCCTTTTCTTCCCTGAGCTGTTCTTTCTGTTTCCATTCTATTTTGACTATGGTATTGGGCTCTAGCTTGGATTTCCCCTTTTTAGAATCTTGCACATATCTTTTAGAAATAATTCTATTATATTTTTCCCTATATGGTTGAGTTCTTCTTTTCTGATATTGATTTGAAACAGAAGTACTATGACAGTTTCTAGCAATGTGCCCAAATGTTAAGATCCTGAATAGAACTGAATCGCGGGCCTCTTCGAGGGGGCAACCTCCTTCAATACTTCATTAATTTTGCAAAAGATGGTTACATTGGTGCCCTTTCGGGTATTTAAGGAGTTTCCTTCCAAGGTTGGCTTACATGCAAAATGCCACCTGGATTACATGCATAATGCCACCCGAATTACATGCATAGTGCCACTTTGAATTACATGCACAATGCCACTCGAATTACATGCACAATGCCACACGAATTACATGCACAATGCCACCTATCTACCATGTGTTACATAAAAAGGGTGCCATTTGTCATAGGCACTACCTAAGCTAAAACTTAGAACATTACAAAATATTAATCATGGGTACTACCCACGTTCACTAGGAATTATTACATCAAGGAAGTTATTACATTAAGGGTTAGGATGAGATCCTAACATGCCCTTCTCCTTGAAGAAGCTTTGTCCTCAAAGCTAAAAATGAGGAAACTGTTGTTGGAGTTGATGGAGGGACTCCCATGTAGCATCCTCAAGTTGAAGTCCACACCACCGAACCAGGACCTCCGTGATGGTACGGTTGCGAGTTCGACGATACAGCAGCTACTTTGGTGCAAGTAAGATGGAGCCTTCTTCATCCAATTCGG
Organism: Wollemia nobilis; assembly: GCA_028583015.1. NCBI lineage: Eukaryota > Viridiplantae > Streptophyta > Pinopsida > Araucariales > Araucariaceae > Wollemia > Wollemia nobilis. Next base: position 3,597,922 of record JAQPPZ010003554.1, on the reverse strand, counting down.
GAAGTGTTGATGGAACCTGTACCTTGGAGCTGCTCGAAATGTAGGAGGGAGGCATGAGTGGAGGGTGCCCGTACTCAGCCTCTAGTGGCGGTATGATAGGAAGTGTTGTACCACCATTCGGCCAAAGAAAGCCATTTTGCCCAATGATTAGGATGATCGGAGGCAAGTAGCGAAGGTAGGTTTCCAAGTAGTTATTAACAACCTCTGTTTGACCATCCGTTTGCGGATGGTAGGCTAAACTCATTGTGATCTGAGTCCCCTGCAACTTAAACAACTCTTGCCAAAAATTGCTAGTAAGGCTGGGATCACGATCAGATACAATGGAGGTTGGCATGCCATGAAGGCTAAATATGGAGTCAAGAAAAATTTGGGCAATAGTGAATGCTGTGTAAGGATGGGCTAGGGCACAAAAGTGAGCATACTTTGAAATGCGGTCCACTACCACAAAAATAACAGACTTGTCTCCAGATTTAGGTAGCCCTTCTATGAAATCCATAGAGATGTCAATCCACACCTGATCCGGTATCGGCAAGGGTGGAAGAGTGCCCGAAGAGTGCACTGTTTCTCTTTTCATCCTTTGACCTGTGTCACAGTCTGCCACAAAAGAGCGAATGTCCTATTTCCTACCTTTCCAAAATAAGGTGCGCTTGAGTCGCTCATAAGGTGGTCTGATATTGGGAGGTGTACTATCCGACAATAATGGAATGGCATGGTCGTGAGAGCGATGCAGTGGTCGTGTGATGGGTTCTGAAAATATGGCCTCATGTTTGTGGAGAATCTGTTGCATGTCTTGTGGGATTTCACCCATTGGAGATGTGGATGGTTGGATGGAGAATAGTTGTGCAATGACCCCACGTGATGATTTATTTAGCAATTTCTCCATGCCGTTTGAACTGATAATTTGAGGTGTTCCTGCTTGGGAGACCTTGATGATGTGTGTTTGTCCGTTCCGGAAGAACCGCATCCAAAGTTTAGCAAAGTTCCAACTAATAGTGCCCAACGTACTCAACCATTGGCATCCCAAAACAATATCACATCCACCCAAATGGAGGGCAAACATGTCCTGCTTGAGTTCATAATCCCCTATCTTGATTTTAACATTGTGACACTTTCCTTTACAAGATAAGGTTCCCCCATTGGCTACCATGACCTCAAAGGAATTACAATTATGGATATAGCAATTTTCCCATTGAGCAACTCTAGGGTCAATGAAGTTGTGCGTGCTTCCCGAATCCAAAAGGATGGAAAGACGTTGGCCCTTGAAACATCCTGTAACCTTCATGGTTTGAGGAGTAGTAATGCCTGCAAGGGCATGGATTGTAATTGATGTCTCAGTTCCTCGTTTCCCTTATTCTTGTGGGGGGAGGTGTTTCTGGAGGGTCCTCATCCTCATCACTCTCGTCAACGGTATCAGGTTCTCCAACATCTATCAAGAACAATTTTTTGTGTGCACACTTATGCCCCTTGAAAAACTTTTCATCACAATTGTAGCATAATCCTTTGGCACGACGTGCATCCATCTCTTCGATGGTGAGGCACTTGGGTGCAGCAGGTTTATTATCATATGGGTGTTGGGCTCTCAGGGGAAATGAAGGTCTATCTTGAGAAAACTTTGATGGGCGTCTTTGGGCAGAGAGTTTAGATTCGGCCAGACGAGCCAAACTGATAGCTTCCATCATAGTTCGTGGTTTCAACATTTTGACTTCTGCTTGGAGTTCCATCTTCAACCCACTGATATAACAACTCCGGAAGAACCCTTCACTCAATCCTCTTGTTCTATTGGCCAATTTTTCAAATTGAGCTTGGTACTCTCGAACTGACCCTGTTTGTTGTAGTTTTGATAAGGCTCCTGTGAAGTCCTCAAACTCACTAGGACCAAATCAAGTGAGTATTTGGGATTCAAAATCCTCCCAAGAGATATTTGGGTAGGTAAGATGCAACCATTGAAACCAGTGTAGAGCCTTAGATTCCAAGTTAAAAGAAGCCATCTGGACTCGATGAAATACTGGTACATTATGAAGTCGAAAGAATTGGTCAACCCGACATAGCCACCCATCAAAATCCTTCCCACTGAATTTGGGAAAGTCCAACTTGGGCATTCTAAAGGGTGTATCATGGTCACGATTCCTTGTAGAACTCTCAGCTTGGTATTCTGATTTGGGTGGTTCTCTTCTCAGTTTGCTATCCACTTCAGTCAATGCTTCTTCTAAGCGATTGCTAGTGGCCTCATGCTCTAGGCGAAGACCTTGGACTTCTTCCCTTATGGAGTGAAAAGCCGAGTTCAAGTTCTCAATGGATTTTGTTAGGGAATCCAAGTGTTCTAGTTCTTTCTGGTGTCCACGAGTACCCTGGGCCATTTTTTGACCTTTTGTGACCAGTTACTAAAAATAGAATTGAATTTTTTTGACTTACTATTTTTAGTAAATGCCCAAAAAGTGCTTGGGTGCTATATATCAAAGTGATCAGTAGGAGGAGGTGGTCACAATGAGCTATATCTCTTAACACTACTTTTTGGCACCCCAGACTTTTTTTTTTTTTTTTTCTCCTGTTTTGCTGAGTCTAACGGTGTTTACAGATTCTGATTCTGAGCTACTGAGCAAAAGTTGGGTACTGGAGCACTATCTAAAACCGGTCGTGTTTCACACTCAAGATTCTCTGTATTTTGCAGGTGACTGATATGACAGTTCTGTTCCGACTCGAAGACCGTGAATTCTCGCCTCGACCGTGCCGACCTCTCCGACTCGACTAACCCGATCGTGGATTGCCACTGTAAATTTGACTGTTACTCTCCAGAATTTCAACTTAAGTGTCACCCTCATGGCTTATCCCGAATGCATGTCCCTTTTGTTATTTTTTTTGTAGAGGACTCCTTTCTCATATGCTCACTTTTGAAATGCAGGTTTACGAATGGGGTGTTTGGATTCTTATTTTGATTTTTATTTTTGTATTTTTTACAGGTTGCAGTTTTAACAGAACCAGGGAATGCTAAGTATAGGAGTATGTACCACCCATAGGCCCTCTAATATACCTACAGTGACGAACAATAGTGCTCGGACCAATATTTTAGGCCACTACTCAAGGAGGATTCCACACATACCCTTGAGCACACTACCTACCTCTCTGACAATACGGGAGGGTAATCGTCCAGGATGCTGTGTCCCGTAGACTATGAGTAATACAAGGCCGAAGAGCTTCCTAATGGCTAAAAGTTTGTTTAATCCTAGATGGTCTCCCGATATACCCAAAGATACGTGGGAGCTCAAGTCCGTGCGCGAGTTCCGTCCCGAGGCCTCGGGTATTGGAGCCTGATCGCCCCTCACTTCACTAGATGCTTTATGGGCTATCTAGCTTAGCCAATAACGACAGATCCTTTGCGATATTTTAAAACCCCCGGTACAGGGTTTCTACCTACTCAACTAATAATATATTTTTTTGTTTTTGGTCTGGAAAAAAAAACACTGTATTTTTTTTGGATTTTTTTTTTTAATAAGGAAAAAAAGAATGGAAAAAACACATGGAATTTATACCTAACAGGCGGATTTGGATGGCAATAATCGTTGCAGTTGCAGTAGAACTTGGCCCTGGAAAGCGCTATGATACCACTTGTTAAGATCCTGAATAGAACTGAATCGCGGGCCTCTTCGAGGGGGCAACCTCCTTCAATACTTCATTAATTTTGCAAAATATGGTTACATTGGTGCCCTTTCGGGTATTTAAGGAGTTTCCTTCCAAGGTTGGCTTACATGCAAAATGCCACCTGGATTACATGCATAATGCCACCCGAATTACATGCATAGTGCCACTTTGAATTACATGCACAATGCCACTCGAATTACATGCACAATGCCACACAAATTACATGCACAATGCCACCTATCTACCATGTGTTACATAAAAAGGGTGCCATTTGTCATAGGCACTACCTAAGCTAAAACTTAGAACATTACAAAATATTAATCATGGGTACTACCCACGTTCACTAGGAATTATTACATCAAGGAAGTTATTACATTAAGGGTTAGGATGAGATCCTAACACCAAAGTTGTGACAATTAAAGCATTCTATTGCATAACTCATTAGAGGAGCAAAAGTATTTCTACTAGTGAAACTTCTTGGACCTACATTATACTTGCAGTCAGCAATTTTATGACCATAACCATTACATTTGAAACAGAAACCATAAAAGTAATGATTGAACCTGAAAGATGGTCTTTGCTAAGTTGTTGCAGGAGACTTAGATCTTCTTTTCTTTTGATGTGTGACCTTGGTAAAGCCCTCATTGTCAGTTCCTATTTTAGGACTGGCATTATTGCTTTCATTTGCCTGATTTTTTTTTCTTTCAACAGCCTGTTTCTTGTCTTTACTCTTTTCACATTCAACATTGCTTGCCTTTGGTCCGTTTGATGATTCTCCTTCAATAAAGCCCAGACCAAATTTGATACCTGTGGGTCTTTGATCACTTAGGATTTTTTCCAGCTTCATCAAACTTTCTTCACGTTTGAAATGGCAGCTAATTTTTTGATCCAGCTCTTGTATCTGTATTTGAAGACCAACATTTTCTTCTTCTAGTTTGCAATAGTAATCTATCTTCATGGTTACCTGAACTTCAAGATCTTCGGAAATTTTCTTATACTCTTCTGTCTGTGTTTTTAGACTGGTTATAATGTCATTTGCATCCTCAAGCTTCCTTGATAGTTTTTTATTCTTTCTTTTCTTAGATTTCCATTCCATAAGAGCAGACACCAACTCACCTTCTAAATCAACTTCAGCCTCAACTTTTTCAATAGACACTTAAGAGTTCATTCCTTCTCTCTTTTTGTGTTTTTTTCCTCTTCTAATTTTTCTACTTCAAACGCCATAAAGAGAGCCTCACCTGTTCCTTCTTCAGAGTCTTCACTAGAGCTGTCCTCTGAAGAATCTGCATTTCGGGAGATAAAACTTTTCTTTTTGAAATTGCCTTTCCTGAAGTTTGATTTCTTCTTCCAGTCACTTCTTTCTTGGTGCGAAGTTTCCTCACCCAAAGTGCCCAATGCCTTCGTAGTTAAAGCATTTAAATGGTAGCTTTCCTCTGTAATTTTCTTTTCCCTTTCTCAGTTTTCTGACAAAATTTGCTTCCATTTCATCCGATACATCCTCTTCTTCAGACTCTGGTTTTGTGACTTTGCCTTTTAGGGCTTTGAAAGTAGCTTCTCTATCTGTGGGATTAGACCTTCCTATTCTCATTTCAAAAGCAGTCAAAGAACCATGCATCTCATCCATACTAAAATGATTTAGATCTTTGGATTCTTCTATGGCAGAGACTTTAGAATCAAATCTAGGAGGGAGCAATCTTAATACCTTTTTCACGATAGTAGCATTGTTTATATTTTTGTTGAGACCTCTGATTGAATTGGTGATCCCATTGAATCTTTGCATGAAAATCTCTATGTTCTCATCATTGTCCATATTTAAAGATTCGAATTGAGCTCGATGTGTTTGAAGCTTTGCGTCCTTGATCCTATCATCTCCTTCATGAATGTTCTCTAGTTTATCCCATACATCTTTTGTTGATTCACAATTTATGATCTTGACTAGCTCACTGTCCACTAGTCCACACATGATGGCATTTTTTACTTTTGAATCATTTTCAAATGTCTTTTTACCAGTAGTGTCTATTGGAGTGGTGGCGGGAGCTTTGTAACCATTAACTACTGCACCCCAGATGTCAAAACACAAAGCACTGAGATATGTTTGCATTCTAATTTTCTAGAATGCATAATTAGTTCCATCAAACAATGTTGCTTTGTTCGAGGAGAACCCTTCACCACTTGCCATTGCGTCACTTCCAAGATCACCCTAGCTATTTGAGCCTATTTAGGAACCTTGCTCTGATACCAATTGTTGTAATCACAGTGACACTAAGAGGGGGGTGAATCAGTGTGATCTTTAAAATTTCTAATATATATAGTTTTAAATCCAGCAGCTATTTAAAACTAATAAAAGAAATATCAAATGCAGTAAGAAAGCATGACACACACAACACAGTTATTTAACGAGGTTCACCAATGTGGCTACTCCTCAAAATGACTGCTTGGACTACCATCCAAATCCAGTCAATGCAAAGCTACAACTTTACAATATCTTTTACCAGCACCAACTAGAAGGAGCACCAACCCCTTAGCTTTATCTGTTTCAAATAGAATGGAGCACCAACTCCAAATTTACTAGCACCTACTGGAAAGAGGCACTAACCCCTTATGCCAAGCTACAACTTGGAAATCAATAATGATAATAAAAATTATAGAATAAAACTTTCACGTTATTTCTTACAGTCTACTATTTCTCTGCATTATGTTGCTTCTGCACAAAATGCTTCGCACTGTCCGACCGCTTCTATGAACTTTGCACTCTCTGTTGCAATCGGATGATCGATCACTTATGTTGTCTGCACGCTATCACTTTGCACTTAGAACTCCAACTCTACACATCGCACTCTTCATTCACGAAATCACGATATGCATACTTTGCTTCAACTCGAACTACGACTTCGCACTCTGCTCGACACGAACTTCACTTGTGCAATCACTCTACTTGCATTCGCACATTATCTTTCCACTTCGTCTTTTCCAACTCAAAATACCCCTCCTTTTATAGAAAAAACTTTAGGAACAAATCTTAAACAATAGTCAGCTGTAACCCTAAGAATGTCGGCTACAAAACCCTAGAAATTGTCAACTGTAAACCCTAGAAATTGTCGGTTGCAAACCCTAGAAATTGTCAACTGCAAACCCTAAAATAGTCGACTACAAACCCTAAAATCTATCAGCCTAGATTCAACTTTGTTGGCCTCAACTTCTACTGCCACCTCTGTCACCTTCCTATAACTATTGCCACGAAATAGAAACATGTGGCAATATCGTGACACTTTTTGTAGCCGTACGCCTTCTTGTCCTTGCTATCATGAAATCGCGACCCTTTTGGCCTTTGATAGCTTTGCCACCATTCTTGTCGCAAAATCACAACACTTCAAACTTTTGCTGATGTCATCCTCATTCTTGTCATGAAATCGTGACACTTTCGGCTTCTAGAGGCTTTTCATGGAACCTGTCATGAAATCGTGACACTTTCAGATTTCACTGACGTCATCCTTATTCTTGTCATGAAATCGCAATGCTTTCAGCTTCCAGAGGCTTTTCTTGCAACCTGTCATGAAATCATGACACTTTCAACTTTTTTTGATGTCATCCTCATTCTCATCGCAAAATCGCAACGCTTTCAGCTTCTGTACATTTCTCGCTTCATGCACTAGCGAAATCAAGACATGCAACGAAATCGCTACAACTTTGTGCCTTATGCTTCCAACTTTGCTTCAACCCGTGAAACTTTGAATTGTAGTGAAATCGCTACACCTTTGTGCCTTGCACTTTCGACTTGTAGCATAATCGCTACACCTTTGTTTTCTACACTTTTGACTTATAGCGAAATCGCTACACCTTTGTGTTCTGCACTTTTGACTTGTAGCGAAATCGCTACACCTTTGTGTTCTGCACTTTTGACTTGTAGCGAAATCGCTACACCTTTGTGTCTTGCAATTTTGACTTGTAGCGAAATCGCTAAGACTTTTCACTTAACACTTTCTCCTTGCTTCGACCAGCAAAATTTCAAAATGTAACAAAATCGCTACAAATTTTCACTTAATGCTTTCTCCTTGCTTCGGCTAGCGAAAATCCAACATGTAGCGAAATCGCTACAAATTTTCTACTTAACGCTTTCTCCTTGCTTTGGCCAATGAAAATCCTACATGTAGCGAAATCTCTATAGTTTCTCGACTTAGCTTCTTGGCCTCCAACATTTCATGAAATCATGACAGTTTGCCTTGCGCCTTCTCTCTCCTCATTTTTGTCATGAAATCGTGACATTTTCGGCTGTGCCTTCTCTTTCCTCATTTTTGTCATAAAATCATGACATTTTTGGCTATGCCTTCTCTCTCCTCATTTCTTTCATGAAATCGTGACATTTTTGGCTATGCCTTCTCTCTCCTCCAACCTGTCATGAAATCGTGATAGAAAACATGTCGCGATATCGCGACAGTTTTCTAACTTGTCTTTTTCTTCGAATTTTTGAAACTGGGTCACTTCTGTTTTCCAGGAATTACACTTTACATAATCTGACTATCCTTTGAACTTATGTCCTCTGCATCTGAATGACTCTTGAACTGTCTGTCCACTGCATCATTAGATCTAACTGCCTGTGTTGACAACAATGACAAACTTCTTGCAACACCTTGCTCAACAATTTCTACTCCTAAAAGGTATTGTTATTTACCTTTATCCTCTTCCCTTATTTTCTATTTTTTTTTATTCCTCTATATTTTTGTATCTGTGTTATCATTCATGTTCCTATTCCTATTCACATCCATGTTCATGTTCCTGTTCACATCCATATTCCTGTTCTTGTTCTTGTTCCTATTCCTATTCATGTTCCTGTTCATATCCATATTTCTATTTCTGTTCTTGTTCTTGTTCATGTTCATGTTTCTATTCCTACTCATACCTATTTATGGAATGTCTGCTCTACACCACTTTGCTTTGTGACCATTATTATTGCACTTATAACACTTAATGATATTATTCCTTAGAGGTGAAAATATCTTAGGATTTTTCCTACTAAAGCCATATCCTCTTCTTTCATGAACCTTGCAATTCATTGGCTTATGACCAAACTGATTATATGAGTAGCAATACCCATGGAAAATATGTTCATTCGCATATTATTGTATTTCATGTGTCATTCATTGTGAATCCATGTGTCCAAACTTGTGATATGAAAAACATCTTCCATTGAAGCTTCCTTGTTTTGACCTCATTTGTCTCCTGTTCTGATTGTTGTTCTGTCTGTATCTTCTTTGTGTATTGTTCCTATCATCGTTGAACTCTCTATTATCCAAATCTTCCTCTATTGTCTAACTTTCTTTTACACTATCTTCTTTTGAAGTATCTTCATCTGAAGCTTCCTCTTCAGAACTTGAATTTGACTCTCCTTCTTGTTTCTTTTGATTTTGTTCAAAACCAAGACCTATTTTGTTTATTGACCTTCTTTGTACCTTGACTATCTTATCCATAATATTTGAGCTATTATTGAATCCTTTCACCTTGATCATAGAGTCTTCTAAATATTATTTTAGTAGTGCCACTTCTTGTGCTAACTTATCACATTCCAAGATCTTTGCTTCTAACTTATCTTTGAACCTTTTTGCCTTAGCCTTTGATTTTTCTAAATCCTCTATGAGAAATATTCTCTCTTCATCACATTCTTGAAACTAAATTTCAAGTTTAGAGTGTTACTTCCTTACCTTATTTACCATGTCAAGGGCATAGATAAGTTCTCCCTTGAGATAATATCCATTCTCTTCTGAATATTCTTCTATTTGTTTGTCTTTTTGCACATCATTAATTTCTTTTAGCTTGTCTTCTATAGGATCACTTACTTCTTCTTCTAAAGCCATTAGAATATTTTCATCTGGTCCTTCAAGTGCATTCTCATATTCATCATCACTAAAACTATAACCATCCCTTGTACAATCATCTTCAATATGTCCAAAGTTACCACATCTAAAATATTTGAGAATAACTGGAGTCTTTTTATTAACTGTTTCTTTTTCTTCAATCATAAATAAGAATTCATCTCTATAATTTTCTGAAGAACTAGCATCACTATCATTGGAGTACTTACTTACATTATCTGCATAGTAGCTCCTCTTTTGTCTTTGGAAGAACTTATTTCCTTGTGTTTTTAGTCCATCCCTGCTTTTATTTTAATGCCTATATCTTTCTGATTCCCTGTACGTGTGATCCTATTTTTCTTCACCATTGTTGTTCTTTGGTTATTTGAAATATGTTACAAAATGTCCATACTTTCCATAGTTGAAACACTTATTAGATATTAGATCTATGGGTCTTATGGAACCTTTATCACTTCTACCATAATTGGCTTCTTCATCACTAGAAGAATCATTGCTTGATTCAGACTTCTTACCCTTTGTTTCCTTGTTTTCTTTGAATGCAGCCTCCTTTGGAGGGATAGGATCTTTTGTTCTTATCTCAAAGGTTGTAAGCATGCCAAGAAAATATTTATTATCAGACAATCACTATCAATTGATGTGTTTATAGCAGAGACTTTTCACTGTACCTTTTTGGAAGATTTCTCAAGATCTTGTCACAAGCATCAGATTCATCGACCTTCATTCCAAGTCCTCTCATCTCATGTACAAGTTCATAAATCTTACTGAGATAGTCATAAATGTTTTCATCATCCCGCATTCTTAAGTTTTCAAATTATCCTTTGAGATTTCTGATCTTAGCTTTCTTGACACCTTTATCTCCTTCATATATGTTATGCAGTAGTTCCCACATTTCTTTTGTTGTTTTACAATCCATAACCTTCATAGATTTTTATCTATGCAACCCTTTTATAATTGCATTCATAGCTCTTGAATTTGCATGTATTATAAGCTTACCTTCCTTATCTACAGAAGGATTTATTGTTGGATCATATCCAAATTCCACTGCATCCCAAACTTCATTTCCAAGTGCCATCAGGTGAAATATCATTAGCATACACCAATATAAGAAGTTACTTCCATCAAATACTAGTGTTGTATTATATGAGAACCCATCCCTTTGATCCTTTTGATTCATTATGTTCTTGACAACTTTTCCTTCAATCTGTCAAACTCTTTTGAAGGAACCCGCTTTGATACCAAAGTTGATTTGAGATATATTGATCACAATTGTGGAAGTGTTTGAGATAAATTTTATGAGGGATATTATGCATTGGTGTGATTGATATTTGAGAAGAATAAACCAGTTTTGGTTATACATTGTTTTGATTTGATTTAAAAGGTATTTGGCAAGAGAAAGAAATTATTTGATTGAGTACAATATTTGTGAGTGTGAAACATATTGACTTTTTGATAGAGCATATCATTCTCTATATGTTAGAGAGGTTAAAAAAAATCTAAGTAGAATTTGTATGTGTGAAGAAAGCTTTTTTGAAAAGGATTTAAGTTGTGTTGTATGCAATTTATGGAAATGTTTGAGCAAGTTTTGTGAGTGTATTGAGGACATATTTCATCAAGTCTTTGAGAAGGCTTGAGGATAGATGTGAGTAAGTATTTGAGAAGGATTGAGGGTAGATTTGAGCAAGTCTTTGAAAAGGCTTAAAGGTAGACTTGAGCAAGTCTTGTGAAGAATTGAAACAAAATTGAGAGCAGGTTTGATTACTGATCTAGTCAAGCTTTGTGTTAATGCTTGGGGAAGATTTGAGATAGAGTTTGGTGTAGATTTGTGAGTAGATTTAGAGTATATTTGTGCTAGATTTGGGATATATTTTGGTGCAGATTTGTGAAAAAAGATAGATCAAATTTATTCTAGACTTGGGACAAAGGTTGGTGTAGATTTGAGACAAAGTTGAGAGCAGGATTTGGATATGATAGAGTAGAGGACAATATTATCTAGTGGATAAAGATACATTAGCTAGTGCAATGGGAAAATAATTATCCTATGGAGAGATATCCACAAGATAGAGTAGTGGGGGGTAGAAGTCTTCTATAATATCACCAACTAGAGCAAAGGGGATATAGTTCTCTTGTGGAGATAGATCCACAAACCAGAGCAAGGGAAAAGAGTTCTCATGTGGAGAGAGATCCATGAACCAGAGCAAGGGGAAAGAGTTCTCCTATGGAGATAGATCCACAAACCAAATCAAGGGGAAAGAGTTCTCCTCTGGAGAGAGATTCAAAAACTAAAGCAAGGGGAAAGAGTTCTTATGTGGAGAGAGATCCACAAACTAGAGAAAGGGGAAAGAGTTCTCTTGTGGAGAGAAATATATGAACCAAAGCAAGGGAAAAGAGTTCTCCTATGGAGTGTGATCTATGAACCAGATGGAGAGATAGAGTTCTTATGTGAAGAGAGATCCACAAACCAATTGAGGAGATAGAGTTCTCCTAGATCAAGTTCCATGAACTAGAGAAAAAGGGGAAAGAGTTCTCCTGTGGAGAGAGATCCACAAATCAGAGTATAGGGTATTGGTGTCTTCTTTGGACAGAGGTCCATAAATATTGTAATAGGGAATTTATTACCAAGATATTTATTGAGAAAATTTAGAAGAAATATTTTCTCCATGGAGTAGCCCACATTGGCTAAACCACATTAAAATTATGTCTCTCTTGTGTGTGATGATTTGTGAATTTATTTAATTACAACTATTGATATTTCCATTGATAATATTGGATAATATTGTTTTTGAAAGAAAAGTAAAAGTTGATCTTATACTTTTCACCCCCCTATCAGTATAAGCTTGTGTTCTTCATTTTGTATTAGAGTGGGTTCCTTCTAAGAGTATAACATCTTGAAGGAAGAATGTACAGGAACATAAATGGCATATCATAGTGGATATTCAAAAATAAGGCACCATTATTTGATGGGAATAATTACACTTTTTGGAACATAAGAATGAGGACTTACTTGATGGCACAAGGATATGAGACATGGCAAGCAGTTGAGTATGGGTTCACACCTACAACTAATCCTCCCATAGATAAATATAGTAAGCTCTTACATGTGAATAATACCAAATATTTGATTATAATTTTAAGTGGTTTACATGAAGCAGAGTTTGTGAATGTTATGCATTGCAAATAAACAAAAGAGATATGGAAAAAATTGAAGCAAAAATATGAGGGAGATAAAAATGTCAAGATGGCAAAATTGCAAAATCATAAGAAAACATTTGAATATTTGAAAATGAAATATGAGGAAGACATTACTACATACTTACTTCGTGTAGATGAGGTTGTCAATACCATGTGAGGACTTGGATTTGCAATTGAAGACTTTGATGTTGCTCAAAAAAATTTAAGGTCACTTCCTATGAGGTATTATGAAAAAGTTTCAACTATAGAAGAGATAAGAGATATTGAAAAATTGACTATGGATGAGTTACATGGAATTATCAGCCTATGATATGAGAATAGTAAAGGATCCCAACTCCAAGAAAGAGGCAGCCTTAAAAGCAAAAAAGAAGAAAAAATATAATAAACTAGAATCAAGTGGTGAGTCCAACAGTGATGAAGAGCCTAACTATGGCAGAAGACTCAATAAAGCACAAATATATGAAAATAGTGAATTTTTTAAATTTTTTTAACTATGGTCACTACGCATATAATTGTCCAAAAGTTGGAAGTAGTAGCAATGAAGAAAAATAGGATCATAAGAAAAAAGAAGCAGGAAAATCCAGGTATGAAAAGAAAAACAGGTATGGACAAAGCAAGCATGAAAATAAGTTCTTTCAAAGGCACAAGAAGAGCTTCTATGTTGATAAGATAAGCAAGGTTTCAAGTGATAGTGATAAAAAACCCTCAGATAGTGAAGAAGAAGAAATTCTATTTTTGATAATAGAAGAGGATGGAAATACTTTTGTTGAAGATAAATATGAAAAGTATGAAGATGCTCTCAAAGACATAGAAGTAGAAAAAGAGTCAAAAAATGAAGAAGAAGGCACAATAGATCTAGAAGCAGAACTTATTGCTGCTATTAAATAATTGAAAAAGGTTAGAAAGCAAAATTTAAGATTCAGAGCTCAAGTTCAAGAATGTGATGATGAAAGAGAAAAGCTTATACAAGATCTGACAAACTCAATAGCTAAGACAAGGAGAATTAAATAAAAGTTAGAGGTAAAATTCTTAGAATGTGAAATATTAGAACATGAGGTAGTTTCACTAAGGATGGGAGTGAAAGAGTCTAAGGACAAGCTACATAGGTTTGGGAAAGTTCAAAGACCTTGGATAATATTATCAATGCACAAAGACCTTCATCTATCAAAACAAGACTTGGTTTTGAAGAAGGACAAAGAAAACAAGAAGGGTCAAGCTCAAGCTCAAAAGAGTAAGAAGTTTTAGAAGAAGAGAGTGAATAATAAATTGAGAGTAGAAGCTTCACCGAGGAAGGAAACAATGCACAAAAAAGGAATAGGGATCATCACAGAGAAGAAAGGACTAAGAGACCAGTGGGTTTAAGGCAAGATTTATTCAAAGGATATTGTTTTTCAAGTAACATGTTTGGTTAGAAGGCTATGCATTGCAAGGTTCATGGAAATAAGGAATATGGTTTTACTAAGAGGAAATTCAAAGGTGAACATTCTACTATTGTAATCAATTTGGTCATAAAGCAATTTACTACAAGGTTCAAGATAGAAATGAGTATGGCTTCACCAGGAGGAACTTTAAGATTTTTGCACCTTCTAAGAATCACAAAATTAAATTTTATAAGTGCAATAATATTGGGCATAAGACCAAGTGGCATAGAACAAAGTTTCTAGAGACAAGAAAGAATAGAGACACTCAAAATAACCAAAGGGTATGTTGATAAAGAAGTTTGACAAATAAAAAGAGCATTGTATGTTGGGAGTAGAGATACTCCCACCCCAAAATTAATCACCTCAAGGAGAGGAGGTGAGGAGGGGGCTGAACTAAGAGTCTTATATTCAACCCTGAAGGATTCCCTTTGCCATTGATGTCAAAGGGGGATATATTTGAGTAAGGGGGAGAGAATTTAGTTAGGGGGATCAGATTTAAAATCAAATGGTTTGGAAAAAGAAGTTTTTTGGAAAGGGTTGCCATCAATGGCAAAGGGGGATATTTTTTAAAATTTTGAGTAATTATGTTGTCATTGATGTCAAGTGTTATTTCATATTAGTGCAAGGGAATTGATAAAAAGAGGGTTAAAATATTTATATATTAAGCCCAAGAGATTTGGTACAAAGCTCCACATGGTTGACCAAAAGGTTGTCTAAATATCCCAAAAGAAGAAAAAGTTCTAGGCTCAAAAAGGAAATAATATTATAATATTAAAGTTATAAAGTTAAGCCTAAGGTTCAATTATAAAATAATTATAATATTTATATTATAATATTTTATAACCCTAAGTGGGTTTGGCACCAACTTTGAAAAAATAATTTTTAAATTCTAAAGCCCCACCGACGTCTTAGCAATAGAGGTAATTCATATTTATAAGGTAATGTTTGGTGGCCTAAGGTTGTTGTTCGATGCGAATGTCATGTGATTAATGCAAATTTTGGATGCACAATCATGAGTAAGGAAGACAAATATTTTATTTTAAAAGCAAATAAAAACCTTGGATAGATATAGGGATACGATAGTGAAATTGTATCACCAACCAAACGGTTGGCCTAGCGACAGACATGAAAAGTGTAAGGGCACTGGTGGACGGTAAGTTCTATGTTCAAACTCAGGTGACAATAGTTTTTTTTATCATTTTGCAGGAAAGGAGGTTAAGCAGCAGTTAAATAGTGCATCGTGGCTTTTGGTCCTTGTGTGGGCAGTTGGCCTAGTGGTGGCCCAAAGAGTGCTAGCGCACTGATAGACGGTAGGTGTTGTGTTCAAATATCCTACAATAGTTTTTTTAGAAAGTTCTATTAAATTTTTTAAATGCATAAGGTTGAGGTTTAGGTGCATGCGGTGTATTTGATTATTTAAGGAGCTATTAAATTAGGGAGATATAAGGGGAATTTTTTATTATTATTTGCAATTTCTTTTGGAAGAAAAACATTATGAAATATTTTTAAAAGTGATTTTGTGGAGTAATAAGGATTTGTGGTAAATATTTTATGAATGTGTTTTGAAATTAAGAGGGAGTTAAAAGGTGTATGAGTTATTTTAATTGTTTGTATTTTGCTTGAATTATGAAGGGTTTGGTTTTATGATTTAATGCTCTAGTTTGAGAAACCAAGAGAGTTGGTTTGGAATTTAATTGTGCACACATTTTGAAGGTTTGCTAACTCATAAAGAGGTGTTGTGCTAACCCTTTTATAGTTGCAAAATATATTGTGTGTGATATATTTTTGAAGACATATCTCCATAAGAGCAAGCAAAAAGGTATGGACATATCATTCTTTATTTAAAGTGTTTGTTGAAGTGAATGTTTTGAAACATAAGGTGGAGTGAAAAGTATTGTTTGATAAGCATTGTTGGAAATATTTGAGTTAGGTTTTGAGACATACATTATGCATCTTTGTTGAAATAAAGTGGAAACACCTGTGTTAGGGTTTGCGAGCATTTTGTGTTTCATTATTGAATTTTCTGGAGTCATTTGAGATAGAGATTGAGAACTACTTATGCTAGGGTTGAAGATAAGTTAGAGCATATTTGTGAAACCTTTTGAACATTGGTTTGAGAGATATTGATTGCAATTGTGGAAGTGTTTGAGATCAATTTTATGAGGGATATTATGCATTGGTGTGATTGATCTTTGAGAAGAATAAACCAGTTTTGGTTATACATTATTTTGATTTGATTTGAAAGGAATTTGGTAAGAGAAAAAGATTAATTGATTGAGTACAAGATTTGTGAGTGTGAAACATATTGAGTTTTTCATAGAGGATATCATTCTCTATATGTTCTAGAGGTTAAACAAATTCTAAGTAGAATTTTTTTTAGTGAAGAAAGCATTTTTTAAAAGGATATAAGTTGTGTTTGTAAGCAAGTTATGGAAATATTTGAGCATGTTTTGTGAGTGTATTGAGGATAGATTTGAGCAAGTATTTGAGAAGGCTTGAGGAGATATTTGAGTAAGTATTTGAGAAGGATTGAGGGTAGATTTGAGAAAGTCTTTAAAAAATCTTGAAGGAAGATTTGAGCAAGTATTATGAAGGTAGGTTTAATTACTGATCTGGTCAAGCTTTGTGTTAAGGCTTGGGGAATATTTGAGATAGAGTTTGGTGTAGAATTGAGAGTATATTTAGAGCATATTTGTGCTAGATTTGGGATATATTTTGGTGCAGATTTGTGATAAGAGTTAGAGCAGAGTTGTGTTAGACTTAGGATACATTTTGGTGTAAATTTGAGATAACTTTGAGAGCAGGATTTGGATGTGACAGAGAAAAGAGGACAATAGTCTCCAGTGGATAGAGATCCATTAGACAATGTAGTGGGGAAAGATTTATATGGAGAGAGATCCACAATCTAGAGTAGTGGGGGTAGAATTATTTAGAATATTAGTATCTAGAGCGTAGGGCATAGAGTTATCTTATGGAGACATATACACGAACCAGAGCAAGGGTAAAGAGTTCTGCTGTGGAGAGAGATCCAAAAACCAGATCAAGGGGAAAGAGTTCTCATGTGGAGAGAGATACATGAACCATAGTAATATGAAAGAGTTCTCCTGTGGAGAGAGATCCATGAAATAGAGCAAGGGGAAATAGTTCACTCATGGAGAGAGATCCATGAACTAGAGCAAGGGGAAAGAGTTATCATGTGGATAGAGATCCATGAACCAGAGTACGAGGAAAGAGTTCTCCTATGGATTGTGATCTATGAACCAGTTGGGGAGATAGATTTCTTCTATGGAGAGAGATCCATGAACCATTTGAGGAGATAGATTTAACCTGGATCAATTTCTATGAATAAGAAAAAAAGGGGAAAGTATTCTCCTATGGAGAGAGATCCACAAATCAGAGTATAGGGGATTGGTGTCTCCTTGGATGGAGGTCATAAATATTGTAATAGGGAATTGATTACCAATATATTTGTTGAGAAAATTTAGAAGAAATATTTTATTCGTGGAGTAGCCCACATTGGGTGAACCACGTTAAAATTGTGTCTCTCTTGCATTTTATGATTTGTGCATTGCTTTGATTACTGCTATTGGTATTGCCATTTATAATATTTTATAATATTATTTGGGAAATAAAAGTAAAAGTTGGTCTTATACTACTCATTCCCCATTTCAGTATAAGCATGTTTTATTCAAAAACATAGATTTTGTACTAGGTATATTCATGACCAAAAGGAATCCAAAGAGTCACCAATTATGTTAGAAGTGTTGTCCACTTTAAAGACTCTAAATAATAAAGTTACAAAAATTGAGAAAAGAGAAGTAGAAAGATCATAGTTTAGAATATTCCCTGATGTTTCCAACGACCAAAAATCTTCAAGCAGTAATACAGCTAAAAAACTAATAACAGTTATCAATAAGAGTTAACACTCTTATAAACTAAGAATAGTCCTTGGTGTCTTGTTTCCAATGATCACCACAGTGCAGACACTTGTGTTTTGTATCAACATAATGCATAATTAGCTCTCAAAAAGGATAAGATATATCAAAAGGGTTAGGTTAATATGTTATGGGAGCCATAAAAAATTATGCTCACACAATATCCATTGGAGGAAGAAAACATTTTTGTACTAACAAGATTCGACAAAAAACAAATCCAAGTGGATCGACAAAAATTGGCGCGCTAAAAAGGCCCAACTCAGTCACAAAATCCAAAATAGCAGAATCTACCCAAGACCAAGAAATATCCATTGCAAAAGGAATTTGAAACTTCTTCACCAAAGCTACAAAAGTATCCTTCTAGCTCAAAGCAAACAAAAAATGCCAAAATTTTATTACATGATACACAAGAAGAATCATATGATAAACTAATATTTCATTTAGTTAACAAAAGATAGGGTATTGAGGCTGCCCAATAATACAAAAGGAAGTTCAATGAACCTAAAAAGAAAGATAAAAATAAAATAACAAAAACACCCAACTTCAATATAGTAGAAGAGTTGAAGAAGACTCCTAAAGTAAGCATGTATGATGCATTAATGATTCTTGATCAGATAGATATTCTTAGAGCTTTATTGAAGAAAGTTATTCTAGGATATCAACAAAACTTTGAGTACATCCTAGCTCAAGATGAAATAAGCATAGGATCTATGAAAAAATACCACCTTATTTCTACATATCCTAAAGGATGGAAGGTTGGGTAGTTCACAATTGCATGATCAATTTTTGGAGCCACTACTATAGTAATGCGAAAATTAGCATGTAAATTAATAGAACAAAATATACCCGCTCTTGCCCTTGTGTGATCCAATTATATGGCACTCCTATGAATATATTTGAGATCATAAAATATGTTCCTATTGCACTAGAAATCACTGTGATACAAGAAATAGTTGTGGTTGATCTAGAACCTTATTTTTATCTCTACATATCACATGAATTCATTGCTAAATTAAGAGGTTACATGTAACTGGACTATTCTCATATGATGATTCCTCATAAAGGAAAAATTATCAATATCCTTCCAAAAAAATCCACTTTCTACCACATTGAATGGATAGAGGAAGATGAGTATATTAACACTATCTATGAATAAAAAAACTTACTAGAAGATATTCTAGAAGAGCTGAAGATCGAAGACCAATTATCTCTAAAGAACTACAATGACATGATTAATACTGGTATAGAAAATTATCATCTCTCATCCTTAGAATGTAAAAATAAAATATCAACTATTTCAAATCAACATTTGTGTGAATAAAAAATTTGGAAAATTTATTTTGATGGATCTAGATATAAGAATGGAGTTGGAGTTAGATTTGGTGTTGTATTAGTCTCCCTTCAGAAATAATGAAGAGTTTTTCATATAGGCTAACATCAAGTTGCTCCAATAATGTTGCTAAATATGAAGCACTATGCATCAGTCTGAAGTAGGCAAAAAATATGAGAATCAAATTGCTAACAATTTATGGTAACTCATAGTTAAGTGTTAATCAAGTCATTGAGAGATTTAATAACAAAAGTCATTACCTGAAGGTATACTAAAACATATTTTATGACATGATGGAAATATTTGAAGCTCTAAACATAAAGGCTATCCCTCGAGAACAAAATGAATTAGTTGATGCACTTGCAACTAGAGGAGCAAATTATGCACCTGCTTCAGAGTTGGTTTCAAAGAAAAACAAAGTAAAGTTGGTTTTTAGACCATCTATCCTAGATAGGGAAATATTTTGGCAAATATTTGAAAATGATCAATAGATCATAGAATTCCTCACAAAAGAAGTAATCTACTTAAACTAGTCAGAATAAATGTCTCAATAGTTTAATCAAGAAGACATCATTCATCTAAACAATAACCATATTCATAAAGGGTTGATTATCCTTGAGAGTTTGTTTGATAATAATGACAATAATGTAGACCTAATAATGAAAATAGTGAAGACATGTTAATGCTACAAGGTCATGTTTATTAGTTAGGTTCCAAATTAATTGTTATAAGGATTTAATAAGACCTCATTAGAATAGGTTATTTTAATGTGTAATGTCATTTCATGTTCATTTGAATTTCATGTAATATGGATTTGGGAACCCTAATCCTAATATCATTTTTCTCAATATATAATTCCATAAGACAAATAGAGAGATGTGATTTTTCATTCTCTCCATTGTGAAAAATCTTCTCCTTTTTTCGTGTTTCATGTGGTTAAGCTTGGGCACATATCATTGATCCTTGCTACAAGTGGTATCAAATATTGGATGTTTATCCCTCCCACAACAAAGCTTGGATAAGCATTGCATTCCCCTCCTATCCTCCTCAATAAATTTATGTGTTGAGTTGAATGAGCACATGAGGATATTGCATGAGGTTTCATAAAACCTCCATAGATTTTCTTTTTATTGCTTATATTATATTGTATCTATGTTTGCACATATCCCAAATTTGGATCTAATTGAGTTTGGTAGCCTCTGTGTAAAATGACCATGTTCATTTTTACACATCCATACAATATTCAAAATTTGGATTTGATTGAGTTTGGCAGCATTTATGTAAATTGACCGTGATCATTTTTACATAGCTATACAATTATATCGACCTTTGTGTAAACATATTGTGTTCATTTTTACACAGTCATATAGTATCCAAAATCTGGATCTTACCGAGTTCAATGACCTTTGTGTAAACTAATCATTTTTGTTTTTACATAGCCATACAATATCCAAAATTTGGATCTTACCGATTTCAATGACCTTTGTATAAAATAATCATGTCTATTTTTACACAGCGATACAATATCCAAAATTTGGATCTGACGAAATTCAACAACTCCTATGTAAATTGAACATGTTGTTTTTACATAGCCATCTAGTTAGATCAACCTCTGTGTAAACTAACCATATTTTTTATAGCACAATAGACTTCTAGCCTCTCTATTGTACTTGTATAAGTGGCTTATAGAATTTTCCACATTGCTTTTTGCTAAATTATAGCCCTCATTCTTAAAAAGCAATTCCACTTGGATAGTGAGCAAGGTATAATAGATCACACCTAACGTACATAACGCCACATTAGCATTGTAGTAGAACACCATATACACTCCAAGTCTATTTTTAGTTTTCATTTGCCTTCTTTAATTGCAAATTTATTCATATATTTGCATCATCCCTAAAATGAATGCATTTGATGACTCATTCCATGGTCTAGCCTCATGATAGGGCACCACTTCCTTGGTGGTGGTAAATCCATATTAGAGGCCCTATGAGTCAAAGATGGATTGGAATTAATGATAATACATATTGAAGGGTGTTAGGCATACCCACAAAACCTTGGAAAGGGATCATCCTTTCACTTGTGCTTGAAAATTTTAAAACTCTTAATCAAGATTAAAACTAAGTGGATCCAATATTTGTCATAGTTATGGAATAGAGCACATACTTCTCTTTAGAGAGTATATCACTAACCATAGTAAACTGAGTGAGGACTAGTAGGACTTGAGATCCATCATAACTTAGATTTTATCATCAAGCATCTATATGTGGGCATCTAGGTGAAAGCCTTAATTTGATATAAGCTCATTATACCTCTCCATATTTCAGCACCTCACTTACTTGCAGTCATAAGATTGAGGTTACTATTTTTTCACATCCCACACTTT
This sequence comes from Wollemia nobilis, assembly GCA_028583015.1. Lineage (NCBI taxonomy): Eukaryota > Viridiplantae > Streptophyta > Pinopsida > Araucariales > Araucariaceae > Wollemia > Wollemia nobilis. The sequence continues at coordinate 3,576,158 of JAQPPZ010003554.1, read as the reverse complement.
GGTATCTAGTTGTGTAATCTAGTTTTGGAGATATTGGTCTGCACATTCATCTATTTGAGATATTAGGTTTTACATTCATCTACAATATTTTATTTTGGTCTACACATCTTTTTTTTTGTACTTTATATTTAGCCACATCATCATCCTATGGCATTAGGATTCATATCCACTTTCTTGTACAATTCATAATTTGTAAAATATATTCCACTTGGATAGTGAGCAATGTCTAGTGGATCACATTAATTTATTGTCATCACTTAGATCATTATTTACTAGTACATTTTACCTCACTTAGTCATATATTCCTTGTTCACACCTTGACGCACCTCTTTTAGGTCTTTGTAGTGTCATAGGTCACAATGAATTCCAACCTTAAACAAAATGTTGGATGCGACCTCAAACATAAGGATAATTAGGATCAATGATTCAAAAGCCTTAGGATAGCTACAAAATTTGAGAATCTATGGTACAACCATCTGGATATAAATCCAACATCACCCACAGGTGCTGCTACCCTAGAAAAATGGAAAATAGATGATGAAAAAATTCATTTCGACATCCTACTTATCATAGAATATCACTTTCATAATTTGATTGATGAAGCCAAGCATGACACAACATGGTCAGTTCTTGAAGTCTTCAAGAAAAACTTTGACACCAATTTTGACCTAGAATTTGTTCATCTTGTCCTTAATATTAATCAAATAAAGATGCAAAAATTACACTCTAGTTCCACCATCAACCTCCTTCACCTTGTTAAACAGTTCATTGATAAAAGACATCAATATTCAATGTATCACATGGGCTTTCCTCATTCATTCATGTCTTCAAATTCTAGACTACAAGAACTTACTTTCTAGTTTATCAACTAGTGGAACATTGAAAACTCTCAACTTTGAAGCCTTAGCAAAAAATTTCATGCAACTTGACAAAAAATTTGACACAAAATTCACCAATTTTGATCATAGTGACTTAGCCTATTAGGTGGATGAAGATTCAGTTCTTTTAAATAGTCAAGGTAATAAACATTGTGGTTGAGGCTATGGTTGAGGTAAATGTAAAGGACAAGGACAAGGTTATAACAATGTTCAACATGAACACTCATGACATAAAACTAATCAAGGACAACATAGTCAAGGAAAAATAAAATAGCCTAGTACCTCTCAAGGAACTATGAACTCAAATATTGTGTGCAAATTTTGTAACAAAAAAGGGCACTATACTACTGATTATCAAACTACCACACACACGATCAAGAAATTTCAAAATTATGGTTTGCATAATGTAAATGAAGATGACTTTGATCCAAACATCTTCTATAGTGCTCAATTTGTGCATTCTTAGATCATTAGCACACGGGCACCTATATCATCATATTTTGACCATCCCAAAACATTCATTAAGGAACATTAAATATATGTTACCTATATCATCAGACTTGCTAGACATCCTAATTTTGAAGTTCATATTTCCAAAGTTGACATAGCACTTAATGCCACCCTAAATCCCAAGAAATTTTTTGTTGATGCATTATGGTATGCTCGAATGGGTCATGTCAAACTTGACCGATTGAGATCAATGGATTCCATTGTTAGGGGAATACCACACTTCTCTTCCAAACCCATCAAATATGAAGCATGCATCATTTCCAAATCCTCTTGATAGTATTTTCTAAAGAGTTAGTGGAAGTCCACATAAAAACTAGAGCTATTTCACTCAAAAATTTTGTGGTCCAATTCCTATTCCCTCATTAAAAGGTAAAAGATATTACATCACCTTCATCAATTACTTATCAAAGAATCTATGGATCATATTTTTGGTGAAGAAGTCTAAAGCTTTTGAATTTTGTAAAGTATTCAAGGCTCATATATAATGAGAATTAGGTCATAGAATAAAGACCTTCATGAGTGACAATGGTGGTGAGTACACCTCAAATGAATTCACATAGTACTTATCGTCACATGGGATCAAACATCAATTAACAATACTAGGCACACCTCAACAAAATGGTATTATCAAGTGCATGAAAAGGATAATTATGAACATGGTTCATGCCCTTATTGTCTATAAAAATGTGCCTCCATATCTTTGAAATAAATCCACCTAGACTGCTATGCATGTACTCAACATAGTGAGTCCCTCAAAACCTGGCCTATCACCTCATGAAAAATGGATTGGACACCCCCACCATCAACCACTTCAAAATATTTGGATACATTTGTTATGCTCATCTTCTTCTAAACCATAAAAATAAACTTAAAGCTCAAGCTATTAAAGGAATATTTTTTGGATACCCTATGGATCAGAAGGGATACAAGGTATTCATTTCTTCACACCAAAAAGTAATTGTGACACATGATGTTGTGTTTGTAGAAACTGAAGAACAACTAGTTACATTATACCAACAGACACAATCTTTAGCCTAGATAAAAATATGTTGATATATATGATGTTCAAATTCCAACCTTTGGGGGTGATACATTGAAAATTTACTCAAAATTATGGAATCTACAAATCAACCCATAATTCTAGAGGAACCAAACTATGATACTGAGTATATTTATGTATCTTCTACACATTTTTCCCCTTCACACAGTAATGATGATCATGGTAAAAGTATTATTTCACATCCATCTTCATCAATATCCTTCATACCTAATCATCCATTCTCAAATAATTTCAATAACTTCAAGGTAGGTGATACATCCACACTAATTCCCACTCAAATAATTTATGAAGCTCACCATATCTTAAAGTACATCAAACCAAATGAAGCAATAAAAATAGGCACAAGAGGTACCCTCAGAGCAAGAGTGCACGAATCATTACTTGTTGAACTAGAACTTGCAAAAATGCCTATCACTCTAAATAATGAATCTCTCACATACCAAGAAGCTATCAAATACATAGTTTTAAGGCATGCAATGAACCAATACTATGTATCTCTTATAAAAATGGTACTTAGGAGTTAGTCGATATACCGCTTGGAAGAAAGGTAGTTCAAAATAAATGGGTGTACAAAAACAAGTATAAATCAAATGGAACCCTTGAGAAACACAAGGTAAGATTAGTGGATAAAGGCTTCATGCAAAAGCAAGGCATTGAATACACTTAGGTATTTGCACCTACCACAAAATGGCCCACCATCAGCACTCTTGTAGGCTTAACTATATAACAAGGTTGGAAGATTCATTAATTAGATGTAAATATTGCTTTCTTGAATGGAAAATTGGAAGAAGAAATATACATGGCATAGCCAGAATATTTTGATATTGTAGGATAGGAGCACAAGGTATGCAAAATTAGAAAGCATTTATATGGATTGAAGTAAGCCCCTTGTTCTTGGTTCAATAAGCTATCAGATCAGATGAAGCAACTTTAATTTGAAGTGTGTGATTACCAAGACATTGACACAACACTGTTCATCAAGAAAAACAAAGAGAAATTCACATACCTCACAGTATTTGTGGATGACACGCTTCTAACAAGTAACAATGAACACATCATCAACATAGTGAAAAATAACCTTGCAAAGACTTTTGATATATCTAATCTAATATTGATAAAATTCAGGAGTAGAAGTAACTCAAGAGAATGGCAGAATATTATTGATCCAAGAAAATACATCAATGATCTTCTAGAGAAGTTTTCAACTCAAATATGCATGCCCTATGACATCACCAATGGAATCAAATCTAAAACTCACCATGGATGATGACACACCAAAGGTGGAAGTAACACTCTATAGAAGTCCATTTGGTAGTCTCATATATGTTACTAACACAAGACCTGACATCTCTTATGCAATGGGGATTCTAGCAAGGTACATGACCAACCCAAAGGAGACTCACTGGAAATAAGAAACAAGAGTTTTGAGGTACCTAAAGACAACCTACAATTATGGCCTACTTTATGAAAATAATACATATTTTAAACTCATTGCATATATAGACTCAGACTTTGTAGGAGATAAAGACACTAGGAGATCTACGTCTAGGTACTTGATATTTCTTGGCTCATCACTAATTTCATGGAGACTCTTTAGTAGAATCCAAATATATTGCTACAACTGAGACAAGAAAAGAAGTGATGTAGTTGAGAAATTTGTTACACACTCTCGATATCACTCAAAAAAGGTCCTACAAGACTACATGTGGATAATCAATCAGTAACCCACATGGCAAAGAATCTTATGTTTCATTATAGAACCAACACATCAATACAAAATTCCATAGGATATAAGAAATTTTTCAATATGACACAATACAAATGCACTACTATCCAATAGTAGATCAAATTACTGATATCTTCACCAAGACACTCCAAGTGGTGAAGTATGAACAGTTCAAAAAATAGATAGGCTTGAGAGACTCCATCTCCCCTTGACAATGAATATGCAACAAGACCAACAAGGATAATTTTTATTCATAAAACCACCTTCATGTGGTCAAAAAGTATTGGTTGATCTCTACTCTATCCCATTCATGAAAATCCCTTATGGGCAAAAAGTGATATGGGTTGTACTAGTTTTGGAAAAAAAAAATCTATGAAAACCTAAAAGCGTATGGAGGATGACCAAATGGTTTATGAAGACCCAAAAAATTGGAGTTACATTTCATGGATAATTGACTAATCATGTACACAAAGAGCCACTTGAGCCACTCATCTACTAAAATAAATTGACCTTCTACCATTAAGGGGGGGATTGAAGACATATTAATGCTACAAGGAACCTAACCAATAATTTTACCATGATCAACATTACTATGTGAAGCGGCAGAAGCTGCAGAAGATACATACATCTACTAAGTATCATAGTTTATTTCCTCTAAACTTGTGGGTTGATTTGTATATTCTAGAGTTTTGAGTAACTTTTCAACATCTCCCCCCCAAAGGCTATAATATGAACGTCATATATGTTAGAAACTTTTTATCTAGGCTAAAGAATGTGTTCCCTAGTATCCAATGTAACCAATTGTTCTTCAGTTTTTTTAAACACAATATCATGTGTCACAATCCATTTCTAGTGTGAAGGAATGAATAGCTTGTATCCCTTCTGGTCCATAGGGTATCCAAAAAATACACCTTTAATAGCTTGAGCTTCAAGTTTATTTTTGTGCTTTAGAAGAATATGATCATAACAAATAGATCCCGATTTTCTAAAGTGGCTCATGGCAATGAGTGTTTAGTCCATTTTTATGAGGTGGTTGGTCAAGTTTTGAGGGACTCACTATGTTGAATACATGCATAGCAGTCTAGGTGGCTTCGACCCAAATATATGGAGGTACATTTTTATAGACAAGAATGTTAGATTTTGAGGATGTATATTGAAGGAAATGCAACCACAAGATGTAAAATAAGTAAGCTATGATAACTATATGGTAATGGCACTATAATATGCAGGAAAAATAGATGATAAAATTTTGCAATAACTCAATAATATGCCAATAATAAAATCTCACAAAATTAGTACACTGCAATATATTGGAGGACATGAACACTCTAGAATTTTCAATGAAGAACTACATTGTACCTACTCACTACTCTATACCATGACATCATTCCTCTCACTCTATTCACTCTCGAGTTCCCCCTATTACTCTCAAAATCTCAAGGCCTATATATAGGAATATATGTTCCTTATCCTTTGCTCTACCCATGAATATTCATCTACATATCCTATGACTCATGTACATGTGGACTACATGCACATTTACATATTTGCACATTCTAACATGTGCATTTATTACTTGGTTGAAGTATCTACTCAAATATTAATCTAAGATAATATCATAATCTAGAAATGTACCCAATATGCTACATTGACATGTACCAAATAATGTAATATACTCTAACACCCCCTTGTATTACATTATTTGGGTGTTGAATACTTTAGTCTTAAATATAGATCTTCATCTGGTTCTAGAATTTTTACTCTCATTCTCTCCTTTCTTTATTCTACTTCCTGTCGGTATCCTATTCAAGTAAGTAGTTAGTATCTTCATAAAAAGCTATATTTGCTGGGAGAGCTTTAACTTCATGTTCCTCTGTAGGTTCTTATAATTATTGAATTTATTGGATCTCATGAACGAAGTGCGCTTTTTGATTCCCTTCTTGATATTGCAATTTAGGATAATTGTATTGATTCAAAGGATATGGATGCTAAAATTATTGTTGATGTGGACTATACTAATTTTGATATTATATTTATTGGAAAGGTATTTTTGGTTGACTTCCATAGTTTATTTGATTTCCTTTATACTTATTTCTAGGATTGAATCTGTAATAGTTGGTAGTATGTCCTTTATTCTTGCAGACTTGACAATATTTATTATTCTTGTCTTCATCCTTTTGAGGATGAGACAACATCTCCCTATGGATTATACTTTGAAACTAATACATTGTTAATAATTTCATATTTAACTGTATTTTCCACCTCATATTATTGAATAATATTGACAAACTCATCAAAATATGTATCTTTACTTAGGATTTGTAAATATGTAACTAAGTGCTTGTAGTTTTCTGGAAGTGCTCTTAGGATTACTTAAACAAGAAACTTATATTCAACCTTCTCTCCTAAGGTTATTATTTTTCCTTTTATATCCACTACTTTCCTTAGGAATAGTTCTATACTTTCACCATTATTCACTTTCAGAGAATGTAATTGAGTTTGAAAATTTAAAATAGTAGCTTTATTCTTCCCTTAAAATATTTTGGCTAAGATTTTCCATGCTTCTGTAGATGTTCCTGCTGAACTAATGTAGGGTTGTATTTAATCTATAATGGAAAAATTTATTATCATTAGTGATTTAGCTTCATTTTCTTCAAATTTTTGAATCTCACTATCACATAAAGTAGGCTTTTCTTTTGTTCCTTTGACTATCTCTCAAAGTTTTTTCAACTATTAGAATTGCCCTTACTTTGTTATTCCATGAATAGTAGTTTGAACCTCTAAGTAGTTGAGACTCAGTGAAAATAAATTTGTTTGTTGTCATGATGATATTTGTAGACTACCTTATACCTACCTAGTTTCAACTTTGCTAGGAAATTTTCAATTTTACAAGTTTTTTAAAATGCCTTAGATCTTGCAAGAGTTTGAATGCACTATGAATCTTGATAGTATACTTAGATTTACTAGTTTGAGTTGAATCCCTTTTGTCTCCCTGATTTTCAACTTTACTTTCTTCTCTTATTTCTCCATAATAATTATAAAATAGAAATCTAAAGATAAATGATGATGCAACTTAAAGTTTTATTAAGTTTATTTTCCTTCAAGACCTTTTAGTTGGAATAATGTCTCATAAATTAGTGTAAGAGACTAATGTAAAATACAATTTCTAACTTTCAAGAAATTAATGATTTTGTTTCTTCAATTTTCAATGGTTCAATTTTCTAAATTTCAAGAAACTAAAGTTTTATATAGTATTCATTATATCTCCCTAATTTTGGAAATTTAGAAAATAATAATATTTGCAAATTTGTATTTTAATTTTCCAATGTTGAAAACCTTATATATCCTACTTAATTATTTGCAAACATTTTAATATTTTAATCTCATGCAATTTGTAATATCTTTTTAGATATAGTTCCTTTACTTTAATTGTCTTCTAAAATATCGAAGGTTGGTATTTGCTTAGTTCTTCAATGCAGAAATATTTAACCTTCAACCTTATATTAGGCACCTTGAAATATTTCTTGATATTTTGCACTCCTTTGGTTTAATTGCTTTCTATTCTAAGGTATAAATTCTCCAATTAAATATAAGTTTAACCTTAGATATATAAAACACCTTGTACCTTCTTTTACACTTTAATGAAATTAAATGTCAATGTAAATATTCCTTTTAAATTTTGTGTGCTAATTGGCTTCGGTCTTGACCTCACTGTGTAAACATGGAACGCTAGAATTTCTTTATATTCACCTTATGACAATGAAAATTCAATGCTCTCCTTTGAATGGTTCTCCCCTATGATGGTCTCTTGATTATTTAATGCACTTTTACCATTTCTACACTCAAGACTTGCTAGATATATGCTTCACTTATACACACTCTCTCCTGTGGTAAATATGCTTGTCCTTCTTGAAACAAGTGCCAAGTGGTACTTTACATTTCTCAAGACTTTGTGTCTTCTCATTAGGTGGTGCAATGCTATTATTGACCTTGTAATATGTTACTCTATGTGGTGTAGGCTTGAGAATAGTTCTCAGGCATTAGATATGGTTTTTAAGCGTTGGAAATGCTCATTCATAAGCATTGAAGATGCGAAAATTACACTTTTTTAGTGCTCTTTGATTTACTTTGCAAGCATTAGAATATGAAGATACATATTTCACCTTTGTGCCAAGTGGCACAAGATGAATTTCTCTATTAGAACAAGTGGAGGTTCTCCTTTGAATGCACTTAAGCTCATAAACATCTCTTATCAACTTTTATCCTTTCAATCCTTTTGCATGTTGTATCAAGCTCTTTCTAGCATGCATCAAACTCTTTCTTGCTTCTCAACGTACGATGGCTCTTCCACTATGATGGTGGTTCCTCCTCGATGGTGGTGGCTCTTGCTATGGTAAATTATAATCTACTTAAATGAAATTAGTTCATCCAAGCTCTTTCCCACATATTCTTGGGTAGTATTTGATGATAACTCTTTCTTTGCACTTTGATTTTGACCATTTATGTTATGTAATATTTGTGCTATCCTTCTTCTCACTTGCACTCCTTGTAATGGTGCTATCTTACATAGACTCCTTGAACATTGTAGGTTACTTCCTTGTGCACTGTGTAGATTTTGAATATGGTGGCTTTGGAACTATGTTGGGTGTATTTAAACACCTTGAATGAATGGATATTGAGCCCTTGTATGGCTCTATCTTTTGCTTGTCGAAGCTCCCTCTTTAAACATTGCAAAATGCCCACTTGAATACTACAATATGCTTATTGTTGTAGAATATTTAGACACTCTAGATATTAACCTTGTTTTGCTATGTAGAATATGGTGAAATAATGTAAATAAATATACCTTGAATTGCACCAAAAAATTGAGACTTTATACTCTCTTTTTATAAGCTTTCTTGCCTCTTTGATATGATGGCTTCATTCTACAATATTTGGAGGTTATATTATTCTTTTGGTGGCTTCTCCTTGCCATAAAAATTATATTTTTTTTAGTTTTATGCACTTAAACTTTCTCCTTTGATAAACTCTTAATGCACTTTTAAAAACCTTTGAGGATAACTAGTATAATGCACTATTAAAAAACTTTGTATTGCTCCTTTAAATGAAATATTTAAAGTACCTTGAAATATGCATTATATATGCAACTTTCACTTTACAAAAAATGTCTTATTTTATTCTAATAGATAATAGGAAGTTGATAATATTATTTCTGTTGAAACATATCTAACTCTTATTTTTTGTGTGCAAGTTATAACCCTTGTAGAAACTATCTTCTACACTTCCTTGGAGACTTAATATACAACCTTCTTCTTGCAACTTTAAACTCTAATATGGTGCTTAATGAAACTTAATAATGAACCAAGTAACTAATGTTCAAGTAATAAACTTTTTGCACCAAATTTGATTGCCTCAATGACCTCTGTAGATGATGGAAATATTGGTGATTAGATTCAGCTAAATGTTGCTTGGTACTAGATGAAATTGTAGCTCTTATTTTCTATCCAAAATAGCTCTTTAGCTCACCTATTCACAGATTTGAAAACTCCTTAAAATTGCTACCTTAAAATGTAGTTTGGTAGCTTTAACTATCCTTCACAATGCTTCCTTAAAAACTGAAACTTAATAGCTAGTAATGCTACCCTTATTGTTGCTTTCTTGTTGTCCTCAAATTTAAAATTTCCAGACTGTAAAGCAATCAATTTCTCCTCTGAAGTGTTGTCCTTGAATCTCACAAATTTTTTAGGAGAATCATCCATATCACAACTAATATTTTCCTTCATTTTCTACTATAAAACCAACAATCTCATTTCTCCGAAATAGCCTTCAATGGCAATCTCCAAATCTCTCAAATTTGGTGGTTATTTCTAACTCCTTTCTTCTTTAGCCTCCTTTTTAAATTATAACTTAAATATTGGCCTATCTAATGGCCTTTTTTTCAATATTTTGACTGTCTTGAGATCTTCACTATTCTCCTCTAAAATTTGGTAAACTCCTTGCCAAATTCTTCTCCCTTTGAGCTTATTGTTGGATGGCAACAATTGTCCCAAATTTTCTTTATCAAGAACTTCTCCTTGAGTTTTTCTCAAATATTCTCCAATGGACTTCTTCAAGTATCCTTCAATGAGGCTTTCCTAGCCTTCTCCTTGTTTCTCCTTTCAATTATATTAAGGCCTTATCCTAGGGCCTTCGATTTTCTATAGCTTCTCTAGTCTTCTCAATGAGACATTTTCTTCAATATTCAACTATAGAAATTTTGCAATGAGATCTCCTTCTTGGATATCTAAAATATACTACTTTTGAAATATGGAATAGGATATTTTTTAGTCCTTCTCTATCTTCCAAAACTATAAATTATTCAATGGGACCTCTTATGGGTCTCTTTAGCTTCTTTAGTTATTTTATCCTCCTTTAATCTGCAATTTGTAGTCTTCAATATTCGATGGAGATAACCAACCTCCAATTTTCTCTTGGACTCTTTTCTTGAGTGTCTTCTTCTTTAGTATACAATAAGGCTCCTCTAGCATTTTTCTCTATTTTGTAATCTATAGGTCTACAACTCTTGCAATGAGACCTTTTCCTTAGACCTCAAAATATTTAATCTCTAGCTTGTTGCTTTAGGTACTAGATTGATTCCAAAGAATATATTATTCCTAGCTCTTTGTAGGAAGCTTCCCAACTTTCTTTGAATATCCTTTTCCTAAAACAAATATTAGAATCTACAATGGAGAAAACTTTAAATCTAGAGATAAATAATCTTCACTAGTGGAATCAATGTTGAGTCCTAGTCTTCACAATTTTTTTGCAACTCTATGGAAAGACTCCAGCAAACTGTATTTTCATTTTTTTTTTAATTAAGAATTCTAACATCCTCTCAATATCTCTTGTGGCTCTCCCTATTTCCTATTGATCTTACATGTGCTCTGATTTCACTATTAGATTTTGAGGATGTATATTGAATGAAATGCAACCATAAGATGTAAAATAAGTAAGTTATGATAACTATATGATAATGATACTATAATATGCAAAAAACTATATTATAAACTTTTGCAATAACTAAGTAATATACCATTAATAAAATCTCAAAAAAATAGCACAAAAAAATATAATGGAGGACATGAACACTCCAGAATTTTCAATAAAGAACTACATTGTACCTACTCGCTACTCTTTACCATGACATCATTCCTCTCACTCTATTCACTCTTAATTTCCCCCTCTTACTCTCATAATATCAAGGCCTATATATAGGAAGATATATTCCTTGGCCTTTACTCTACCCATGAATCCTCATCTACCTATATTATAACTCATGTACATGTGAACTACATGCACATTTACATCTTTGCACATTCTAACACTTGTACATTTATTACTTGCTTGAAGTATCTACTCAAATATTAATATAATATAAACTCCTAATATAGAAATGTACCCAAGGTGGTACATTGGCATGTACCAAATAATGTAATATAGTATAACAATGAAAGACATGAGCCATGTTCATAATTTTCTTATTCATGCACTCAACAACATCGTTTGTTAAGGTGTGCTTGGTATTATCAATTTATGTTTGATCCCATGTGAGGACACATACTAGGTAAATTTATTTGAGGTGTACTCACTACCATTGTTACTATTTAAGGTCTTGATTCTACAACCTAATTATCATTCTATGTGAGCCTTGAATGCTTTGAAGAATTCAAAAGCTTCAAAATTCTTCTCCAAAAAGCCAATCCATAGCTTCTTTTAGAAGTCATTGATGAAGGTTATGTTACATTTTTCCTTTTAATGAGGGAATAGACATTGGCCCACAAATTTCTAAGTAAACTAGCTCTAGTTTTTGTGTGGACTTCCATTGACTTTTTGGAAAAGGCTATCAAGAGTATTTGGTAATGATGCATGCTTCATATTTGATGGATTTGGAAGATAAGTGTGGTAGTCCCTTGATGGTGGACTCCATTTGTATCAATTGGTCAAGTTTAGCATGACCCATGCGAGCATGTTATAATGCATCAATAGAAATTTTCTTGGGAGTTAGGGTGACATTAAGTGTCATGTCAGCTTTGGCAATATGAACTTCAGAAGCAGGATGTCTAGTAAGTCTAATGAGTTTTTCATCTAAGTAACCAGTCATGAACACTATTTTAGAGGGTGGATGAATGACTCAAAGAGTTTTATATTTGGTAGTGACACTCAAATCAAATCCATGGAAGACGAGTGTGGATAGTGACAATAAATTTTACTTTAGAGTAGGGATGTAGAGAACTTCAAGTAGCTAAAAATTAGGTAATCCAATAAGTTTCAATCAGATAGTTTCAACTCCTTCAATTGGTTGAGTGGATTTGTTAGCCATATAAACTACACCAAGTACTTCTAAGTTGAATTAGTCCTTGTTGGAAATCATGTGTTGGGTGGCTCCAGTATCCATGATCCATGAACTGCTGGTGGAGGCTATGTTATAGGCAACTCCAATGGGTTGCAATATGGAATGAGAAATTTCATAGCCAACATATCTTGAATGTGCCTCAATGAATATTTTGAGATGGTTAAAAAATGGTGATATACGTGCACGTGTGTTGATGATATGGGTATGCAAAAATTGAGCACTATGGAGGACTTCTAGATTAGAGTCATCTTCATTTACATTATGTGCACTATGATTTTGAAACTACTTGATCTTGTGTGTGGTAGTTCAATAATCAATGGATTTGTACTCTTTTCTATTACAATGTTTACACGCGATATTTGAGTTGTCAATTCCTTGAGAGGTACTAGGTTATTTTATTTGTCCTTAAACGTGTTTTCCTTGACTAGTTTGATGTCATGAGTGTTCATGTTGACCATTGTTAGAACCTTATCCTTATACTTTTTCTTTGCCTCAACCACAACCTTAGCCATGACTTATGTTACCTTGAATATTTGAAAATTTTGCATCTTCATCCACCTGAAAGGCTAAGTCTCTAGGGTCAAAACTGGTGAAGTTTGTGTCATAGGTTTGGTCAAGTTCAACGAAATTTTCTAGTAAGGCTTAAAAGTTGAGATTTTTTAAGTTCCACTATATAATAAATTGGAAATCAAGTTCTTGTAGTCTGGAATGTGAATACATGATAGGATGAGGAAATCCCATGTGATACATTGCTTTTTGAAGTATTTATCAATGACCTATTTAATAGGGTGAAGAAGTTTGATGGTGGAATTGGATTGCCTTTTTGCATATTTATTTGATTCATATTGAGGACAAGATGAAAAAATTATAGGTTAGATTTGGTGTCAAAGTTTTTCTTGAATACTTCAATAATTTACTATGTTGTGTCATGCTTGGCTTCATCAATCAAATTATGAAGGTGATATTCTATGACAAGTAGGATGTCGTCATGAATTTTGTCATCATCTATCTACCATTTTTCCATGGCATCAACATGTATTGTGGGTGAGGGATTTGTATCTAGATGGTTGTGCCATAAGTTCTCAAATTTTGTAGCTATCCTAAGGCCTTGAACCATTGATCCTAATTATCCTTACCTTTGAAGGTACATCCAACATTTTGTTTGAATTTGGAAGTCATTGTGACTTGTTATACTACAAATACCTAAAATAGGTGTGTCAAGGTGTGAACAAGGAACAAATGACTATGTGAGGCAAAATATACTAGTAAATAATGAGACAAGTTATGAAAATGAATGAATGTGATCCACTAGACCTTTCTCATCATCCAAGTGGAATCTATTTTACAAATGATGAAGTGTACAAGTGGCTACAAGTCCTTATGCAATAGGATGATGATGTGGCTAAATTTGAAATACTAAAAAAAATTGTGTGTAATCCAAACTAAAATACTGTAGATGAATTTAAAAGCTAATATCTCCAATAGATGAATGTATAGGCTAATATATCTAACACTATATTACATAAATTTATACCAAAGCATGGGATGTGCAAAACTAGTAACATTAATATTATGACTACAAGTAGGTGAGGTGCTAAAATTTGGAGAGGTATGATGAGCTTGTCTCAAATTAAGGCCTTCAACTAGATGCCCACATATAGATGCTTAGTGACGAAATACAAGCCATGATAGAGCCCAAGTCCTACCAGTCCTCACCTAGTTTACTATGGTCAATGATATACTCTCTAAAGAGAAGTGTGTGCTCTATTCCACAACTATGATAAATATTGGACCGACTTAATTTTAATATTCATTAAGAGTTTTCAAATTTTTGAGCATAGGTAAAAGGATGATCCCTTTCTAAAGGTTCATGGGTATGGCTAAGTCCCTTCACTATGTAATCTCATTAATTATAGTCTAGCTTTTATTCATAAGGTCTTTAATGTGTATTTTGCACCACCAAGGAAGTGGTACCATATCACGAGGCTAGGCTATGTAGTGAGTCATCAAATGCATTCGTTTTAGGTATGATGCAAATATGTGAATCAATTTGCAATTAAATAAAGAAAATTAAAACTAAAAATAGACTTAAAGTGCAGATGGAGTGCTACTATAGTGATAATGTGGAAGTATGTATGTTAGGTGTGATCCACTAGACCTTGCTCATCATCTAAGTGGAATCACTTTTACAAATGAGGGCTATAAGTTAGCCAAAAGCAATATTGGAAATTTTATAAGCCACTTATACAAGTACAATGGAGAGGCTAGAAGCCTATTGAGCTATCAAAAAAATACAACCAATTTACATAGAGGTTGATCTGACTATATGGTTATGTGAAAAAAAACATGGTCAATTTACACAAAGTCTGTCGAACTCTGTTAGATCTAGATTTTGGATATTGTATGGATGTGTAAAAATGAACATGATGAGTTTACACAAAGATCATTAAACTCTATCAATTCTAGATTTTGGATACTATATGGATGTGTAAAAACAAATACAACCAATTTATACAGAGGCCACAAAAATTGATTAGATCTAGATTTTGGATATTGTATGGCTATGTAAAAATGAACATGATTAGTTTACACAAAGGTCATCGAACTTAGTCAATTCTAGATTTTGGATACCTATAAACATAGATACAAGCTAATATCTACAATAAAAAGAAAATCTATGGACATTTTATGAAACATAATGCAACATACTCATGCTCTCATTCAAATCAACACATAAATTTATGGAGAATAGGAGGGTAATGTATTGCTTATCCAAGCTTGGTTGTGGGAGGGGTAACCATCCAAGCTCTGATACCAAATTATTTGTTATGAGGCTTTAATAAGACCTCATTATAATAGGTTATTTTAATGTGTAATGTCATTTCATGTTCATTTGAATTTTATGTAATATGGATTTGGGAACCCTAACCCTAATCTCATTTTTCTCAATATATAATTCCATAACACAAAGGGAGAGCTATTATTTTTCATTCTCTCCATTATCAAAAATCTTCTCCTTATTTTTTTCTTATTTCATGTGGTTGAGCTTGGGCACACATAGCATTGATCCTTGCTATAAATAAAACAAAAAGCTTACAAACATGTTAAGGTTGAATTAAAAAAAAAAAAAACTAAAGATTGGGATACACTATACAACTCAAGAAACTTTGCATTTAGTAGCAAGATATTATTTCTTGGAGCTATGATGGCCTCAGGGTCTATAATAAATATATAATTCAACATACTATTGAACTTGCTCCTTATTCTAAATCCTTTAGACATAAGTAGATGCATGTTAATCTTAAGATTGAAACAACTATGAAATAAGAATTGCTTAAATTGTTGAATGCCACAATTATTCATCCAATCAAGCATTCCAAATGGGTTGCAAATATGGTATCTATATAAAATAATAATGGAGATATTCATATATGCATAGAATTCAAAAAATTGAATAGAGCATCATTGAAATATCAATACCCTCTAACTCAAATTGATCAGATCCTATAAATAGTAACAGGAGCAAAGAGATTCTCATTATTAGATGGCTTCTCAGGCTACAATCAAATATGGGTAAATGATGAATATCAACATTTCACAACAAAATGAGGTACATTTGTCCACCAAAGGATGACATTTGGATTGTCTAATGCAGGAGCAATATTATAACGTGCTATAACCTTTGCCTTTGCATAATTGGTCAATAAAATAATTTTGATATATTTGGATGATATGATAGTATTTTCTCATGAAAAACAACAACATTTGGATCATTTAGAAAAGGTCTTAAAAATATGTAGAGAGTTTAGGATATCCTTAAATCTAAAGAAGTCCATGTTTGCTATACATGAAGGCGAACTCTTGGATCACATAATTTCTAAATAGGGTATGGTGATAGACTTTGAGAGGATTCAAGCCATCCTATCCCTCCCCATACCTCTAAATAAGAAAGATTTATAGTATTTATTTAGGAAGATTAATTTTATTTGCAATTTTGTTTCAAATTTTGCACAAATTGTGAAACCCATGACTGAGCTCTTAAATAAGGATGTTGGACCCCAAAAAGGAAGAATAAATCATGGAAGCTATCACAAAATCCTCAATGCTGATCAATCCTAATTTTAGAAAGGACTTCATCATTACACTTATGGGTTTGAATACAATTATTCTATAGTGCTAACACAAAAAATGCTCAAGAAGAGGAACACCCAATATTTTTTCTAAGCTAAACTTTCCATGATTATCAAAAGAATTATAACTTCATAGAAAAATAGGTATATGTAGTCATGAAGTCTTTAAATAAATTCAGGCATTACTTATCATAAAGTAAGACTATAGTTTATGTAGTTCATGTAGATGTCCAAAATTTCATCATTCAAGGAGAACTCGGTGATAAGAGAGTTGGTTGGGTAACTAAGATACAAGAATATGATGTAGATATTCACCCCACCAAACTTGTGAAATGTAAATGACTATGCCAATAATTAATATCTTTTCAAGAAGAAGACTATAAAATGTGTGTACGTGAAGAGCCAAATAATGTACCTAGGACTAGGCAAAGTGCAGAAATATTTGATTGGGTTGAAGAATTAATCCAATACCTTCAGATAGGAAGGTGTCTAGAAACACAATTTATCATAGAAAATAAGGTTTAGAGTTTAAGCATTGAAGTATATCTAGATATGAGAGGCATTATACCAAAATAATTTTGATGGAGTGCTTCTAAAGTGCATAAAAATAGAAGAAAAATAGAAAGTGTTAACAAATTTTCATTTAGGTTTATCTGGAGGAAATTACTTAGGATGAACCTGTAGATTAAAAATACACGCCAAACAGAAATAAAATCACAATGACAGAGTACAGAATAGTTGCACAAAAACAAACGATTTCTATTAATCGATGGAGTTTAAAAACTCCTTTTTGAATACAACTGGGCCTGTAACCCTTTATTTGTGATACACAGTTACAAATTATGCTAGGGTTCTCCGAAACCCTAGCTGGCATGAATGGTGGCACTTTCGAAGAACGTATCTTCAATCCCAACAGAGTGAGTGGGCTTTGTCGTATCCCTTGCTTGGACCACTCCAGCTTAATCAGCTACCATCAATAAACTGGATCTGTTATCAAAAACTTGCACACATTAACACTATCAAGGAGTTAGAAATTAATGAGAGGGCTCCACTGCGTGAGCCCTCAGAAACAATCTAAAACCTTATAAAAACGGAATGCAGGAAATAAATAATAGATTAATACATAAAATATGGCTACTTGCTTTAAACTAATTTATACCTGTTCTATGTTATTGCAGCTAGACCAGGCGACACCTGGAAGTAATTTCATTGTCAGAATGGGCTACGGAAGGTGCCCTGGTGCACTCGCCAAACACCCGCGTGCTTCTGGATCTGGATTACAGACATCGGTCTGAGTCTGTGGCTGTAGGTAAACGCCCGTGGGCACTTGTTAAACGCCCGTGGGCACTTGGTAAACGCCCGTGGGCACTTGGTGAAGGGGTAAACGCTCGTGGGCACTTGCGACAGGAATGGGAGATTCTACAGAATGCTACAGAAGGAATGGCGACGAAAGCGGCGACGAAAGCGGCGATGGATGCGGCGAAAGGGTAGCGGAAGAGGGGAGATAACGGTAGAAGAATTAGAATCAAAGATAGAAGTAGCAAAAGACATAGGTCAAAAAGATCTGGGGTTTGAGCCATCAAGGTGACTCTATTTATAATCCACTCTTAGGGCACACTTTAGGGTTTTAACGACACTTTGAATGTGTGGCTAAGATTAAAGTGGATCCAAGGGTAGAGAATAAATCTTGGTTGTGGAATGGATTAAGATGGATGGACGGATGAGATTAAATGAAGGATGGACGGCTTAGATTAAATCACTTAAACTATTATTTAAATATATATATTAAAATATTAAAATATTAAAATATATACATAAATATTAATTTAAATAAATTTGGGGATAAAAAAAATGGCGGGAAAGGTGAAATTGGGCCAAATAATGGCGGGAAAGTGTGGATTTGGGCCAAATAATTGCGGGAAGGTGGATGACCGACACGTGGCTGACAAGAAGGTATAGATGACTTGCAAGTGGCTAGATTTTGGTGTCTATAGATGCCCCTTTTTAGCTGCTTTGTGTGAAGACACAATGCAAGCACAAAAACTTAGGACACCTGAAAAGCTGGATCAGACGCAACTCTCTCTCAAGACTAAAGCACAACTTTGAAGACCAAAGAATAAAAGAATGTTTAAAATTTATCAGCTTACCCCCTCAATTGGCGAGCGAGAATGGTTCTCATGAGCCAATTGGAAGAAATTCGAAAGAAAATGAACCGTTTTTGCCCCAACGGTGAAAAAGGGGTTGGTGTATGAACCATCTGTTTATGTCTCAATAGAAAAGGGGTTGGTGTACAAACCAAAAAAGAATATGATTGAAGACGATATGAGTGATGTGAAAGATGAACCGTTTTTTGCCCCAATGGTTATAAAGGGATTTTCGCCAAATTATAAATTCCATGATCATGTAAGATGAATTCCACTATAGGGAAGTTAGAAATTGATAACGGATGCCCCAACTCCTGTGGGTGAATCCATACTGTTGATGAAATTGCCTTGTTGGCGCCATTGATATGCAGAGATGCAATATGAAAGAGTCCAGAACTTCAGAGATGCTCCTAGTGACTGTATGGATAATTCCTCGGGTCAGAACCAATCAACCTAGGTAGCCTTAATCTCTAGCAAGAATCAAAATAATGATGATATTGAAGATTTGTCCACGTTTAAGGCCCCATGAACTAGGCCATCAATAAAAACTGTTGAGAAAATTGATCTTGGTATGAGGTCACTTGACAAGTAGGATACCAAAAATTGATTTCCAATTTTCAAACAGTGAAATAATTGATGATGATAAATGGTAAGTGTCCTTATGGTGGTTTAATCCTCTTACCGAATTGCATGGATGCAAATCACTGTAATCGCCAAGGTGATAGAATATACCACTAGATACGAGGTTTACTTTAATTTGATTTGGAAAAAATATGCATGATGAAATAATAATGAATGAAATTGATGATAGATCAGAAGAATTGGTGAATGTGGTTAATTTTGTGAAGGTTTTGAACGTTTTTAACCCAATTTGTAAATCAATGATGAATGATACGCTTTTTGAGCAAAATGACGAAATTTGTTTCCAAAACTGTTGTAACCTTCACAAAATGTTTTATTATGATAAGAAGAATGGATGGATGCAATTTTATGAAATTTGGAGGAGGTAAGCTTCAATTTTGTAAGTTTTGTTCTTTTATTCAATACTGACACCAAACGCCGGTATGCATTTGGAGGTGGCAGAAACGCCCGTTGGTGTTTGAATGCATCATGAAATGCCCCACTACATCTGAATGCACCATGAAATGCCCCACTACATTTTAGGGTGCCAAAACCAGCTATTTAAACAATTTCAACGAGAATTTCGCTCATTTGTGCGTTCGAGCTTGAGAGAAGTGCGTCTGAGGGAGTGGAATGAAGTGAAGTGAAGTGAAAGGTTGTGTAGGAGAGTGAAGCACGTGGGAGCTATGGCGGAGATGGGAGTGGACGCGCCAGTGTAGTCAGCTGAGGTATTTGTTTATTTAAGCAAGTGCTTTTATTTGTTTTTTTTTTTTTGTAGTTTTTTTTGGAAAAAAAAAATTGTAACCAATTTTTGTTTTGTTGTTTTGCAGCTTAGGGTGTTAGAGGCACGACACCGATTCTCCCCTATCATTCCGGGGATGAGGAGGTCATTGTCCCAGGAATACTGGGAGATATTGGAAGCAGTAGGGCTAGCGGAGGTAGCCCGGTTGGAGGTAGTTCGGGCAGATGAGGGGTACATTTTGGCTTTGTCCGAGAGGTGGGATCCAGATCGGGGGACGTTCCAGCTCCCGACTGGAGAGATGACAGTGACACTTGAGGATGTATACCGCATCCTCAAGGTGCCCGTGGAGGGGGTGTGGGTGGAGGTTGGACGAGATAGGGCCACGGAGATGGCCAAGTTGTTTGGGGATGACTGGAGGGAGATCCGAACGGAGAGCGGGGGGATTCCTTACTTGGACATGTATACGGCCAAGGAGTTGGTAGCGGTGGAGGCTCTGATGATGTTCGTATTGGCCAACATTGTGGCCCCAAACAGCATTGGGTGCATGTTTCCATGGAACCTGATGGGTGTAGTGAGCGAGATGCTCACTAATAGGGTAGTGTATGCCCGGGCGCCCGCTTTATTGGCGCGAGTGTACCGGGAGTTGTATGAGGTTCGGATACGGGGTCGAAAGGGCCTAGGTTGTAGTTTGGTTCTCCAGTGCTGGGGCTGGGAGCATTTTAGAGTGGCCTGACCAGAGGGGTTGCCATGTTCTTACTGGGACATGAGCTATGCTTATGGTAGGAGATGGCCAGTGGCGGAGGAGAGACAGCCAAGCCGCCCCATGAGATCGGGGCAATGGTATAGGAGTTTATGGGCAGACTTGACAGATGCCCAAGTCATTTGGAGGCCCTGGCGGGAGGTGAGGTGGATCGGTGATGGAGAGCATATGAGACGGGTGCGACAGGCTAGATGGGTAGTGGGTAGGGGCCACAGAGAGGTGGAGTACATACAGATGTCTCAAGTGCTCCGCCAGGTCGGATTGAGATAGGATGTCCCCGGTGAGCCAGTGCACTACCAGAGGCACAGATCAGAGGGGGATTTGTCGTGTGCCGATCCATGGAGAGAGGTGACAGAGGATGATGAGGACATGGAGATACCTGATGTGGATGACGTCGGGGTAACAGTTGAGTATGCAGCATGGATGGCCGCAGAGCCGAGGTGGGAGCCACCATTGGTGGTTGTTGGAGCTGGAGAGGATGAGGGAACCGCAGAGGTTCCCAAGCGCAGGGAGGGTCCCCGCCTTCGAGCTGACAGTCAAAGGAAAAATGGGAAGATGGTATGGCAGACACCGGGGAGCAGAGATGATGAGGAGGATGATGGTGAGGGCCTAGGAGAGGCCACAGGAGAGACTAGGGAGGTACCCCCTAGCGGGCACGAGGATGATCTGGCACAGCTGCAGTAGCAGATAGCAGAGCGTGATGCTATGCTAGTGGTCCGAGATGAGAGAATATCTTAGTT
This sequence comes from Wollemia nobilis, assembly GCA_028583015.1. NCBI lineage: Eukaryota > Viridiplantae > Streptophyta > Pinopsida > Araucariales > Araucariaceae > Wollemia > Wollemia nobilis. Next base: position 3,554,455 of record JAQPPZ010003554.1, on the reverse strand, counting down.
GGAGCAATAGGTTACAGAGCGGGATGCCTTGATAGCTGTTCAAGAGGAGAGGATGGCCCAGATGCAAGCGGACTTAGATGGAGCGACTAGGGTGCCCCAAGATGACAGGGTGACAAGACTCCAGGCAGAGCTAGCGGAGCGAGAGCGACAACACAGGATAGAAATATCTAGACTTAGGTCTAGGACTCGTTATATTGAGGCTCTAGAGGACACATTGTTTAGGCATCACATTGTGTTGCCTGATCCTCCATCCTCCTCTGTCTCTAGGCGTAGTGAGTCTAGGCACACCACTAGGTCTAGGGCTCCTACTAGGTCACAGGGATCCTCTTTTGATGGTTATCTTAGTGCTTATATGCACTCTTTATGAGCCTTGGTGCTCTATTGTATATTGTAGCCTTTTGACATTCCTCGTACAGTTTGTCCTTTATACATATATATATATACATGGCTTTTATTTATTTGGTGTTTTACTCTCTTTTGTGTGAATGCTTATGTTTTTGTGATGCATGTTTTGATATGTTTTAATGTTTTTGATGCATATGTGATGGAATGGAATGCAAACTTATAGATGATTAATGCGAGACTAAGTAAATGAAATATGCACTAAGAAGCACTCATACTTTTAGATAGTTAGATTTAGCCAACTTGTTATCATAATTGTTTAATCAGGGGCACCGAACTTGGTGGCTTGTGAATGGATGACGTATGGAATGACATGAATATGGAAGAAGATATGGAGGACGATATGTAAGAAGATATGGAGGAAGACTATTTTACAAAGACTCAAACATGCTAGTGGTATCAAACAAACTTACTAATACTGCCTAATTCAACTAGGACCAAATGTGTGTGCATGTGAGTTCATTAACCAAATCAGAAGCATGGTAGTGACTCTAGGCAATCAAAAACCTGTGTGTGTGCAAGTGTGTTCATTAACCTCATCTTGCACAAATTAGGTAACCCTGTTATGGAGAAGACCCCAAAGCTATTTTGTCCGTATGAGCATTTAGAGGTCTCTCTTTGAGGAGAGACGTGTCGCCACGCAATGAGTATACTCCACTGCCAATCAAGCGTCTATAGCCCCGGTGAAGGTTAACTCCATAGTCCATGTTGTTTTTGACCTTTTTAAGCTTTGGGGATGACTACCTATCCGTCTTACTGGACAAGTAGTATGATCCTTACAACTTATTTGGGATCAGTGGTGTGTGAAAAATGTTCATTTCCTTAGAGCTTTGGGGAATCGGATTCTCAACCGAAGTATGATGAGAATTTTACCCTATCCTTACTACTTTGTTTATATTTATATTTTGTGATTGCTTGTGATAGTGGTAAGAACCACTATTTTATGGACTATGTTTGCATGATAGGACAAACAAGGATTACCCTTTTCACTTCAAGGCACAACCCAAGGATGGTGTTATCTCTCTTTGACACAAGATGTTTTTAAGATGTGAAAATGTGATAGGTTCAAGACCGCTTTTGAAATCATTTCCCAATACTCAAGATTTTATTTAGTGTAATTTGTGATATGGCCCTAGAGAACTTTAACATGCATTTCGAAGTTTGCTTAAAACACTAGAAATGGCTGAGTGACTGAAAACATTTTGGCAATGTAAATATGTGCAAATGGAAAATGGATGTACGAATGACATTTCGGTTTGATGGATTTTATGAAGGTGCCCCTGATTAAGGCAACATGACTTTTGCTTGACCAAATTTTATATCCAAAATATAGAATGGTCTCTAACATGATATGCAACTATGGCTGAAAATGAAATGTTATGGTTTTCAATGAGATGTATGCACATGAAATGCAATGTTTTTGAATGAGATGTATGCAACTAACAATGAAATGCAAATTCTTTTTATTTTATTTGTTTTTTTTTTTTTTTTACAAGCCATGTATATATGTACATATAAAATTCAAACTATGCGTAGAATTCCCTCAAGTGTATAACATTAAGTGGTTCGGGTTCTTCCTCTCCCTCTAAACTGGCAAGTCTATAAGTTCCATTACCCACTCTTTCAGTGACCATATATGGACCTAACCAATTAGCCGTGAATTTATCTCAAAGATGCGGCAATGCATTGGTGTTTTGTTGATTCTCTTTAAGGACAAGATCCCCTACTTGAAATTCTCTTAGATGAACTTTGGCATTGTAAGCACGTTTCAATCGGTCTTGATAAACTCGCAAATGCTCTAAAGCATTGATTCATTTTTCATCTATGAGTGTGAGTTGATCAAGACGTGCTTGTCTAGTAGTATCATCATCGATAAATTCTTGCAAAGAAATTCGTAAGGAACGGATCTCAAGCTCAAGAGGCATGATTGCTTCAGCTCCATAGACCAAAAGAAAATGGCGTTGCCCCAATGGGAGTTCTGATGCTTGTTCTGTAAGCCCATAATGCCAAGGGGATTTGTGTATGCCAATATTTATGATTTTATTTAACAAGTTTCTTAAGAATAGCAATTATGGTCTTATTGGAAGCTTCAGCTTGTCCATTTGCTTGTGGGTAGTAAGGAGTTGAGAAACTATGTTGGATATTATACTTTTCGCAAAGAGCTCGAACATCCTTATTCTTAAAAGACTTGCCGTTATCAAAAATGATTTTAGAGGGAATACCAAAATGACAAATGATATGGTGAAGTATAAACTCCACAATTATAGGACCTATCGTACTGGTTAGAGGAATAGCTTCAACCCACTTTGTGAAGTATTCAGTGGCTGTAATGATGAAAGTATGCTGTCCTGAAGAGGCAGGTGAAATCTTGCCAATTAAATCGAGACCCCATTGTGAGAAGGGCCAAAGGCTTTGGATGGGCTGTAAATCTTGTGATGGTATATGGATTAAATTAGCGTGTTCTTGACACTTTTTACATTGTTTAACATATTTGCAACAATCTTGTTCCATAGTGGGCCAATAATACCCCATACGTAAAATACGCTTCGCAATGGCCATTCCACTAAAATGACCACCACAAGTACCATCATGGGCTTCAGCAATAGCTCTATGTGTTTCACCTGCTTCTAGACAATGGAGGAGTACTCCATCATATCCACGTTTATACAACACATCCCCCAAAAGAACAAAACGAGCTGCCTTTTGATTAAAACAGTGGCGGGCAGTTCGAGACAAATCAGGTGGAAGTGTTCCAAACTTGAGGAAAGCTACTATCTCACTAGACCAAGGCTCATATGGATCCGAATGGATAAAGCAAACATATTTTTCATCCTTAGACTCGGCACGGACAATTGCAGACTTAGAGATTGTGGAAATGATTAAGGGTTGTACCTCTCCAAGGGATTCCTTTGGAATCAATGATCCAAGAGAGGCCATGGCATCCGCAAATCTATTAGTCGAACGAGGCAAACTAGTGATCTCATACCAATCAAACTTAGAGAGCAACTTCATTGCTACATCATGATAAAGCTTAATTGTAGGTTCTTTGGCTTGGTATTCCCCTGTAATTTGTTTAACCACGAGTTGAGAATCCCCAAATATTCGAATACGCTTAATGCTCATAGCTATGGCTGATTGAAGACCTAAAATTAAGGCTTCATACTCTGTTGTATTATTGGTGCATTGGAAGTCTAGTTTGAATGATAAAGGGATGGGAATCCCTTGAGGTGTATGAAACACAACTCCAGCACCCTGACCTTTCACGCACGTAGAGCCATCAAAGAATAACGTGATGTCAACATCTTCCTCCAGAATGATGTCCTCTTCTTATTCGATGATAGCAAATACCGAATCATTTGGGAGCTCAATAATCAAAGGATGATCACTAGGTAGTGGAGCTTCCGCAAGTTGATCGGCTATAACTTGATCTTTAACGGATTTTTGGCTAATGAATTCAAGATCGAATTCGGTAAGCAACATTATCCATTTAGCGGTATGAGTGTTATTATAAGTGCGAGACATCATATAACGCAGAGGGTTTTCTCTAGCTATGGCATATGTTGTATGGCTAAGCATACAATGACGAAGTTTCTTAGTGGCAAAAACCACTGCTAAGCACAACTTTTCCACATAAGCATATCGGGTTTCATAGCTTACCAATGTTCGACTAATATAATAGATAGCTTGCTCACGATTTTGTTCATTCTTTTGTGCAAGCATTGTCCCTAAGGCAAAGTCCGTTGCTGAGATATAAAGGTTGAAAGGGACCCCTGGACGAGGCAAAGCTAAGACTGGCGGAGATGCTAAGTACTGCTTGATGTCATCAAAGGCTTTCTGACATTCATCTGTCCATGAAAATTGTACCCCCTTTTGTAGTAGGTGGAAAAATGGCCTACATTTATCAGAAAGTTGTGCAATAAAGCGACAGATTGAATTAATATTTCCTTGTAAACTACGCAACTCCTTCAAATTAGTTGGGGGACACATTTCTATAATGGCTTTTACCTTGTTTGGGTCCACCTCAATACCTCGTTTAGAGATAATAAAACCTAGGAGTTTGCCTGAGGTAACACCAAAGACACATTTCTTAGGGTTCAACCTTACTTTATGCTCTAGAAGTCTATCAAAAACTTTTTCCAATACATCAAAATGCTCTTGTCGAGTTTTAGATTTTGCCAATAAATCATCCACATAATCTTCGATAATCTTATGCATATAATCATGGAAAATATAAGTCATGGCTCGTTGATAGGTTGCACCTGCATTCTTAAGGCCAAAGGGCATCACCCTGTAACAAAAAGTTCCCCAAGGTGTAGTAAATGCTATTTTGTGTTGATCTTCAGGGTTTATTCGAATCTGGTTGTATCCTGAAAATCCATCCATGAATGAAAGCATTTCATGACCGACGCAGGTATCAACAAGAGTATCAATGTTTGGAAGAGGAAAGTCATCCTTAGGACACGCTTTATTTAGATCTCAAAAATTGGTGCAAACACATATCCCCCCGTTAGGCTTGCGAACGGGTACCATGTTAGAAAGCCACTCAGGATAATCAATCGGGACGACAAATTTAACATCCAGAAGTTTTTGAATCTTCGATTTAACTAGGAGGGCCATAGTAGGATGCATTTTCCTAAGTTTTTGTTTGACAGGTTTAGCATCTTTTTGTAAGGTGATGTTATGGACAACCAAATTAGGGTCTAGGCCTGGCATGTCTTTGTAAGACCATGCAAATATCTCCTTCTTCCGCTTGAGTAGAGCAATCATTTGCTCTTGTTCCTCTGATGATAGACTTTTAGCTAGTTTCACAATTTGGGTGTCATCTTGGTCTGTACTAAGGTCTACATCGATAGTTTCTTCAATAGACATGTGGGAACCTTCCTCAAGCTGATGGGGAGTAGGGATCGGATTTATGTCATCTAAAATGTCATCAAGCTCCTGTGCCTTGCTCTCATCTATGTCTGCCTGGAAGACCTCTGGCTTAGAAGATGAAGGTGAATGTGGAGGTGAAGGAGGAATGTAGTTGGCGGAAGCCCTTAACAATTCCTCGGAAAGGATGAACTCTGAAATAGATGGAGGGGATGAAATCCGATCCATGTCAATCAAGCTTGGATTGATCGGGATTGGCTTATCCGGATCATATGGATTATGGAGCGAGGTGAATAAGTCTTCAAAATTCATTGTCAACTTATGAAAGAAAGAATGGCGGAATGGAAGGGAAAACCGGTGAAGACCTCGGAAGACCTGAAGTGCAAAACAACATAGTTTTTCAATTTTTTTTTTTTTTTTTTTGAGTTTGAGTTTTTTTTTTTTTGTGTAGTGGTGAAAACCACTATTACACATATACATAAAGCAATAAAAGATTTTTTTTTTTTTTTTTTTTTTTGGAATTTTCTGATTTTTTTTTTTTGGTAGTGGTGAAAACCACTATTTTAGTATATACATATAATACAAGTTTGGATTATGGCTTATGGATGTGGTGGGGGTGGTGGTTCACCTCGTTCTTGTGGAAGAAGCAAGCGAAAGATGGCCTCTTGGAGAGGAAACAATTGGAGATAAAACTCGTCTTGTTTAGTGAGGGGAACAATGGGCGCCGACTCTTCTTCAGATTCATCAACATTTGACATGACGTCAAATTCTTCATAGACTTCATCTTCGGATTCGTCGGGGTGGAGGATTTCTTCTTCTAAATTAAGATTAATGCTTTGAAAAGCTTGCTCAAAAGAAGAAAGGGATGGAAGTGGTTGGTAGCCCAGACCAAAACGCTCAGTGGGTCTCTGATATGGCATATCAATGCGTTTAGTTACCCCTTGCTCGTATCGACCTAGGCCAAATTGTTGCCAATTATGTCTGTGGAAATAGCGAGAGGGAAAACCCTCCATCCTTTCGATATTGGTAGGGAATGGATGCTTAGGTTCTAGTATGGTGGTAGGACTAGAAGATGACTCTATTCCCCCATATACAAAATTAATGGAATTTGGCATAGAACCCATGTTATAAACTGATCCAATGGATAAATGTTGGTCATGTGGACGACCAAAATCTTTAACTGTTTGCACATTGAACGGTGTGATGTGGACATCTTGAATGGCATACTCACCAATACCTACATCAGTGAGATGGACCTTGAATTGGGAGGGAGATGGACTTGATGATGGAATAGAAGAATGTGGGATAGAAGAATTGGAAGGATTTGGTTGGGTTGATGCTTCATTGACTTGTGAAACATCAGCTGGTGATGGTTGGGAAGATGGAGGAATAATAGGTGATGTTGAAGAAGGTGTAGAAGAAGGGGGTAATGACGTGGAAAGAGATGATTGGTCATGGCCACATGTGCATGTGGTCACTGATGAAGAAGAAGGAAGATTAGTTGATGAAGAAAGTGGTGAATGAAATGGAATAGCGGAAGAGGAAAATGGTTGAGATATGATGGGTGGCTCCTCAGGAATGGGAGCTTTAGAAGAAGATGGTATAGAAGAAATATATGGGGTCAAGAAAAGATGAGTGGATGGCAACACAATCTCATAAGGATTTGAGACATAGTTGCAATGTTTGAAGGGTTCCGTGTCAGCAGGTACACAATGAACCTGTCCCTCATATACATACTTCAGACATTGATGCAGTATAGAAGGGACACATCTCATCTCCCTAAGCCAAGGCCGTCCAATCAATACATTGTATGCCATGGTCCCTTCCAAGATGTGAAACAAGGTATGCAAAGTTCGGGCCCCTACCTCAATGGGCAAGATAACCGTGCCAACCGTGGAAGATAAAGCATCATTGAATGCTTTAAGAGTAAAATTTGACTTTGTGATAAGGGATGGTGACAGCTTTAGATGACTCAACGCCGATGTTGTAATGATATTAATTGAGGAACCGGTGTCAATTAAGACTCTCTTGAATGGATTGTTATCGATCTTGGCCATGATATGCAGTGGAGGATCTATACTTTCTGTTGACATAGGTTTGATTTCAAAATCATAGAAAGTGATGGAGGGCTCCATGCATGTTTGAATACTTCCCACAAAGTTGTTGAAGGCATTAGTATCTTGAGTTTGAAGCTCGATTGACTTTAATATTTCCATTAATGCCTCTCTATGCGAGGGAGATTGTTGAATGAGGTCATAGATCGATAACTTGGTAGAAGCCATTTTTAAACTGGTAGTTAACCGGCTACTCAAAGACATGATGGGTTGTTGGTGTTGAGTAGAATGATTTAGCGGTTGTTGAGAAGTACTAGCATTTCGTTGGGTCATTGTTACCTGAGGTGGACTGGGGGTTTGTACAGGTGGCTGTGGTTCAGCTTGATTTGGTTGGTTCGCCATTTGTAGATTAAAAATACACGCCAAACATAAATAAAATCACAATGACAGAGTACAGAATAGTTGCACAAAAATAAACGATTTCTATTAATCGGTGGAGTTTAAAAACTCCTTTTTGAATACAACTAGGCCTGTAACCCTTTATTTGTGATACACAGTTACAAATTATGCTAGGGTTCTCCGAAACCCTAGCTGGCATGAATGGTGGCGCTTCCGAAGAACGTATCTTCAATCCCAACAGAGTGAGTGGGCTTTGTCGTATCCCTTGCTTGGACCACTCCAGCTTAATCAGCTGCCATCAATAAACTGGATCTGTTATCAAAAACCTGCACACATTAACACTATCAAGGAGTTAGAAATTAATGAGAGGGCTCCACTGCGTGAGCCCTCAGAAACAATCTAAAACCTTATAAAAATGAAATGCAGGAAATCAATAATAGATTAATACATAAAATACGACTACTTGCTTTAAACTAATTTATACCTGTTCTTTGTTAACGCAGCTAGACCAGGCGACACCTGGAAGTAATGTCGTTGTCAGAATGGGCTGTAGAAGGTGCCCTGGTGCACTCGCCAAATGCCCACATGCTTCTGGATCTGGATTACATACACTGGTCTGAGTCTGTGGCTGTAGGTAAACACCCGTGGGCACTTGTTAAACGCCCGTGGGCACTTGGTAAATGCCCGTGGGCACTTTGTGAAGGGGTAAACGCCCACGGGAACTTGTGACAGGAATGGGAGATTCTGCAGAATGCTGCAGAAGGAATGGCGATGAAAGCGGCGACAGAAGCGGTGATGGATGCGACGAAAGGGTAGCGAAAGAGGGGAGATAACGGTAGAAGAATTAGAATCAGAGATAGAAGTAGCAAAAGACATAGGTCAAAAAGATTTGGGGTTTGAGCCATCAAGGTGAATCTATTTATAATCCACTCTTAGGGCACACTTTAGGGTTTTAACAACACTTTGAACGTGTGGCTAAGATTAAAGTGGATCCAAGGGTAGAGAATAAATCTTGGTTGTGGAATGGATTAAGATGGATGGACGGATGAGATTAAATGAAGGATGGATGGCTTAGATTAAATCACTTAAACTATTATTTAAATATATATATTAAAATATAAAAATATTAAAATATATACATAAATATTAATTTAAATAAATTTGGGGATAAAAAAATGGCGGGAAAGGTGAAATTGGGCCAAATAATGGCGGGAAAGTGTGGATTTGGGCCAAATAATGGCGGGAAGGTGGATGACCGACACATGGCTGACAGAAAGGTATAGATGACTTGCAAGTGGCTGGATTTTTGTGTCTACAGAACCATTGCTGCAAAAATCCTTAGAGAAAATTATTACTAGATGATGATTTTTGTAGACTCTTTCAAAGTGGCCCAATCATGTGAAAAGTGCCAAAGGTTCATTGGAAGAAACATAAATGCTTCATTACCTCTATGACCAATTATGATAGAAGAACCATTTCAACAATGGGGTCTAGATTTCATTGGAGTCATCAACCAATATTATTTAGTAGATCACAAATACATCCTCACAACTACTAACTATTTTACTAGATGGACGAAAGTAGTCACTACGAAGGTGGCTAATCAAGACATAGTAATTGAGTTCATTGAAAATTTGATAACAAGGTTTGGTATTCCAAATGCAATAGTAAGCGATAATGGGACTCCCTTCATTAGAGATAGGTTTATTAATTTTGCTATGCAATATGGCATATATCTCAAAACTTCTTCTAATTATTACCCATAAGGAAATGGATTAGCTGAATCTACCAACAAAAACCTCCTAAGAATCATTAAGAGAAACATTGGAGAAAATAAGAGGACATGGCACTTATTGTTGGACCAAGCACTTTGGATTGACAAAATCACAATTAAGAAGTCAATAAAAACTTCCCTTATGCTCTAGTCTATGGTAAAGAGGTCATTCTCCCAATTCATCTAGAGTTGCTAACTGTAAAAATGTTAACTCAAATGGGTCTTCTCAATATGGAAGCAACAAAAGCTAGACTAGCATTGTTGATATTATTGGCATTGTTGATATTATTGGAATAATAAAGGGAAAAGGCCTACTCCAATTTCTAATATCACTCTGTTGCAACCAAGAAATGACTTGATAAAAATATGATATCTTAGTATTTCTAGATGGGTGATTTCATGCTCAAATGGGATGAAGACAAATCAAAACTTGATAATCATAAATTTTTTTATTCATTCTAGACATGACCATATCAGATTATTTTCAAAAAATAATTTAATGCATATGAACTTGAATAAAAATATGACCATGTTTTACCAATCTCGATAAATGGCTATCATTTGAAACACCTCATATAAAGTGCCACCATAGGTGTTTGATATAAAATATAAAATAAAAAATAAAATCAAATAAAAAACAAAAAAAACACACAAAAATGTGCAAAAGAAGAAAAATAAAATGCAAAAGCATGGTATTGATCTGCCATTATTTTCAAATCATGCCAAAAAAGTGATTTTCTAACTCAGCAAGATCCACACAAAATCTAAGGATGATCTAAAATTTATGTCTCAAATACAATGACAACCACTACAATAAATGTTGAAATATTATTGTGACGTTTTGCATACAATTATTAGACAAGATAGAATTGCACAAGGTAAGATCATAATAGCAAAAAATAAGTCATACACAAAGTACTCAAAACTCAAGTGAGCGAGAAAACAAGGCATAAATATTTTTCTCTTCTAAAATAATGGCTAGAAGTACCAGAGTAACCAACAACAAGATGAAGAAAGCTCTTTAAGATCAACAATGCTGCATTGAAGACACGAAACTAATGTTCAGGAATCCAAATTAACTACACAAAGATGTTGAACAAAGGATAGCCCAAGGTGTGTCTCCTAATACTCCTAGTGCATTCCCTTACTACTCTTTCTTGTCTTATTATATCCACAAATTTGTTCATCCTTGTCTAGAGTTGGCTTTAGCCATCTCAAAATATTACAATGTGCAATTGAAAATGGTTCAAGATGCTAGTAGAAAGGTCATTTTCCATCTCACTCCAGATTGTACAAGAGATGCTTTTACCACTGGAGAGAAACCTTGGGTTAATCCAAAACCTATCAATGCCTATACCTAAATCAAGCATTATGGGTCTAGAAAAGATCTATAAAAGGGAAAATATTCTAGAATATAGTTACAGATCTAGCTCCATAAACTTCCATATGAGGATAAACTCTTGAAAACCCCATTGAAAATTTTACATTTCAAAAACCTAGAGTTATTTTCCATCCTAGCAATTATTTTTGGTCTACCTTTAGATAGGAAGGTCCTTGGCTATCAAATATCAATGACCTATATAATTTCTAACCTAAGGTACTATGATGAATCTAACCCAAACCTTGCACGAAACTCTATTTTATTTGATTGGGTTGATTTCTTATGTGATAATATTCATGAGCAGCTGAACCATTTGTAGCTATCTCCACATGGCACTTTTTTCTACTACTCACATCTTGCATGGTTGTTCTTCTACCACATCATAGACTCTATTACATGGGGGGCTCATAAAAAATTGATAATGAATAAAAAATTCCCAGTAGTAGAATGATCAAATTTTTTAAAACAATCATAATCCTATTATCATTTTAATATAATATTCTTAAGGCAAGCATTGAATATCATTCTATGTGATTTTTCTCATCTATCTAACCAAGCCAAGTGTCTACTACAAGCCAAATAAGTAGAAGGAGATTGGTATTTCCTTGCATATGGTACTATTATCAATCTATATGGCTTCATAGGGAATCCATTTATATTACCATTTTATGTAACTAATAGGGTCTTTGCAATGTCATATTGTAGATAGACATATTACATTAATATAAACTATGGCTAGTGATGACTCGAACCCTGATTTACCCTCCCTTGCTACTCCTTTGATAAAATTAGAGGCCCATGAAGAATTTGAGCATAAGTCGAGTGGTGAAACATTCTACGTCCATGTTTATCCAAAATCCTAGCCCTTTTCGCACGCGTGTCTCTCCATAGTTGAAGAAGCTTAAAATTGACTCGACATCCCCTGCTAAAAATAGTGAGCTAGGAAAAAAAATTGACTCTTCTCTAGCTAATTCTAACGAAGTGGCAAAAACTTCTAATATGGTGGAGATGAATATTGATGACATTGGTGATTTGGGACTAATGAATGCTATTGGTGATAAGGGTGCTCTCTGCAATGTGGTTCTCAGTCACTTGGCCAGCTCTACGACCACCCTCTCTATGATTTCTTAAACTATTAATTCCCAGTGGATTGTCCTCTAGCATGTGGTGAATGACCTTGGTGTCACCCATGTGTAGCTTAGTATCATCTTTAAGGATGCAGAGGAGATCTACCCCCAATGGCAATTGAATGCTTGGTCCTGAATGTGGGGTGTTCCCCTCGAGATGGGCTTGACCTTTGGGATGGGATCATCCTTTCTGTCTAGTAGGTCCTCTAGTCTTTATTTTTTGGGTTTCTCATAATTTTTGATAGATTTTACTATGTTGGCTGTTAATCCTGATGTACTTTAGTATTTAATTTGGATGTATTAAGTTTTTTGGATCCCTTCCAAAACCCTTATATTAATGCAAATTTTCTTTACCGACAAAAAAATATATGAACTATGGCTCAAGCATAAATAAGAAAAGTACTTGTGATTACCCACTTACTTATGGTCCAATCATTGTGAACTCCAAAGGTCAAGTAGAAGAATTGGATAAAAAATTACAAGAGTTAGGGCTTCAAACTATCATGACCTACCTTGGCAAGACCCTTTTACATGATGAACTAGGACCTAATTCTTAGTTTTGTAATATTTTGTGAAGTAAATTGATGCTTTTGTGAAAGATATATTTTAGAAAATATGTTTTGGAAAAAAGAAAAGCAAATCAATTAAATATGGTTTAATTAATCTAATTGCATGTTACCTCATTGATTTGGTAGGTTTTGGAATGCAATTAGGTGATTTTTGTCTTCACAAAATGTGTCTAGTTTCAATTGGACCAAAATAATATTAAATTGATTAAATAGAATAAGGATTATTTTATTTAATTAGGGATTATTCATCCTTCTCCATGGTTGCTTCATGGTGGTTAATTTTTAAAAGAGATTCCTCTTTTTCTTCTTTAATAGTTTTAAATTTATCAATGTTCTTGAGAAGGGGGCAAGAAACAAAGGGATTGATCACCTTATCTCTACTTTTTGATTTTATAATATTTATCTTGTCTCTTCCTAGCATGGGGGAAATTAGTAGTTTATTTGAAGGCATCTTGCTTTATCGAGGAAAAATACCTTTAAATGAGCCTAGAGGGGCTTAGTTTAGAGCTAGACAAGCACGAGGAGAAGGCTAGGAGGCTGCAAAAATAAAGTAGTCCAATCTATAAGGAGAATCAAGTTGGATAATTTCAAGCTTTTGTCTTACTTTTTTATGCTTCAATGGATGATTAAGAATTTCCTTAGATCTCTAAGAATATTCCTCTTTAATTCTTATAAGGCATTGTGATTGTCTTCCTTCATTAAAATATTTGTTTAAATGCATGTATTAGGAATTTGAGGAATACTTTTTTATTATTGGAATCCAAGACTATTATAACCCCTCCTTGTAATCCTAATTATTGGAGGTATTAGAAACTCTGTTAAAAACTTGTGAATGCTTCTTCCTGAGAAACAATGGTGAAATTGTTCTATTGATCAACAATGCATTACATAGTTTTATAGTTCTTGAAAGAACTAAAAATAGACAGGGTGGTTGAGAGAAATCCTCTCAAACTTATTACAACAAACTAACTTAAAGATAGCTCTTATCCTAACAACATGCTAATCTTGGACTATGGTCAAACATTGACCAACCAAGCCAAAACCTCAATGTATGCTAATCAAATTAACTAGAAATATGTAAATCAAAACATTAAACTAAAACTAAATACTAGGACTTAATACTTAGGACTAAGGAGGCAATGTTGAAAATATTCCAACATTCTCCCCCTTGATGCTAAAGACACTCATGCAAGAGTTCTTTAAGCATCACAAAGTTGGAAGAAAATATTTCTCTTACGTTTCCTCCAATCTTGAATCAAGAAATCAGAATTTACAAAATACTTATGGTGGCACTCCTTCCACTCTTCATGTGGAATTTCCTGCAAATTCTTGAGTGCCTTCTTTTTTTGATTAGCTCCCCCTTCAACAAAAGTATCTCCTCTTGTGGTTTTCAGCAACCACTCTCTTACATATTTATCATTATGGTCTTTAAACCATGCTCTCACATTTTGATCTTCTTTTACATCTTCAACACTAAACAATACTCCACATGAGTATTTACAATTAATCATCTCACATAGATGATTATACCATACAACTCTTTCACATATTTCCACACAAAATATCACAAAAAATATGGCCATATAATGACCAACTACATATGCAACATAAATTTGCTCCTCACACAAATATTCTCTCAAAATAATGACTTTACAAGAATCCTTCTCCCAAGGAATTTTGAACACATCATTTTGATCCATGTGACCCAAGTTCTCCATCACTATATTCTCTCCAAGAAGACTCTTCATCAAAGTTGTCTCAATGAGATAATCACCTTTCTTTTCATTCCTGCTCACAAAAAATAAATCATTAATCATAAAAACATTACCTTTAGTATGAGTAGATTTGGTGCTTCCCATAAAGCTATTTTGTATGAGTTCTCCTTCATTGTATGTTGCTTCAAGATCAACCATCAACTCTTCACTAAGAGTTCTCCTCCTTTGTTCAATCCATGTTGGTGTGTTGAAACACCATTCATTCAAGCAATCATACATAGTTGCCTTTTCAAGACAACTCTCTTTCTGCAATGTAGTCACTCCAAGTGAGTGATCTTCATTCATGAGTGATGTTCCCTTGGCCATTACAACAAGAAAATCAGCAATCTCATTTCCATTTTATATTTCTATCCCATTTGTCCTCTCACTTTCCATATACCAAATGAGAGAGTCTTGTGTGTTCTTTTCTTCACACAACACATCCTTCACCCTTGATGAGTGATCTTCAAACAAGAAGCCTATCACTTCCATCTCCTCTTCATAAAACTTTTCTTGTGGATCATCATCCCACATTACTTTATTTGTTCTTTCAAGAGAGCACACATCCATTCCAATTGAATGGTCTTCAAGCCAATGATCATCCATGAACATTGCTTCTCCATCAACATGCCAACAATTTTGGTTGATACTATTATCTTATTTATTCTCTTCCATGAGAATTTTAGGTGCATTATTCATAATACACTCTCCATTTATCTCCTCCATGAGATATTTTTTATCACTTTGCCTTCTATCAACAACAAATCCTCTTCTTCATGAAGGGATTCCTCATCTTCAGCTCTCTTCTCTTCAAGAAGTTCATCATCACTCTTTTCTTCAAACATGTCTTCCTCTTCAAGAAAGAATTCTCCATCATAAGAATGTATGTCTTCATATGAGTCTTTACAAGACTCTTCAAAAACTCCTTCAAAAGGATCTAATTCAGAAACTTTTTCAAGGAAGCAAGGCTCCTCCTTGCTTAAAAAATCTTCATTATTGTCACACATGGCTTTATGGGTGTCCTCATCAAACCCATAAGCATCCTTCAACACTTTCCATGCCATTGTAGTTGATCTACAATTGGCTATGAGAGGGAAAACACTCTTTTCCATTCCTCTCCTCAAATCCATAAGAGCTAAGAAATTTGCATATTGCTGCTCCTTCTTCTCTTTTCTCTCCACACCTTGTAGCTTTCTCCAAGAGGGTTCCTCATAGCCTTATTGAACTATATCCCATAAGTCTTGAGCCTTCAATAAGGTCTTCATCATTATGCTCCAAATAGCATAATTATCTCCATTGAATTTGGGCACTTCGAATTCTTTATACATGGTGGCCATTCTGCAATCCACCACTCATCAATATTCCACCTAGCTCTCAACCACTCCTTTCCTGTAGACTTTTGATATAATTATCTGAAAATCCACTAAATTTCAGATCCAAATTCACACAAATGAGAAATATGTGATCAATTTACTTTTGCCCTTTCTAGATCTTAGAGTGTTTTTGAGACAACTTCAATGTTTTCACATAAATAAATCCATACAGCTCCAAAATTTTTAAAAATTAAACTCTGTATTCCTGAGACAATAATCTAAAAACCCTCTAAATTTCAGAAGAAAATTCACAAATGTGAAAAATATGTGATCATTTACTTTTTCCCTTTTTTATCACAATTTCGAATCTAGGATTTTTGAAGAAAAAATAAATATTCACACAAATCAATAAATACAGATCCAAATGACCTGAAATTTTGTATGAATTATTATTTTATCTAAATAATATTTCTCCCAAAATTTGAGAAGCAAATACCCTGTATTCCACCTTATACAACCATTTTATTGAAAAACTAAAAATGCTAATAAAATCCACAAATTAGCTCCAAATCACCTAAAATTTTTACAGCATCCTCTTGATACAATTATATAACAACCCTCAAAATTTCATAATAAAATACCTCAGGATTCATGAGATATTAATGATTTACTCGAGATCCTCCTTGCAACTCTGTTGAGTGCTGGCCACTTGAGTTTCTCTAACAAAGTGCATGCTTCAGATCTCTTCACGCCACTCTCCACAAGTTTTGATCCATTTGAGCAAACCTGCTCTGATACCAAATGAGAAAAAATGGTGAAATTGTTCTATTGATCAACAATGCATTACATAGTTTTATAGTTCTTGAAAGAACTAAAAATAGACATGGTGGTTGAGAGAAATCCTCTCAAACTTATTACAACAAACTAACTTAAAGATAGCTCTTATCCTAACAACATTCTAATCTTGGACTATGGTCAAAAATTGACCAACCAAGCCAAAACCTCAATGTATGCTAATCAAATTAACTAGAATTATGTAAATCAAAACATTAAACTAAAACTAAATACTAGGACTTAATACTTAGGACTAAGGAGGCAATGTTGAAAATATTCCAACACTTCCTCAGTGTTAGACGTCTTCCTAAATCCTTTTTTTGAAAAGTTATATTTTGGCCTATATGATGTATACATGTGCTTTCTTCTAATGAATTAATTTTAATTGTTAAGGTATAACATATTCAACAATAGACCTTGTGTTTTTAATCTCTGTTAGTGACATGAGATCTTTTCTTCCATCTATTTGGATCAACATTTACAGATGCTAAATTTTGCCATAAATCATTTAAATCATGTTAAATTTATTTATTTAATACCCTAGTAAGGTTTCGTTGATGAGATATTTTAGATATGAGACATTTTTCGTAGGACTGCCCAAACTTCCGAACTCGTTTTGGCCATATCTCACTCATCCGGACTCGGATTGAGCTAAAATTTTGAGGGTAGATGCTTGAAAAACCCTAGAATGTCTCCACCAATTTTCATATCATTTGGAGCAACACAGATCCTAGCGCATCCCTATGTGTGAATGACATATTTGGCAAGCGACTATGCGAGGGTTTCATCTGGGTTGAGTGCAAGCAGCTCTAGAGGTTGGTTTTTAGGGCCTTCAGGCCCTAGCGACCAATATTTTTGTGGTTTATGCTCAATATTTTAGTAGGAAATGTTGCAGGGGATACAATATGGGTTAGAAATTTGTCTTTCAATAGATCATACTATGAACTTGAGTGACAACGACTTCCAATTTGCTGCACAAAAGAAAAGTGAAAACCATACCTTTCCACGACGTCTAGGGCAAGGATTAAAGAGATCACGAAACAAGTTTCAAGTAGTTGATCAAAAAATGGCTCATATCTCAAGTGAATCTGGTGCTAAGGTGCACCCACAAAATAATTCTACTGTGAAAACCCCTATCAAGGGTAAGAATTTTGAAGACTCAGTCCCAAAAATGAATTTTAGGGATGCCCTTCATGGTGGACAGACCTCAACCCAATGCTAATATCAATATTAGGGCTTCCCATAAACCTCTAAGAATGCCTAAGATTGATCCCAGGAAAATGGAGTCAGGATGTCTTAAAGCAGCTGATGGAACTCCTATTGTTAAGCTTGATATGGGTAACATTCAGACTGGCATTGAAGATTTGGAAAAAAGAGGACTAATTTGTCGGTTCATGGGTTTTCGTCCGAGTCTATCTGCTTTCAAAGTCTGGGCTACAAAAATCTGGAAAACTAAAGGTGAGTTACAAATCTCTATTTATCCAAATGGTTATTTTCTTGTTTTATTTGCTAATAATGAAGATAGAGAGAAAACTTTTCAAGGGGGTCCTTGGTTTTTTGGAAGGGCAGGGCTTTTCATGAAGCCCTGGCATACTAAATTTAAAGCCGAAGAAGAGATGCCTTCTATAGCTCCCGTGTGGGTTAGACTCTTTGGCCTCCCTATTGAATTTTGGAATCCTACTATTTTTTCTTCAATTGGAAACTCTTTAGGAACTTTTATGATGACTCCTGATTGTACTCAAAATTTTGAACATATTATTTATGCTCGGATTTGTGTTTTAATGGATTTTGACAAACCCCTACCTAAAAATATCACATTACAATTTGGGGAAGACACTTGGGAGCAAGTAGTGGACTATGAGAACATTCCTTTTCATTGTAGAATTTGCCATGAATATGGTCATTTGGCCGATGCTTGCCCAAATAAAATTCCTGATCAAAAGAAAGAAGATATAAACTCAACGAGGTTTCCAAATACCTAAGAAGAAGAACACTCAGAAAAAACCAGTTATGAAGGATCAATCAAAGTCATCTCGCTAATATGTTTGAAATCCTTTCCACAAATGATGTCCCAAGTGAGGAAGAGGAAATAATGGAAACTGAAATCTTAGAAACACAATTTAAATATGAAGGGAAGAACTCGAGAGACAAACCAACAAATCAAAGGTTTTCAACAGAAAAAAAGGAGAAAATTTACACAAGAAAAACAATATTTCAAATGTCAAAACTTCAAATAATGCAGGTCCCAATATAGACTCCGTTGAACCATCTAGTAAAATTTTGGCTGTGTACGAGCATTCTTCAAGGTTAGAAGCCATCTCAGATTCAATTGGAATAAGTCAAGAAACAGGGAAAAAAAAATTGAAGATGGATTCTAATCAAAAAGTAGGTCGCAAGACCAATCAATATCATATGGTAAAAGAAGGTGAAAAGCTTGTAGAGGAAGGTAAGATTAATGCCCTTCCCAAATTTTTTAGCCCTGGTATTAATGAAGATCATCACTTGGAATATTAGAGGACTCAAAGGGAGTCTTTCAAAACAAAATGAAATTAGAAGAATGATTCAGATAAATCATCCACATCTTGTTTTCCTTCAAGAAACAAAGATGTCAATGGAGGATATGGACTTAATTGCCAAGTAAAATTTGGCCAGCTGGAAAAGTGGTTTCCCTCGGTTCCCAAGGGACTTCGGGTGGCATTGCTTGTCTTTGGGATCCAAAAGAGGTAGTTATTCACCATATGGTTGGCGGTTGGGGTTTGTTGGCTATAGCTATTCAAAGTAGACATTCCAACCAGATTATGCTCTGCATTACTGTTTATGCTCCAACTTCTTTGGAGGAAAAAAGAAGATAGTGGAAGGATATTACTCATATTATCTCTCATTTTCCTAAAGCTTGGATCTTGATCGGAGGAGATTTCAATACCATCCTCTCTCTGGATGAGAAAAGGGGGGAAATAGAAATTTGGACAAAAGCACCGACCTCATGAGCGAATATATTGCAAACCTCCATCTTGTGGATATCCAACCGAGATAATGGCCTTATGACTTGGTCTAACAGAAGGCAAGGCTTAGCTTGTATAATGGAGAGATTGGATAGGTTTTTGCTCTCTGAAAATTTCTTAATCCATGGTCACATTCCTAAAGTGAAGACTCTTAATAATGTTGGTTCGGATCATTGGCCAGTCATGGTGGAAATGTGGAAAACCAATGTGAGTTTCTCTCCTTTTCATTTTCAATTAATGTGGCTTAGAGACATTTCCTTCAGACCTCATGTGCAACAATGGTGGAAGGAAGGTAAACCTAGGCATGGGACTAAGATGTTCTATTTTTCCAAAAGATCGCAATACATTAAATCCAAAATCAAGACTTGGAACTGGAAAGAGTTTGGGGATGTTCATAAAAAAAACATGAAGTTATTGCTCATATTGAAAATTTGAATAAGAAAATCCATTTAGATGGCCTCACAGAGAAGAGAAGTGCAGATGAAATTAAACTCACAACTTAGTTAGAGGAATGGGAAAAAAGAGAAGAAATCTTATGGAAGCAAAAATCTAGAATTCAATGGCTCAAAGAAGGAGATCGAAACACAAATTTCTTCCACAAATCTCTTCTAGCTCGAAGATCTCACAACTTTATTTCTTCCTTAAAATCAGATTCTGGAGATGTTGTTTATACTTGGGATGGCATGAACTCTATTGTTGTTGATTACTTTTCCAATATTTTTGCTGCTACTCCCCTTGACTCAACTTCACAATATAATGTTCTTCAAGCAATCCCTTCTCTTATCACTTCTGAGGAGAACTCTATTTTGATTGCTCCTGTTACTATCAATGAGCTTCAACAAGTAGTTTTTAAAATGCAAAAAGGGAAAACCCCAGGTCCTGATGGTTTTCCTATTGAGTTCTACCAAGAGTTCTGGGATATCCTTCATGTTGATTTATTAGAGGTGGTGGAAGAAGCTAGGAAAGCCAAAGAAATTTTGAAGGTTATCAATAAAACTTATATTACTCTTGTTCCAAAAGCTCAAGAGGTTGATCATATCTCAGCTTTTAGACCTATTGCTTTATGTAATGTTCTTCTCAAAATCATTACTAAAATCATGGCAGAAAGGTTGAAGCCTCTTTTGCATAAGATTATTTCCCAGAGCAAGGGGGTTATGTGGAAGGACGTCAAATAGTAGATGAGATAGTTCTTGCTCAGGAAGCCATCCATTCCATGGATATGCAAAATTCTCCTTCCATGTTCATTCGGTTAGACTTATCCAAAGCTTATGACAGAGTGGATTGGCACTTCCTTATCAAAGTTTTGAGGCAATTTGGTTTCTCTAAGGATTGGATGGATTGGATTATGGGATGTATCTCTTCAGTTTCCTACTTAGTTCTTATCAATGGCAGGCCTTCTCAATCTTTCCCTACTTCCAGAGGTATTAGGCAAGGTGACCCGCTATCCCCTTATTTATTCATCATTCTTGCTGAATGCTTGGGTAGGACTATAACCAAAAAGAGGGAAAACAAAACCCTTGAGGGAGTTACCATTGCTCATGGAGCTAGACCTATCTCTCATCTTCAATTTGTGGATGACTCTACTCTTTTAGGTAAAGCTACGATTAAGGAAGCTTCTAATATTAAGCAAATCATTAGCTATTTTTCTAAGGCTATCAGGCGCTTGATCAATGAAGACAAATCTAAAGTTATTTTCTTTCACTCGCTCTACTAGACAGGAATCCATGGTCTTGGATAAACTAAGATATAAGAAGACCTCTCTTCCAATCACTTATTTAGGTATTCCCATAAATATTCAAAGGCAGAAAAATAAATATTGGAATTGGTTGTTGGACAAAGTCAAGAAGAAAATTGGAAAGTGGACCAACAAGTGGCTTTCTTCTAGGGGTAGAATCACCTTGGTAAAATCAGTCCTTCAAGCTATTCCTATTTATGTTTCTTCCATTTTGAATATCCCAAAGTCTGTTCTTCGAGAATTGGATCAAATCAGTCATCGTTTCCTTTGGAGTGGTACTAAGGAGAAAAGAAAATGGGCCTTGGTGAAATGGGATACTTTATGTCTTCCTAAGAGTGAAGGGGGGTTAGGATTACGGTCTTCAATTAATAACAACAAAGCTTTAGCTGCTAAATTATATTGGAGGATGTTGCATAACCCCAATGCTCTTTGGGCCAATAATCTCCATGCTAAATATGCTCGAGAACAAAAGTCCTGAAGACCTTGTTCGCTATCAACTTCCTACCAAAGGTTCTCCCATTTTAGCAGTTCTTAAGACTCGGTGAGGATTTGATAAAGAAAAAATTATTTTGGATCATTCATAATGGTCAACATGCAAATTTTTGGACAGATTCTTGGGATGGTCACAAGCCTTTGATAACTCGGTTTCCCGATTGGAGGCCTTGGATGGAGGAGCTTCACCGAGCTAATTGGATAAAGGTGGCTAATTACTGTCGGTACCATACTGGTAATTCAAAGGTTGGTAGATATTGGATCCCTATTGAGGACTCGGCCTATTCAAATCCCAGAAAGGCAAAGACAAGATATCCAAGGCATCCTTCATATGAGATCCCTCTCTTGGTCCCATGAAAAATATTGTTTTGGATGGAACAACACTACTAAGGGTGAGTATTCAGTTGCTCAAGGTTATTTGACCTTATGCCATAATAATCCCAACCATTCTTCTGACATATTTTCTCGATTGTGGGCTCAAAAGCTCTGGCCTAAGGTGAGGTTCTTTAATTGGCTTTTATTGCATCGTAGGGTGCTTACTGGTGAGCAACTTATGAAGCGTGGTTTTCATGGCCCTTTTAGATGTGAAATGTGTGAAGAGAATGTAGAAAATATCAACCATATTTTTATTGAGTGTACTTTAGCCTCTGAGCTATGGAGGAGAATGGCCACTTTACTTGGCTTACAGTGGTCCAATTTTTTTACTTTTGAACAACTTTGGAGGGATTGGCCTAATCAAGAGGGTGTTGATCATTTTATTAGGCAGTTAGTTTGGATGGGTTCTACCATTCTTCTTTGGAATATTTGGAATGAAAGGAACAACCAAATTTTTAATCAAGATAGGAAGGATATTCACTATATTTGGCAAAATACCATAGCCAACTTAGTTGAATCAGTCCATCATCTCCTTAATCACCCCCAAAACTCCCACCAAAGATGGGATCAAGTGATGCAAATATTGAAGATTAAACCTTCTAAGGGCAACCAACTTAAAGGGAATGTGAGTATTAGTAAGATGGATAGGAATAGAAATTGGCAACCTCCTCCTAAGGATTTTGGAAAATTCAATACTGATGGAGCCTCTAGAGGGAACCCTGGAAAAGCCAGTGTGGGAGGAATTGGTAGACTTTCAGATGGCTCCCTGGTTTTTACTTTTGTTGAGAATTTGGGTATTCTTTCCAATAACCTTGTTGAGGGGTATGGTATCCTCAGAGGCCTTCAGGAGGCTACTAAGGTTGGATGGGAAAAGGTGTTAGTTGAGTCCGACTCTCAACTTATGATTAATCTCTTGAAGAATCCTTCTAAGAATCATAAGGTGGATTGGAGAATAAAAAGAATTATTGAGAAGATTCAGTTAATCCAGATGGGATTTTTGAAAGTTGATTACAATCATGTGGTCAGAGATCAAAACAAGAGTGTTGATGCTTTAGCTAATTGGGCTTTGGACAAAGGTGATCTTACTTGTTATGGCCACCCTCCTATATGGTGGGCTTCTCAAATTAGGGAAGCTCTTCTTTCTATCATTTCTTTGGATGGCTCCAGTTCTGAAGGTACCTAGTTTCTTCTTGTTTTTTTTTTGCTTCTCTTTGGTTCATTCAGTTTTTTTTAGTTCCCTAGCTCATTCTATTCTTTATTTTGTTTCCTCTGTTGATTCTTGCCTTAATAGTCTTCTGGTCTAGATAGGTCATTGTTTTGTTCATTTTTATTTCTTTTTTCTTTTTTGTTTTTTTTGTTTAGTTTTTTAAGGTGGGTGGGTTTTTTTATTTTGTTTTGTTTTTGTGTTCTTTGTGTTGTTTTTTTTTGTTCTTGTGTTTTTGTTGTTTTGTTTTTGTTTTTTTATGTTTTTTGTTATTGTTCTTGTGTTTTTTTCATTCTTGTTCTTGGGTTTCTCTTTGTTTGTGTTATTTCATGTTTTTATGTGTGAGTGTTTTCTATGTTTTTTGTTTTTGTTTATTGTCTGTTGTTGGTTGTTTTTTATTTTTATTTTTATTTTATTTTTTAATTTTTTAGGTTTTGGTTGTGTTTATTTTTCATGTTTTTTTTTGGGTTATGTCTTTGTAGTGTTATGTTGTTTTTGTCTTGTTTGTGTTTTGTTATGTGGTTCTTGTGTTTTTCTATGTGGTTTGTGTTGTGGTTTCTTTTATCTTATTGTGCGTGTTTGGTTGTGCTTTTGTTTTTGACACACTCAAGGAGCATGTTTTTTATTTTATTTTATTATTTTTGTTGTTATTTACTTATTTTTAAATTGGTTTTGTGTGTTTGTTTGCTCCTTGAGTATGTCAAAGGTGGTAGGCCAGGTCCGAGTCCTGGGCATTTTTGGCGGAATGGATACCCCTGCCTCCTTGGGTCTTACCCGAAAGTGGCATCCCTTTTGGGATGTTTTCCACAAATAAAAAAAAATGTTTTGTTGATGCATAAAATGTGGTTGATTAGGTCTGTGACCTCTACATGACATCCCCTGAGTGATCGATGCATGCTAGTTCATACTTGGCCTTACTTAAGTGGAAGTCTTGATTGCCTTTCATGAATATTATTCCACATGGGATATGCTCATGTGGCAAGGGATCATAAAGGGAGAAGGTCTCCCTATGGATTTCGACCACTAAGTGGTGGTCGGGGACAAAGCCACTTGGTGGATGCTCGGTGCCAATTGATAGGGTGCATGGCATATGTGAGATATTTATTGACTGTTGACCAAACCCTGTCCGATTGCTGCCATGTGGATGCTTTGAATTGGATGTTTGAAAAATTTAATTTACACTTAGGTTTAAACAATTTTTTGTAAATCCTTCCATGTTTATCCCACATGTATTGTGTGGGATATTGATGAGCTCTATATAAATATCAAGGCATATGGCTTGGAAGCCAAGCATGCTAGGTGCTTGGCTAGAATCTATTGGACTTCCATGGGTCTCTGTTTAACTCGATTCCTGATTGTTACTTATTTATTCCCTACCACATGGAATAATGAGGTTGGTTAATTATCTTTGATGGTTTACCTATACTAATTAATGTGCTCGATTGCCTAGGGAATTCTATATTAGAGCATTTTTTATTTATATGGAGGAAGTTTTCCCTCATGCTCCTTGTGGGAGCATGTAACGAGTTCAAATAAGGAGAAACTCCCCTATTAGCTTGACCACAAGTAGTGATTAGGATAGCCATAGAGGTTATTTAGGGTAGATCTCACTTTATGGAGGTCAAGTGTCGATGATGGATGCCTAGTTGACTTCTTGACTGAGACCAATTGACCTAGTTAGAATTATTTATAGATTATAATTTGGATTGACCATTGAATTAAAGTTGACTATAAATTATCACCCTTTTGACCAATTAAATCCATTTATTTTTGGAAGTTTTGGTTCAGTCTAACCATATATATTTCCAAATTGATACCTAGGTTTTGGAGATTAAAATGTTGATGAAACAAAACTATTTTGCAATAAAATAAAATGGTAGAGCAAATTTAAAATGAAGGATAGATCAAATTGGGTGTTTTAAAAAGGTAAACCTTGTAGCATGCAAATATAGGTAAAATTTTATGAAAAAGAAGAATGCTAACTAAAGGCAATTTTTATGAAAATTTGAATGTTAGGATACTTTTTGCGGAAATATTATAGAATAATTTTGTGGAGAAATTTTAGGGGTACTATAGGACAATTTCATGGAGAAATTGTAAGTAAACTATAGAAAAATTTTGTGTAAAAATTGTAGGGGAACTATAGGACAATTTTGTGGAGAAATTGAATACTATTGTGAAACAATTTTGTGGAAAATTGTAATTCAATTATAGGGCAATTTGGTAGAAAAATTGTAGGAAAACTTTAGAGCAATTTTGTGGAGAAATTATACGTTAGCTAGGACGATTTTGTGGAAAAAATGATTACTAGTTGAAGAAGTATTGTCGTTGCCATTGCATAACTTACCCCAAAGTTGGGGATCCACTGAAAATTTGTTGAAATTTTGATGTTTGATTTGTGTTATTTTTTCTGGTCGATAAAATTCAATATGGTTGTCTATTTTACTTCATGTTTTTTTTGAGTTTCATAAAGTAATTTTTTAATGTTTTAATTTTAAAACTTTAATTTTTTTAAGGTTTAAATTAAATAATTTAAAAATGTAGTAAATAAAATTTGAATTTTAAAGATACTTTATTTTAAATGTTTTACTTTGTTTTGATATAATTTAAAGCATTTAAAATTAAATTAATTTGATATATTTTTGAGAAAATTTAATAAAAATGTTTTGTTTGTAGGTTTCAAGGTAAGAAACACAATTTATGAGGTAGACAAGAAAACTCAACACAAGGTGATCAATGCGATCAACATCCAACGTGGTATTTGAGGTGATCAAGAGGCACAAAACAAAGAGCCACTCGATGGCTTGGTTTAATCAATTTTTATAATAGGTATTTTTGTTTCTAAAGTGTTTTCAACCATTTCCTTGGAAAATGTGGGATAAAGGCTTTAATATTTTGGTTTTATTCCGCAATTATTTGATGGTGAATAAAGTATGTGAAGTAATATGAGAAATCATATTTCATGAGACTCGCTACTTTGGTTGGTCTGGAGACTTTTGAGTATGGAATGTGACACTATGAATGGATGGTACCAATGGACATAGACTCATAGATATGCAAAACCATATTGTGCAGCAACAACACCATCATCGAAAGAGAAAACTCTATACATTGTCAATGTAGAAGATTGCCAAGCCAGTTTGGGAAAATCATATGATAGTGTTGGTAGTAACACTGGTGGTAGAATAACATGATATCATTGCACAATCAAGCTATCAAGATGATGATTGTGCTCAAATAGTTATCTTTTTCCTATGGCAGAGTTCAAGGTTATGCATAGTGGCTATTTTCGCAAAACTGGCTAAAATTAGGATTTTAAAAATTTGGAATTGGCTAATATTTGGGACCCTTAACCAGGGTCCATTAGCCATAAATTTATAGGTGTAATTTTTTTTGGGGGTCGATTCGCCCCAATTTTATAATAATTTTACCATTTTAAGTTTAAATTTTCAACATTATCCCTAATAATAATTAACCTTCTACATGTGTTTCAAAACTATTCACCTGGATTTTGAAACTGATTCGCCAAATTTTTATAAATATATTTTAGGGCTGACCCCTTACGCATAAACCTGGTGGAGTTGGATCTCAAGGAACACTTAATTATTGATATGCTTGATGTTCGAAAAAAATGTTAGGTACTTTTAGACTCCTTCTGGTGTTGCGTCGGAAGGGTCACCATGCTTAATTTTCAATCAATGGACTGCAATACTTGATATTCTTTAATAATCACTGGATATTATTAGTGTGACTTAAATATGATTTGTTGGAAGCACCTAAATTGATTGCCAGGTTAAACATTGCTATCATTGTATAGGATAGTCCAAGACTGTGATTATCTATAGAGGGACTTGGTAAACAACTAACATTGATATAGAGAGTATAGTTTATGACACCGAGGATGATGATGCAAATAAGTCATCTACAATATCAATGATGAGGATATCGTACAAGGTTTACAGAGGAGTATCACAGTGCAGAGGAGAGTAAGTCTGCAAGAGTTGATGGTTAGTGGAGACAAAATATGAGGATGAATAGTAATTTTTTTTTAATGGACTGGAGAAATCAGTGGCAAAATACTTTCTAGATGATAAAATATTAATGATGTCATTTCGTGAAATAGTAATGCTAGCAAAGTAATGGATCAGATTACACAAAGTTCAAAGATTTATTTAAGTCACAGGAAGTGTTCTGTTATTTCGACATTGGACATGGTGATTTCAAAACTATCTATTTTAGAATGTTTGTATTCTTCAAAAAAAGAAAGATATGTTATATTTGATTTCTTGAATGGGAATGACTTACGATGATCCAAAATACTTCAAAGTGTTTGGTTTGAGACTGGTTTTTAATATTTTTCAATAGTTGTCGCAACCATCATAAAAATTAAGTGATAAAATATGTCAAAATGTAAAGCATCATTTCAGGGTGATTGAGTAGTTTGTGTGGAATATTGTTGCTCTACTGCGATGTATCTGGATAATTTCTAGTATTGAAATTGAGCATAGTTAAAGACACATGATAAATTGAATTTTCTCCATAAATGAATATAGGATAAGGCCAAGCATTTATTTATATAAAGTCTATGGTGATTAAAACTTTAATGTTCCCAGATATTCTAAAAAGGTAAACATGGAGATAAGAGTTATAACATAACATACAGGGTTATGAGAAAGTTATAAAGTTGTTATGAAAAATTGTTTTAGAACCTGTTATGGAATGATAAACTGAATGAATGAATTACGAAACTACAAGAACAAAATGTTTTCCAATTATAAATAAGAGATTTAAAATAAAAAGAGAGGTCAAATAATTTTGGAAGGAGGAATTGAAGAGAGAAAGTGGAAGATTACCAAAGGATTTCCTCCCAGGTTACATAGAGAGAGCTTCACTGTTGAACATAGAAATTTCTAGAAGGGTGTATTGTAAGATTTTAATAAATGTATTTATTTTCATTATATTGAGACATGCATGCTGATGATGTTTCATAGATTTAATGATTTAATACATTTCAATTATTTTTCCTCAAAAGATAGCACTTAGTCTAGATTGGATTGGGTTAATGTTGGTTGATCTAGGTTAGGTTTAATTCCAAAAATTTTTGTTTCTATTATGTAACCTGTAGTTTAGTTTAATTTTTATTTTATTTTTCCTTATTATAAACTTTTTATTATTATTTTAAATTTCAAATTTAGGGGAATCTGAAGAACACAAGATTATACTGAGAGGGGGTAGGGTGAACAGTATAAGACCACTTTTTACTTTTATTCTCAAATCAATATTATGCAGTGTATAGATCACAGTAATAAAAGCAATGTACAAAACACCATACACAATAGAGACACAGATTTTAATGTGGTTCACCCAATGTGGGCTACCTCCATAGAGAAAATATTTCTTCTAAATATTTCTCAAATAATCTCTTGGGAATCCTTCCCAAATTACAATGTTTATGGACCTCGATCCAAATGATATGTTGATCCCATAATCTCAAGTTCATGGATATATTCCATAGGAGAACTCTTTTCCCTTTTGCTATGGCTAGTGATCTTATAGAAGACTCTGTCTATATGCTGCACTGACTGGTGGATCTCTCTCCACTTGAAGACTTCTCATTCAAATCTTGTCTTCAATTGTCCTAGCTATTGGATCTCTATCCACTGAGACTCTATCCTCTATACTCTGTCACCTCCAAATATCTATCTCAATATTGTACCAAGCATAGTTCAATTGGTCTAGCATAGCTTTGCTCAATCTCTTGCACTAAACATAGTACAATTGGTCTAGTACAATTTTTCTCAATAGGTTCTCTCAGAACCTTCTCAAATCTGCTCAACAGGTTCACACAAAACCTATCTAAATTTGCTCAATAGGTTCACACAAAACCTATCTAAATCTGCTCAATAGGTTCACACAAAACCTATCTAAATCTTCTCAACAAATCCTCTCTAGGACTTGCTCAAATCTGCTCAATAAGTCCTCTCTTGGACTTGCTCAAATCTGCTCAATAAGTCCTCTCTTGGACTTGCTCAAATCTTCTCAATAATTCCTCTCTTGGACTTGCTCAAATCTACTCAATAAGTCCTCTCTTGGACTTGCTCAAATCTACTCAAGCAAGATTTCACAAAATCTTAACTCAAAATAGTCCATAAGCCTTCTCAAAGACTTATCTCAAATTTGCTTAACAAGCTCACATAGAACTTGTTCAATCTCATAGAATCATAAAGAGAATTTTTATAGAATCAATATGTTCTAAGCTTAAATTATAATCAATATCTCAATTCAATCTCATAGAAGCATAAATAGAATTGTTAGAGACTCTATATGTTCTATACTCAAATCCTAATCTCAACTCAATAGAAGCATAAAGAGAATTGTTAGAGACTCAATATGTCCTATTCTTAAATCTCAATATCAACTCAAATCAATATCATAGAAGCATAAAGATAATTGTTAGAGACTCTATATGTTCTATACTCAAATCCCAATCTCAACTCAATAGAAGCATAAAGAGAATTGTTAGAGACTCAATATGTCCTATTCTTCAATCTCAATCTCAAATCAAATCAGAATATAGAATAGTTTTTTTTATGGAACTTGAACAACCATTTCACACATCCACTTGACTAGGCTTAACCAACTCAACTCAACCAATCACATCAAGGAACAACCCTTTCTCACAAACCCTAGTTCAAGCATGTATCAACCAACTCAAAATATTTCCAACAATGCTTTATCTCAAGTCTCACATAACAATGATACTCACGTTATTTTCTAGATCATGTTCAAGTTCATTTCATCATCAATGGGCTTCAACAACAATGCTAATGGAACAAGGTTTAAATACAACTCACAAATCAGAAAACCTTGAAGCATTCAACCAACCATCTTCACAAAGGAAACTTCAATTAATCCTTTTCACTCCAATGATATTTCATAAATCAACCACCACAAACAATCAATAGGAGAATGTGCCCATACCATTTTGATGCCAATATGTTGTCCACAAAATTTGACACACTTAATCACAACTTTTCTTTTCAATATTAATAAGGGTTAGTGGTCTTTTAAATAATCACAATAAAAGCATAACTTAATTTACACCCTTTTCACTCCAACTTCATAAAAACATCCACCAAAGTCTATTTTAATAAAAACCCTTATTAGGAATAACCCACAATAAATCTCTCAAAATCACTTTAACAACTCCTTATTTCTCCTAAAATCAATTCTCCATTTCCATCAAAATAAAACATAAATCAAATATACTTTTGAAATAATAATCACAACCCTAATGATAAAATTTAATTCCCATTAAATACCTTTTAACTCCAAACTTTAGGGCTAATAAAAATTATTAAAGGCAAAAACGTAAATACCTCTCAAGGAGATTCAAACCCTGGTCTGCCACACATCACGAGCTTCTTAGCCATGGCTAATATTCCAACCGATCCAAAGTGCTCGTTGGAAAAGCAAAGGCCAAAAAGACCTTTAATCTTCCTCTGCCTGTCGAAAAGGACAAAGCACCAAAGCACTTCCCACACGCTACTATCAAGGGGATTCGATCCCTGATATTTGTGCTAACCATAGTCTTAGCAAAATCGATACGCCAATGCGCCATGCATCATACCACATTTGAGATTTCCAAATCACTGCACTATCTTCATTGCTTCCTTTTCAACAATTCACACAAGCTCTTTCGAATTCCAAGGCAATTAACACACTAGAGCAAGGATATCTTTTGATTTTAATTTCCACCCCTTTATATAGGTTTTACCATCACTTTGAAGACGTCGGCAGAAAACTTAACTTTGCATTTAGATTTTAATTTTGAATTTAAATTTTAAATAATTAAAATTTAAATCAAATATTAAAACTCAAATAACTCCATCACCGGGGCACATTTTTTGAGGAAACGAAAGCCCAACTTGGGTTTTAAGAAAAACCCAGATTAAATCTGCTATCCATGGTTTTAAATAAAACATTTTATTTTTCCTGCCTTGGTTTTCACAAAAACCCTTCATAGATCCTTTTGACATTAAATGCTCTTTTGACATCAATGACAATAATTCAGCTTAGGGACTCAAAATGTCCAAAAAAATCATAACATTAATGCTTAAATATAAATTTTAAAACTTTATCATTAGGGAAAATGTTTATTTCACATTTTTAATTTCACAACACTTTATATTTGGAAATAAACATTAGAATTTTAATTAAATTGTTCAAATGATATTTATTATTGTTTTAACCTAAATTATTTGGACATAGTTTAATTAAAATTATTTTCTAAGGTTTTAATAGAATTTTTAACTTTATAAAGTCAGATTTTTGCAAAATTTAATTACTAACATCATAGTTGGAAAATGAACCTTATGGACATCAAACATGATTATAAATCAAATATATAAATTCCAGGTACCTTATTAATGGTTATGTGTGCCTTGAAGTTATTTCAACACTATATTCATACTTTTTAAGCACATTAAAATACATAACCTTGGAGAAACTAACTATTTTCTGTTGAGTGATAATTTTTTCTAGTTGTAAAACTACACTACAATTAGGATTTTGATTGTGAAAAAGGAGGGTCTGATTTTAGGTATGTTGATTTAAGCATTTAATTTTGTTCACACTTGTTCATTTTCTAAAATTAATGCTTGGATACATTGCTTGAATATTATGTTTTAATTGATACATTTCTAATAATATTTAAGAGTTTTTTCAAAGCATTTTTTTTAAATAAAGGGGTAAAAATTTATTGATAAAAATTCTGGATTATAGAGTACAACTGAGCTTCTTCCAACCAGGACTCAAATAAACAACCAAACAAGATAAAACCACTAGACTAGAATGAAACTCAAAAAATACAACAAGAAAAAACCATATTAAGTCTATACATCCTTGTGGATCAACTCCCACAGGCGTTGAGAGTCCCCAGATGGGAGACTCTCCCAGTTATCGATACTCCAAGGATCTAACAACTCAGAAGCCCTTTTGGCCATGTAATCAACAACCACATTCCATTCCCTTGGAATGTGCACAAAGGATATAAATTCAAACTCTTCACTCATTCTAAGAATATGAACGGCTACAGATGACAACTGGAAATTAAATTCTTCCACCCTTTTAATTTTTAAAATATTAACCACAATTTGAGAGTCAAACTTATACATAATCCTATTCCATCCAAGAGAAAATCCCCTCTGCAAGGCCTTAAGAATTTCAAGAGCTTCCATGAAATGTGCCAAATTAGGGAAAAACCCTAACTATGCAATTTATTTCAAATCATCCCAAAATGAATTTTCAAACCCTTGTTGTAGATATGGTAATATTCCTTACTAAAATTCTGAACCATGCAAATAAAAATCAGATCTGTAAATAACCCAAAAAAATACACCATAAAACCCTAAGATTGTCACAAACACACCACAATATTTTATATTATCTTTTATGGAACCACAATTACATAGATCACACCTGAAACATTAATATAAACCCTGGATGCTGAATAAAACAACACAATCACTGCAAAATCATAATCTGAAAACCCCAATCTGAAGAAGCTCCCTTAATTCTTCCAAACAACTCACAAATGCCCTTCTAGGCTGGATAAATCCTGAATGCTCCTTAATATGATCTTTAATGCCCAAATGTAAACCCTAGGTAGGTTTACCCTCACAAAACACAAGGGTTTTCGTCCTTGGCCTTGCAAACCAAGAGGGTTTTCGTCCTCAAGGTTGGCTCTTGCAGGTTTTCGTCCACAAGAGTTGTTCTCTCGTAGGGTTTCGTCCACCAGAGAAAATGGTATCAGCTTTTCAGCCAATTACACAAAGTAGAAGAAATAAAATGACCCAAGATGATGCAAATGAGCCCCCTTGTCCTCTTTATATAGACATGTTATATTTCTTCGTTGGGGTGGCACTTTATTGAATCACTTATAAAATAACCTTATAACTCCTTAAAATAAAATATCATGTCCCTAATACACATTGGCCCCCTTTTCTCTTTTTTTATTTATTTAATTACTAAATTCCACTAAAAATACCTTCAAAATAACAAAACACTCCAAAGCTTCACACCACAACTATGTACAATAAGAATATGAACAATGGGGACATTACAATACCGCCCCTCCCAAAATTGCTTGTCCTCAAGCAATGCCAACACAATCTCATCATCATCAACCTGAAACTAACTGTGATCCCGGGGTCCCAAATCTTTACAAAAACAATCATGAGTGCCAAGAAAATCATCAAAACTATCGTTGCTCTACTCATCATGCAAAAGTAGGTTCCCCAATTGTGATGCCATGCAAGGATACCCAAG
Source organism: Wollemia nobilis (assembly GCA_028583015.1). NCBI lineage: Eukaryota > Viridiplantae > Streptophyta > Pinopsida > Araucariales > Araucariaceae > Wollemia > Wollemia nobilis. The sequence continues at coordinate 3,520,842 of JAQPPZ010003554.1, read as the reverse complement.
AATACCATGAAAGATGAGTGTTGCCCTATACATATGCTCCAATGGCTGCCCCAATATTGTCTCAGCCCCAAGTACAACCTCCAATGGACATCCCAAAACTGTCCCATGTATGCTCCTATTACCTCAAACCAAACAGTCCCTGAAAATGTGCAAAACCGTCTTCCACCCAACAGTATGAATGCAACCTTGAACCTCAACAAAACAGTCCTCTTCAGTAAGAATAGTGCAGCCTCAGAACCAACAAGTGTACATCCTTCAAACTCATGGTAAACATGGCTATAACATTCATGGCAGATGCAGCTCCAATCAGCCTTGTCACAACAGCAGTGACAGTCTCTCTTCTTTCCCAAATAGCAGCCCATAAGGTCAATCAAAATACAACAGTAGCAGCCTTTGTTTTTGCCTAAACAACAGCCCCCAAACTCATCCAACATGTAGCTCAAAGTAGTGGCAAAAGTGCAATCCATATAAGCCCTATGAGGGCAGAAATGATAGCTACCCCATTTCTCAAATCTTTCTCCTCCAAGATTTATCTTTTCTTTTTCTTGATCACCTTCAGCACTATATATCAGTAACTCTGATTTGCCAAAATCAGTCCTCTCAATGTCATTACCATTGCATGATTCCTGATATGAAGTTGGGGGGGCTCCCTTTTCAAGAGGAAACTCATCCCAAACAACTCCTTCATCATATCTAATACCTGGATCCCACGCATCTAAGGGCTGAAATTTTTCATTTGAAGATTGATGCTCATGTTCACTCTCCAAATCAAAGAGGCTGAAATAACTATCATTACTGAAATCTAATTTGAAGATTCCCATGTATTCACCTTCATCATACCTTGGTACCAAAACACCTGGATCCCAAGGAACTAAAAGCTGATCTGAAAGAGTATGGTGATCCTTATGAGGAATAGATTCCTCCCACACATCATTCTTCAAAACAAAAGGGCTGGAACTAGTGTGTATGCTTCTATTTGAGTATTTGGTTTGACTATCTATCTCATATTCATCATTACCACAAACCGATTTGGAAACCTCAACACACTCATCTACATCATGCTCCTTTACAACAACCTTATCATCTTTATTAACTACATCCTCAACATATGTAGGTGTATGCACAAAGGAAACATTTTGTGATTCTACTAAACATACCTCATGTGACAAGACAACAATTGCTGATTGAGATTCTTCTCCCTTAGGCTGCTCTTTGTCTTCTGCTATTTTCTTCATTTCTTCAAATTTTTGATTTGCTTTGCTTGGTCTAGGAACATCACCAAAATTCTTCTTCATGAAGAGAATTTCAACACTTGCATTTTCAGCTCCATCAACTAAATTCCCATCAATACAAGAATCAACCTGAACCTCGGTTATGCATGAAACATTCTCTAAATTTTCAACCTCCTTGTTGTCCTCTTCGCTGTCCACAACTGTGCTTGGCTGCAATGAGTCGTTTCCCTTTGTCCCTATTTTTATTCCAACTGCTAATGGAGGCTTCAACCACTTAGGATGATGTTCTATTATTGTTGTAAAAAACTCATTTTGTTCTTGAAATTTTTGCATCAGCTCTATCATGAGTTCCTGGATAGTAGCCATTACCAACACACTACTACAACTTTGTAACCCTCAGGCTAGCAGGATAAGCTGAGCTCTGATACCATTGAAATGTGCCAAATTAGGGAAAAACCCTAACTATGCAATTTATTTCAAATCATCCCAAAATGAATTTTCAAACCCTTGCTGTAGATATGGTAATATTCCTTACTAAAATTCTGAACCATGCAAATAAAAATCAGATCTGTAAATAACCCAGAAAAATACACCATAAAACCCTAAGATTGTCACAAACACACCACAATATTTTATATTATCTTTTATGGAACCACAATTACATAGATCACACCTGAAACATTAATATAAACCCTGGATGCTGAATAAAACAACACAATCACTGCAAAATCATAATCTGAAAACCCCAATCTGAAGAAGCTCCCTTAATTCTTCCAAACAACTCACAAATGCCCTTCTAGGCTGGATAAATCCTGAATGCTCCTTAATATGATCTTTAATGCCCAAATGTAAACCCTAGGTAGGTTTACCCTCACAAAACACAAGGGTTTTCATCCTTGGCCTTGCAAACCAAGAGGGTTTTCGTCCTCAAGGTTGGCTCTTGCAGGTTTTCGTCCACAAGAGTTGTTCTCTCATAGGGTTTCGTCCACCAGAGAAAATGGTATCAACTTTTTAGCCAATTACACAAAGTAGAAGAAATAAAATGACCCAAGATGATGCAAATGAGCCCCCTTGTCCTCTTTATATAGACATGTTATATTTCTTCGTTGGGGTGGCACTTTATTGAATCACTTATAAAATAACCTTATAACTCCTTAAAATAAAATATCATGTCCCTAATACACATTGGCCCCCTTTTCTCTTTTTTTATTTATTTAATTACTAAATTCCACTAAAAATACCTTCAAAATAACAAAACACTCCAAAGCTTCACACCACAACTATGTACAATAAGAATATGAACAATGGGGACATTACAATACCGCCCCTTCCAAAATTACTTGTCCTCAAGCAATGCCAACACAATCTCATCATCATCAAACTGAAACTAACTGTGATCTCGAGGTCCCAAATATTTACAAAAATAATCATGAGTGCCAAGAAAATCATCAAAACTATCGTTGCTCTACTCATCATGCAAAATTAGGTTCCCCAATTGTGATGCCATGCAAGGATACCCAAGAATACAATGAAATATGAGTACTACACTATACATATGCTCCAATGGCTGCCCCAATATTGTCTTAGCCCTAAGTAAACCTCCAATGGACATCCCAAAACTGTCCCATGTATGCTCCTATTACCTCAAATCAAACAGTGCCTGAAAATGTGCAAAACCATATTCCACCCAACAGTATGAATGCAACCTTGAACCTCAACAAAACAATCCTCTTCAGTAAGAATAGTGCAGCCTCAAAACCAACAAGTGTACATCCTTCAAACTCATGGTAAACATGGCTATAACATTCATGGTAGATGCAGCTCCAATCAGCCTTGTCACAACAGCAATGACAATCTCTCTTCTTTTCCAAATAGCAGCCCATAAGGTCAATCAAAATACAACAGTAGTAGCCTTTGCTTTTGCCTAAACAATAGCCCCCAAACTCATCCAACATGTAGCTCAAAGTAGTGGCAAAAGTGCAATCCATATAAGCCCTATGAGGGCAGAAATGATAGCTACCCCATTTCTCAAATCTTTCTCCTCCAAGATTTATCTTTTCTTTTTCTTGATCACCTTCAACACTATATATCAGTAACTCTGATTTGCCAAAATCAGTCCTCTCAATGTCATTATCGTTGCATTATTCTTGATATGAAGTTAGGGGGTCTCTCTTTCAATAGGAAACTCATCCCAAACAACTCCATCATATCTAATACCTAGATCCCACACATCTAAGGTCTGAAATTTTTCATTTGAAGATTGATGCTCATGTTCACTCTCCAAATCAAAGAGGCTGAAATAACTATCATTACTGAAATCTAATTTGAAGATTCCCATGTATTCACCTTCATCATACCTTAGTACCAAAACACCTGGATCCCAAGGAACTAAAAGCTGATCTGAAAGAGTATAGTGATCCTTATGAGGAATAGATTCCTCCCACACATCATTCTTCAAAACAAAAGGGCTAGAACTAGTGTGTATGCTTCTATTTGAGTATTTGGTTTGACTATCTATCTCATATTCATCATTACCACAAACCGATTTGGAAACCTCAACACACTCATCTACATCATGCTCCTTTACAAAAACCTTATCATCTTTATTAACTACATCCTCAACATATGTAGGTGTATGCACAAAGGAAACATTTTGTGATTCTACTAAACATACCTTATGTGAAAAGACAACAATTGCTGATTGAGATTATTCTCCCTTAGGCTGCTCTTTGTCTTCTGTTATTTTCTTCATTTCTTCAAATTTTTGATTTGCTTTGCTTGGTCTAGGGACATCACCAAAATTCTTCTTCATGAAGAGAATTTCAACACTTGCATTTTCAGCTCCATTAACTAAATTCCCATCAATACAAGAATCAACCTGAACCTCGGTTATGCATGAAACATTCTCTAAATTTTCAACCTCCTTGTTCTCCTCTTCGCTGTCCACAACTGTGCTTGGCTGCAATGAGTCATTTCCCTTTGTCCCTATTTTTATTTCAACTTCTAATGGAGGCTTCAACCACTTAGGATGATGTTCTATTATTGTTGTAAAAAACTCATTTTGTTCTTGAAATTTTTGCATCAGCTCTATCATGAGTTCTTGGATAGTAGCCATTACCAACACACTATTGCAACTTTGTAACCCTCAAGCTGGCAGGATAAGCTACGCTCTGATACCACTAAAATGTGCCAAATTAGGGAAAAACCCTAACTATGCAATTTATTTCAAATCATCCCAAAATGAATTTTCAAACCCTTGCTGTAGATATGGTAATATTCCTTATTAAAATTTTGAACCATGCAAATAAAAATTAGATCTGTAAATAACCTAGAAAAATACACCATAAAACCCTAATATTGTCACAAACACATCGCAATATTTTATATTATCTTTTATGGAACCACAATTACTTAGATCAAACCTGAAACATTAATATAAACCCTGGATGCTAAATAAAACAACACAATCACGACAAAATCATAATCTGAAAACCCCAATTTGAAGAAGCTCCCTTAATTCTTCCAAACAACTCACAAATGCCCTTCTAGGCTAGATAAATCATGAATACTCCTTAATATGATATTTAATGCCCAAATGTAAACCCTAGGTAGGTTTACCCTCATAAAACACAAGGGTTTTCGTCCTTGGCCTTGCAAACCAAGAGGGTTTTCGTCCTCAAGGTTGGCTCTTGTAGGTTTTCATCCACAAGAGTTGTTCTTTCGTAGGGTTTCATCCACCAGAGAAAATGGTATCAGCTTTTCAACCAATTACACAAAGTAGAAGAAATAAAATGACCCAAGATGATGAAAATGAGCCCCCTTGTCCTCTCTATATAGACATGTTATATTTCTTCGTTGGGGTGGAATTTTATTGAATCACTTATAAAATAACCTTATAACTCATTAAAATAAAATATCATGTCCCTAATACACATTGGCCCCCTTTTCTCTTTTTTTATTTATTTAATTACTAAATTCCACTAAAAATACCTTCAAAATAACAAAACACTCCAAAGATTCACACCACAACTATGTACAATAAGAATATGAACAATGGAGACATTGCATTCCATAAAATTGTTGGAGTGAACACATTTATAAATGGAAAAGAAAAAACTAACACCACCAGTAGAATCTCTCCCAACACCGCCAATGCTAGCATGTCCAGGATTACCCTTGGACGATCCATCAATATTAATTTTTAAAACTCCTCTAGGGGGTGGCCTCCACCTACCATCTCTCCTAACCTTCTTGCTGAGCTAAGGAACCCTACTAGGGCTAGAAGAGTTCACACCATCCCTAAATAGACCAAGGGCTTGTTGTACCTTCTCCTCCCTAGAATCGAAAAGAGGGTCCACATCACATTTGCTATGGATGGTTTCCTAAACCATATATAGAATCCTTTTCCATATCTATTGAACAACCAAATAACTACCCTGAAAGATGTGTCGGTTCCGTTTGAGCCAAATTTTCCAGATGATGCAAGAAGGGCCCAAATTCCAAGCCACCCGAAGGAAGGGGGCCTTGGCTAGAGGTCTACCCATACTACTCCAAAAATACACTAGGGACAACACATGAAAACATGGATGGTTCCAGGTGCTCCACCAATGGTGCCAAATGTCTCTGACAAAGGAGCATTGGAAAAATAAATGAGAAGAGTCATCCTCATTCTTACTACAAAGGAAACAAAAAGAGGGACCCTGAAATCCAATCTTCCTCACATTATCCCAAGTGAGGCATTTATTACAAGCTACCAACTAGAGAAAGAAGTTACATTTTTGCCACGAAAATTTGTTCCACATCTTTTTCCACCAAGTGATAGGAAAACTCCCATACTTTTGCTTATCAAGAACTTGATAACCATAGGCTACCAAGTAGGTTCCCTTAGGATCAGGGTTCCAAGATAGAATATCTTTACCCCTCAATGAATAACAAGGCCTCCCCATAATAATAAGATCAAACACCTCTCTGTCCTTGGCCAGTCCCCCCTGAGGCCATTCTTATGGATATTTCCTCTTGTACATCTCCATATTTCCAAAAGAATAGATTTTTTTAAAGTCCTTCACACGAGACCATCATGCTTCCAAGAAATAAATTCTTAGGTAACGTAACCTAGAATATTGATTCAAGATAGGAGGGTGGCCATCCTAAAAATGCTCCCAAAAAAGAGCATCTGATCTTTGATTGCAAATCCAAAACAAACCCTACTTGATTAAATTAGCTCCTCTTTTCAGAGTGTCCCAGATAACTGAACCTTTCAAAAATACCTCTTAAGTATTTACAAGATAATATTTTAGCTTAAATCTTATCTTGAGAGGTACACCATATCCAATAAATTTTTGCAGCGAAAGCCTGCCCAAAAAGAGTTGTCTGTCACAACCCAAGGCCTCCCTCTTGCACCAACATACATATAGAATCCCACCTAACCAAATTCCATTTAGATTGATCAAGTTTTCCAGACTATAAAAACTATATTGAAAAAGCATCCATGTCCTTGATGAAGTGAGATGGAGCTATTTGTACAAAACAACTATAAATGGGTAAATCTTGAACAACAAATTTTAAAAGCAACACTCTACCTGCAGTGGAAATCCATCTTAAATTCCAATGATTCACCTTCCTTCTAAACTTATCAAGCATAGACTACCAAGAATATCTAGGTAGAGGATGAGATGAAATTGGAATACCAAGATAAATGAAGGGGGGTGTCCCATCTTGGAGTCTTAGAATATGAGCAATTCTAGCTTGAATAAGAGGAGGGGTATTGAAGACGAAAATAGAAGACTTGTCCTCATTAATCAGCTATCTAGAAGCACCAAGATATATTTCAAGAGACTATATAATATTTCTAGCTTTCTTGATAGTGGCAACACCCAAAAAAATAGTATCATCAACAAATTGAAGGTGGGAAAGAGGTGGCAAACTACTATCCCACTTCCACACTTGAATGAGACCTTGCATGACTTGAGACTTGAGCAATCTTCCCAATCCTTCTGCCATAATGATAAATAAATAAGGAGATAAAGGATCTCCTTGCCTCAATCCACTTGAGGCCTCAAAAAGCTCTAATGGCTCATTATTAACAAGAACATAGAATGAGGAAGAAGAAACACAATGCATCACCCATCTAATCCATTCCTCCTCAAATCCAAAAGTAGTAAGAACTTTCTGAAGAAAGGACCATCTGACCCAATCATAGGCTTTGGCCATGTCCAACTTAATGAACATAGTTTTCTCTTTGGAAGTTTCCATCGAGTGAATAGCTTCTGTAGCAATAACAACCCCATCCAAGATTTTTTATCCATCAAAAAACCCTCCTTTCTCCTTAGAGATGATTTTGCTCAACCATATCTTCAGCATCTCAACACTAATTTTTGTGATGATCTTATAGACAACATTGCAGAGAGTAATAGGCTAAACATATCCAAGGAATTTTCTCCCTCTTTTTTGAGTATAAGTGCCACAAAGATAGCATTTATGGTCCTTAGCATCTATGTGTTCTTTTGGGACTCATGGACCACCTCCTCCAAAAGATCAAATATGATTAAATCCCAAAACTCCTAATAAAACTCAATCGAGAATCCATCTGGGCCTGAGGATTTTTCTTTTTTCATATTGAAGACAACATTTTCCAACTCCTCAAGGGAAATTGGACCCATCAAGTGCTTATTCATATCTCTAGAAATAATTTTTGGAATACATTCTAGAATAAGATTTTCATTCTCATCATATGATAGGGAGTCCTCCTTGAGGAGAAAGAAAAAATATCTCTTAGTATCTTTTAAAATATCCCTGAAAGAAGAGAGCAGGCCACCCTGAGAATTCACAAGAGAGGTAATTAGGTTACCATTACGATGAGCCTTAATTGAGTTATAAAATAAGGTTGTGTTCCTATCCCCTTCCTGAAGCCAATCTACTTGAGATTTTTATTTCCAAAAAAAAATTTCTCTCAGTTCCCATTCAACAAGGTCTTTCGTAGCCTCATATTCCTCAACAAGAAGCTCCTTCGTGAATACCTGATATCTAATATTCCTTAAAGTTTCTTTCATCCTCCTAAGAGCTGCTAGCATAGCCAAGGAAAGGTTCCCAAAATTTAGTCTATTACATCTCTTCAATTTATGTTTTACAAATTGTAGTCGCTTCATAAAGGAATACATAGCGATGCCATGAGGAGGTTTTCTAGTGGTCCACCAGCCTCGCATGAAATCATGAAACTTAGGATCATGAAGCCACATAAGTTGAAACTTAAAGGAGGGATTATTTTTTAGCCCTAACTCCAAAGTCAAAATTTTTATAGGCCAATTATCAGATCCCCTACCCTCCATAATCATAGAACTAACACTTATATTATTACCCATACATTAATTGGATATCAAAAACCTATTCAGTCTCTCTAAGATGGAAGCTTCCCCACACCTTCTATTGTGCCAAGTAAATATCTCATTATCTAGCTTGATGTCAACCAAGTTTAGGGCCTGGATATGAGCACTAAAGATAGAAAAAAAGGCTTGAGACGGTCCACCCCACCACATTTCTCCTCTAGACAAGTGATAGAGTTGAAGTCTCCAGCCAAAATCCATGGGTACAGGGGAGCCAAACTTCACACAAAGAAAATGCGATCCCACAAATTCACTTTACCATTGTAATCAATAGGAGCATACACATTTGTAAGTAGGATGGTTTCACTAGATTCATTATCATGCCCGACCATCGAAATAGACCATCTGCTGGAAATCCAAGTAAGAGGGGACATCTTAACCGGATCTCATAAACAAGTGACGCCACCAGCATATCCACATGCACTAATACACTGGCATTTCCCCCTTATCCACAAATTTGGAGAAATATTGAACATGCTATCAATAGCCAATTTATTCTCCTAAATAAACACCACATACGAAGAATGCACACGAACCAAATCACGAACAAATTTTTGTCTAGGGATGTTGTTCAACCCCATTACATTCCATGAGAGGATAATCATTTTTGGGGGTTATAAAAATGGGAGTCAAATTTTCTCACCAAGCCTGACTCCACCAAAGCCTCCCCCATTAACTTAATTTTATCCTGGTCCTTTTTATGACCCACCTTCATATTCTTATCCAAAAAACTTTTTTTAATTATTTTCTGCTGCAATCCCAACACCGTAGGATTTTTGCAGTCCAAGAATGACTACACCAGTGACTGAGTAGGAGAGGGCATAAATAAATATGTACCACTTTCCAAAATAGTTTCCCTTATAGGGCTATACCCAATCATGTCCCCTATAATTAGATCCAAAGCCCTTTGTTCTTCATTTATACCCCATAGATCTGATTCCTTAAGTTCCACCTCAAGAAGAGACATATGATTTGGCCCTATTATATTTGCATCAGGTAGCGATGTTTTAGGTATCTCCATGCACTGATAAATATCATCTAATATTTCAAAATGGTTGAGTAGAGCATCTGGCTAGCTATCCTTAAGGTCTTTGTTTGCCCTTCATCCTCTATTTCAGGCTTTTACCAAAACAAAACCTTCCTTATCTCGTTCCCCTTCCTTTATTGGGGATTTTCCTTTATCCAAACCTTGTCCATACCGAAAGGGTCTAGGATTTGAATCCACAAGTGGGATAAAATTAGGAAATTTTCTTTGTAGGTGGCCATATTCATGGCAAATCCGACAATGAAATGGAAGAGCTTCATAGTCAAGTTTTTGAACCCATGTAGTTGATCCAAAATGCATTTCAATAGAATATGGAATAGGATTATTTAATTCAATTTCAACACAAATACGAGAAACTGAGATTAAATTTTTATCCATTATTTGTTGTGACGGTCCAACCAGCTTCCCAAGTAGAAGGGTAATCTTATGCAAGATATCAGTTCTCTAGAATTCTAATGGGTTGAAATCCATATGCCAAGGTTTAAGAAAGAGTCTCACTTGGTTATAGAAATAAGGAACCCCTTCAAATGCTTTGTTATGATCTAAAATATAAGATAAAACCACCATAAAATAGTTGTTTGCACTCAACATCACCTCCACATCGCCTTCAGGATTCCAAGTCTTCCTAACCCAAGCCTATACAAAGGGGAGGGAAATTCGGATGCCCAAAAATTTACCAATAAGGGAATGTTTGGTTAGATACTCCACATATTCCGCCATCAATTCTGGTTGAACCACTAGAACTAGCCTAGCTTCACATCATTCCCAACATCCATTGTTCTTTAACAAGTTGTTCTCGACATGCACTGGGAAATCTTGTTTCTTCCAATCTTGTTTCTCGACATGACCTGATGCCATCACGACATTCCTCCAATTTTTTAGACCCGATCCAAAAGCTGATGCCATCCCCATAGAGTCATTTTTCTTCATCAAACCCTAGCAGAGTAGCTTTTCCTCATCAAACCCTGGTACAACTCTTTTTTTCAAAATGTGTTCTTTATCATAGAAACGCATATTTTCAAAGCATTTTTAAGGTTCAAAGCATTGTTGGTTATTTTTGAAAACTAGAACCTAAAAAGATAATCACAAGATCCAAGTCCATTGGAGATAATTTCTTAAAGTCTCTCTCCTACTCAAAAATATAGATGAAGTAAAGTTCAAACAATTTTCATTCCATCACCTGTTGACACTTCACATCAAAGCCCTAACATTTCATTAATCACACCTCTACCCATTGCTATGGTTGTAAATATTGCATGGATGGGAACTCGTAGGAGTCCCTTAAAAATTCTGGGAGATGTTCATGATATATCCAAAAATGTAGACAAATATTTTCCAAGGTATAAACACGATGGTACAAGGTTAGTAGAAGAACACATACAAGCTTATACTGATGCTTTAACAAGATTACAAGTAGAGCATGAGGATGTAGCTTGTAGGTTGTTTCCATTAACTCTTGATGATATTTCTTATGACTGGTATATTTGTTTACCATCTAGATCTATTACTTCTTGGACACATTTAAGGGATGTTTTTTAATCAATTTAAATTTGCTATAGATCCTGCTAGTGTCTATCTTCAATTTGCATCAACAAGAAGGGAACCAAATGAACCATTAAGAATGTTTAATACTAGATTTCATAAGATGTATTCATGACTAACTACTCCTTATGATCTTGCAAAACCTACTTCTATTCAAATTTATCTTGGAGTGTTAGATCCATTGACTGCTATGTTTGTTAGAAGAGTAGGTCAAATTGCAACTCTTACTACAACATACATGAAAGCTCTCACTGTTGAACAACAATTGATGCCTCACAGTCATGGGATAGGTCAGTTACCATCAATCAGACATTTGGGTATGTACAATCAAATTCCAATGATTAATCAAGCTTTATCTCAGCAAATACCCATGTTAAACACAATTCCATATGCTACAACACCCACATATCCAACAACACCTACATATCCAAATAATCCAATATTTTTAGAAAATTAGTTCACTGCACATAAAATAGTTGAAAACAATGCACATAATATGCCTATTTTTGGAAATGTAGCACCTACACAAAATGCATCATCTTTTCAAAATTTTAATGTTCATCAAAATAATCCAATGTTTCCACAAACATTCTAAAATCAGAATAATTCAGTTTATCCAAACACTTTGCCAAATCAGAACATTCACAATGCAATACCAAATCAGAATGTTTCAACTTTTGGAAATCAAACCAATCCTACTACTACTATTGTTCCTCCTAATGAGTCTAATTTAGAAATATCAGATTTAAAAAGGATGTATCATAAGTTAAGTAGTGATATGGTTCAAATGCAAAAAAAAACACCACAAAGTTCACAATCAAATAGAAAGTTTACGGTTCAAAGGAAACAATGGAACACAAGGCCAAATAATGGGGGTGTACCAACTCCTGTTACTAATCAAAATAATGCTTCCACTAGTTCTAGTAAAAAAAATCTATTATTAATATTTCTAATGTGGTTTTGGATAATTGGTGCAGATTGCATAACACTAAGGAACATAATGAACATGAATGCTTAGGATTTAAACCTGTTGTAGATATTCTTCAACAAGGAATGGATAATTTGGAGTTGGTACCTGATGAAGATATAGCTAATAAAACCAGTTCAATCAAGGGAAAAGGAACTAATTTTGTTCTTGATATTTTTGTTTCAAGTGATGATGAGGAAGAAGAATATGATGAAGTCGTAGAAGAAGAGATTCAAACATACAGACAATACAAAAATGGTAATCATGATTATCATTTGAGAAGTAAAAGTAAGCCTTAAAAGACTAATTATACTCCTCCTAATAGTTCTATTATTTCTCCTAATGTTAATGCAAACAACAATCCTATTCCTCAATCTACTTCTGATGCATCTAAATCAACATAGAAAATAGAAAATAGTGAAAAGGTAGCTTATAATTTTGTTGAATATCTTAATAAAACCAAATCTAATATTATTATGTTTGAGGTTGCATAGTTAGAAAATCATTAGGATTTATTAATTGAAGCTTCTGGTAAACAAAGTAAAAATTTATATTTATTTGTTTTACGAAAGGAAAAGGAGAAGTTCTTTCTTTTCTTTGAACTGTTAGAATTGCAAGCATAAATTTACATAATTATCTTGTGGATTTGGGAGCCTCAAGTAACATTATGCCTTTGGCTATTTGTCAAATATTGGGTTTTAAACCTTTACCTTCTAATAGAATTGTTGTTCAACTGGACAGATCAGAAGTGAAGGTGGTAGGTATGCTTAAAAATATTTATATTCAACTTTCATCAGAACCTAGAGTTCAACAATTCATTAACATTTATGTTGTTGATATTCCTGACAAATATGGCATGTTGTTGAGTAGGGATTGGAGCAAGACTTTGAATGACTATTTCTCTACAATTTTTTCACATATGTGTTTGCCTTGGAAGGATGTAGACAATAAAATAAGAGTTGAAATGGAGCCTAAACTCAAGGATATGATATAGAATATAATAAAGAATCTAATGAGATTCTTTATAATTATATTGAGTTAGAAATATATATATTAGATACTAGGTTGATTAAAAGTGAATCTAATATTAAATTTCCATCTTGTAAACCACCTACTAAGGATTGGGATAATCAATTCAATTTAAATGCTAAAATTGATTCAATATTAAAAATACTAGAGCCATCAAAAGAGGTGGAAAGTGAATTTAAAAAGGAATCATTTAATTTTTTTTGAAAATTATGCAAAAGACACGATAGAATCTCATCCCTTGATTTTAGAAGATAATTATTATAATGGTTGCGGAATGTATGAAGAATTATTTATTTATCACACTCCTATTGATGAAATTTCTATTTAATTTGATATGCAGGATGCTGAAATTTCTATTTCACATGAAGTTTTGTAATTCTTGTACAATCAGAATATGGGAAGCCACTTACAGAAATAGAAGAGGTAATTGATGAATATGAAGGACTACAATATTATGATGATGTATATCATGAGAAAAAAGAAGAAATTACAAATCCTCATAAAGTTCTAGTAAATGGAAATGCACAAAAGGTAGAATCTCAGCATTTTTGTTTAGACATTCAAACTCCAGGTTAAAGTTTACATAATTTCATGTTGGATTCTGATGTGGTTCATGATGAAATGCCATTTGTGGTTGATAAGGAAATTGAGTTGATTTTTCCTAAGGTTACTAGGTTAAGAAAAATAGAGGTAGACACTTTGGAGTTAATAAACCAAGTCCATAAACAATCAACTATTGATTCTGGGATGCAAATTTATCAACATATGTTAGATATCCTAGATGCTTGTCAAATTTTATGTGGTTTTGATTGGCCTAAAGACATAGGTAATGACTTGGCCCAAAATTTTTAGAAATAAATTCTTATTTGAAATAACTCATATCTATTTGTGAAAATGAAAACTCGAGTAGGAGTGATGAGTTAGGTTTAGAAATTTACACCTCATTGAATAAGCAAAAGATAGTTGAAAATCATGTATTCATTGGCAATTTTAATGAATTAAATTTTCAACATGGAATTGCTAATATCATGGAATCAAATTGGTGGGGTGAAAGAGGCAGAATGAGAGTTTTTGTTTTGTTTGGCCTAATATTATTTTGGTTGGATTCTTATAAATCTTGGTATGCATATCAAGATAGATGTCTTTTAAATTATGAAAATCACATTTGGGATCCAGGAAAATGATAGCCTAAATTTTGGCATTAGCTTGTACATATATTGTACATAGTGTTTGGTTTTGCAGGTTTTGCTTGTATATAGTTTTGTTGTTGTTGTTTTATTAGTCATCACCTGTCTTGGTTATGTTCATGTTGTTGGTGAAATTTTGGATGTGTTTCCATTATTGTTTTCAATAAAATTGGCTTATGCTAAATTTTGGATTTCAGTTCATGTTATCATTTTGTTGGTTAACTTATGTAAAATTTTTTAGTTTTGTTCCTTTGTTTGAGGTAGTATCTTGTAATTGCAATAAACTCTTGGTATGTTTGTTGATATTTGTTCTTGTGTCACTTAGGATAAATTACCTGTTTTGAAAACATACGAAACATGAAGAAAATAAAGTGATATTGTTTAATAATTATCCTTATGAATTTGTATTAAGATAATAAAATTTGGAACAATGAAACCATTTTGCAAAATCTCCACAGGTATTGCATCACATTAAAAGTGGTATTCTTTAAAAAAATTAAGGGTGGAGTTATTCAGTTTTTTAGAATAAGGTGAAAATCCAATATACTCTATCTTTAGCCTTACTTGATATCTAACATAGGTGGAAGGTGAATTTTACAAAAAAAATCTTGATATAAAAGTAAAGTAAATAAAATGGAAAGTAAATTCAAATCAGTCACAATAGTCTAGATAATATTCATCAAGGCTATAGATGCCTAAATGATAGTGGAGCTATGTCTAGATAGAAATAAAGACAATAAGAAAAGCAAAATTCATCTAATACTTGGATGATTCAAATAATCTCCAGGGCTATATACACCTACCTAGAAGTAGATCAAGATCTCTAAGATATCAAGGTTATCTCCATCGGAGTTATGGATGCTTGAATAGCAGTGTAGCAATGTAGTGGTGCAATTAATGAGTGAAAATTCTATAGCCTAGCTACAAAAATAATAATGGAATTTGAATTGTTTCAGGAATGCAAAATGAATCACAATTCACACACATTGAGTAGAGGAAAATGATTCAGATGTCCCATTTTGAAATTGTATACCCTACATTATTTGGATATTATTAACGCTTATTCTCTAATTTTTTGGTTTTATTGGTTTTAGATTGGGTTCTTAATACAAAATTCTTAAGAGCATTTCCCAGCCGAATCACCATTTGTTTTTTCTATTGCACAACTTACCCCAAAATTGGGGACCCACTGAAAACTAGTTGAAATTTTGATGTTTGATTTGTGTTATTTGTTCTATTGGAAAAGTTTAAATTTGGTTGTCTATTTTACTTCATGTTTTGTTTGAGTTTCATAAAGTGATTTTTAAATGTTTTAATTTTAAAACTTTAATTTTTTTAAGGTTTAAATTAAATCATTTAAAAATGCATTAAATAAAATGTTCAATATCAAAAAGTTTGAATTTTAAAGATATTTAATTTTAAATGTTTTACTTTGTTTGGATATAATTTAAAACATTTAAAATTAATTTAATTTAATATATTTTTGAGAAAATTTAATAAAAATGTTTTTTTTGTTTTATGTTTGTAGGTTTCAAGGTAAGCAACATAGTTTTTGAGGTGGACCAGCGGACTTAGCACAAGGTAGTCAACACAGTAAAAACCTGGTGTGGTATTCAAGGTGGTCAAGAAGCATGAATCAAAGAGCCACCTGATGGCTTGGCTAAATCAATTGTTATAATGGGTATTTTTGTTTATCAAGTGTTTTCAACCATTTCCTTGGTGAATGTGGGATAAAGGGTTTAATATTTTGGTTTCATTTCTCAATGATTCGATGGTGAATAAAGGATGTGAAGTAATATGAGGAATCATATTTCATGAGACTCGCTACTTTGGTTGGTCACTATGGAGACTTTTAGTATGAAATGTGACACTATGAACGAATGGTACTGGTGGACAGCCTCATAGACATGCAAAACCATCTCGTGCAGCAACAGTGCCATCATCGAAAGAGAGAACTATGTACATTGTCAATGTAGGAGACTGCCGAGCCATTTTGGGAAAATAATATGACAGCGTTGGCAGTGACACTAGTGGTAGAACAACATGATATCATTTCATAATCAGACTATCAATATTATAATTGTGCTCAAATAGTTATCTCTTTCCTATGATGGAGTTGGGTCTCAAGGAACACTTAATGATTGGTATGATTGATGTTCGACAAAATGTTAGGCACTTTTGGACTCCTTTTGGTGTTGCATCAGGAGGGTCACCATGCTTAATGTTTAGTCAGTGGATTGCAATACTTGATATTCTTGAATAAGCACTAGGCATGATTGGTGTGACTTACATATGATTTGCTAGAAGCACCCAAATTGATTACCAGGTTGAACGTCGTTGCATCATATAGGACAGTCCAAGACTATGATTGTCTATAGAGGGACCTTGTAAACAACTAACACTGATGCAGAGAGTATAGTTTACGACACTAAGGATGATGATGTAAATAATTCACCTACAATATCAATGATGAGGAGATCATCCAAGGTTTACAGAGGAGGATCGTAGTGTAGAGGGAAGTAAGTTCGTAGGAGCTGATAGTCATTGGAGACAAAATCTGAGGATGAATAACAATTTTTTTTTAATAGACTGAAGTCAGTGGTAAAATACTTCACATTTGATAAAATATTAATAATGTCATTTTGTGATATAGTAATGCTAGCAAAGTAATGGATCCGATTACACAAATTTCAAAGATTTATTTAAGTCATAGGAAGTGCTCCATTATTTTGACATTGTACATCGTTATTTCAAAACTATCTATTTTAAAATGTTTGTATTCTTCAAAACAAGAAATATGTGTTATGTCAAATTTCTTGATCGGGAATTACTTACAATGATCCACAATACTTCAAAGTGTTGGTTTTGATATTGGTTTTTCATATTTATCAATAGTTGCCACAACCATCACAAAAATTAAGTGATAAAAGATGTCAAAAGGTAGAGCATCATTTCAGGGTAATTGAGTAGTTTGTGTGGAATACTATTGCTCCATTGTGATGTATCTAGGTAATTTCTAGTATTAAAATTGAGCATAGTTAAAGACACAAGATAAAGTGAAGTTTCTCCATAAATGAAGATAGTATAAGGCCAAGCATTTATTTAAATAAATTCTATGGTGATAAAAAATGTACTGTTCCCCAAGATATTATAAAAGGTACACCACGAAGATGAGAGTTATAACATAACATACGAGATTATGAGAAAGTTATAAATTTATTGTCGAACGAGATTGGAAAATTGTTTTAGAACCTGTTATGGAACGATAAACTGAATGAACGAATTATGATACTACAAGAACAAAATGGTTTCCAATTATAAATAAGATATTTAAAATCAAAATAGAGGTCAAATAATTTTGAAAGGAGGAATTGAAGAAAGTGAAATATAGCCAAAGGATTTCCTCCTAGGTTACACAGAGAGCTTCATTGTTGAACACAAAGATTTATAAAAGGCCGTATTGTAAGATTTTAATAAATGTATTTATTTTCATTATATTGAGACATGCATGTTGATGATGTTTCATAGATTTAATGATTTAATACATTTCACTTATTTTTCCTCAAAAGGTAGCACTTAGTCTAGATTGGATTGGGTTAATGTTGGTTGATCTAGGTTAGGTTTAATTCTAGAAAGTTTTTGTTTCTATTCTGTAACCTACAATTCAGTTTCATTTTTATTTTATTTTTCCTTACCCTAAACTTTTTATTTTTATTTTAAATTTCAAATTCACGGGAATCACAACCCTAATGCTTTAATCTAAAGTTTAAAACTTTATCATTAGGGAAAATGTTTATTTCACATTTTTAATTTCACGACACTTTATATTTGGAAATAAACATTAGCATTTTAATTAAATTGTTCAAATAATATTTATTAATGTTTTAACCTAAAGTATTTGGACATAGTTTAATTAAAATTATTTTCTAAGGTTTTAGTTAAATTTTTGCACTTTATAAAGTCATATTTTGGCAAAATTTAATTACTAACCTCACAGTTGGAGAATGAACCTTATGGACATCACATTTCATGATTGTAAATCAAATATCTAAATTCCAGGCCTTGTTAATGGTTATGTGCACCTTGAAGTTATTTCAACATTATTTTCACACTTTTCAAGCACATTAAAATACATAACCTTGGAGAAACTAATTGTTTTCTTTGCAAGAGAGGGTTTTATAATCAAAATCCTAATTGTAGTGTAGTTTTACAACTAGAAAAAATTATCACTCAACAAGTCTTTTGTGGAAAAATTGAGTGCTAGTTAAAAGAATATTTTGTGGAAAAATTGAATGTTATATTTACAAAATATTTTGTGAAAAAATTGGATGGTTTATAGATCAAAATTTTATGGAAAGATCAAATGTTTGATCCATTTATTTAAATGCTATTCATGTGTGAATGGAAATTAAGGGAATTTGGTTTATAAAAGTACCTTCTAGCTATGTTTAGGAAATAATGGGTGGGGAATTCATTCTTGGGGGAATTATGGGGTTCCCTCATATTTTTGTATGAACTAGACTAGAAGTGTTTGCTTGAATTGGAATTTATAGAATTTGATTGTAAAAGCATCTTCTAAGTTATGAACAAGAAAGAATAGGTAGGGAATCTATTCTTTGAGTAAATTATGGGGTTTTATCTTGATTGGACTATAAGTGTTTGTAATTGTACTTATTCTATAAAAGGGGTATCTTTTATGGAAAAATAGTATGTGATAAAATAATGGATGTGGAATTTTTCCTTTGGAAATTATGGGGTTTCCTTCCTTTGATGAAATGAATGTATAGTGCATGGTTACATTTTGGTGAATGTATGTTGCATGGTTGCATTCAAATGTTAAATTGCATGGATTTCTTTATGATAGACTATATAGCAAAGTGTATTTAAGGGAAAACTACATGAATATCATGAGTTGTCCTAATACCTGTTAGTAAAAAAGTGACTAACTATAGAAAAACATCTGATGCTCCTTTTTGCATATTTTCCAAGAGGACCGAAGTGGCCCATACGCTAAATATCAAAGAACATGCAAAACATCGCAAGGAGGAAAAAGTGTCGCGATATCGCGACATGTTGCATTTTCATGGTTCAAAGCAAAAAGAAAAGCAAAAGGGAAAAAGTGTCACGATATCGCGACATGTTGCTTTGTTGCAGCCAAAAGGGAAAAAGTGTCGCGATATCGCGACATGTTGTATTTTCGTGGCTAAGAGCAGCAAAAGGGAGCAAGAGGGAAAAGTGTTACGATATCGCGACATGTTTCATTTTCACGACTAAGAGCAGCAAAAGGCACAAGGTGGCAAAAGTGTTGCGATATCATGACATGTTGCTTTGTCGTGGCCAAAAGAGAAAAAGTGTCGTGATATTGCGACATGTTGCTTTGTCACGGCCAAAAGAGAAAAAGTGTCACGATATCGTGACATGTTGCTTTGTCGCGGCCAAAAGAGAAAAAGTGTCATGATATCACGACATGTTGCTTTGTCACGGCTAAAGAGCAAGAGAAAGAGCCAAGAGGGAAAAGTGTCATGATATCGTGACATGTTGCTTTTTTGTGGTCCAAAGCAAAGAGAAAGAGCCAAAAGGAAAAAGTGTCATGATATCGCGACATGTCTCATTTTCATGGCTAGAAGTGGCAAAAGAGCAAAGCAAGAAAGAATGTCATGATTTTGTGACATGTCTCATTTTCGCGGCTGGAAGCAACAGAAGATCAAAGCAAGAAAGAATGTCACGATTTTGCGACATGTCTCATTTTCATGGCTGGAAGCGGCAGAAGAGCCAAGCAAGGAAAAAATGTCACGATTTTGTGACATGTCTCATTTTTGTGGCTAGAAGCGGTAGAAGAACAAAGCAAGAAAGAATGTCGTGATTTTGTGACATGTCTCATTTTTATGACGAGAGGCAGCAAAGGAGCAAAGGAAGAGATGAATGTCATGATTTCGCGACATGTCCCATTTTCATGGCTGGAAGCGGTAGAAGAGCCAAGCAAGGAAATAATGTCACAATTTTGTGACATGTCTCATTTTCACGATGGGAGGCAGCAAAGGAGCAAAGGAAGAGACAAATGTCGTGATTTCATGACATGTCCCATTTTTGCGGCTGGAAGCAGTAGAAGACCAAAGCAAGGAAATAATGTCACGATTTCACGACATGCCAGCTATAAAGGAATAACGTATATTTTTGTCAAGTGGAGACGAGCACTGACATCAGGTGTCGATTTCTAAAGAATGGTCTGTTAATTATAACCTGGCAGGTCCGCTAGATGATTGCTAATCTATCCAATCTACAGGAAATCCATTGTGTATTGTTAGAAACTGCAGATGATTGCTTGTAAAATAAGTAAGATGTACTTAGGAAGATACTCTTTTAGGGTATATATAGGGATGAACAACTCCAAAAAAAAGGGTCGACTCTTGGACGTTTACAAGACTGTGTGTACGTACTTCAAATACAAGCAATAAAATCACATCTCCCATTGGCTTTTGGTTCATATCGTGCAAGTGTATGTATTAATGTTCTTTATTTTTGCTCACAATATTGAATTGTAGATTGAGTCTGTTCTTGTATCTAAACTTTCACAATACATAAATCATATTGCTAGAATAAGAATCTAATATATACGCATGCTAAACGAAACATCAAAAATCATATCTGGAATTATATAATTTTTGCTTTGGAATGTGTTTTTTAAATTCTTTGGATAGAAGTAAGTAAATCTATCTTTGAGGTTGTCTAACCTACACCATATAAAAGTTCTAGCTTAGGCTATATTTCCCTTATCTCTTGTTTCCATTTTTCTCTAAAAAACTTCAAAGGAACCAGCCTTCTCTAGAGACTAGACAGATGATCTCAACCAATATCTGTCTATTCAATGTTGGCAAAGTCTAAGGCACATCACTATTAACCGAAGGCAAATTTTGTTCCAACAATTTTTGGCATGTCCGGTGGGACCAACAATCCCATAGTATTGTATAAGTTTTGGTGTTTTACCTTCAGAGCCTTTTGTTTGTAAAATCTCAAGAAAAATCACCTGGCGACTCCGTTGCATTTAGACCATAAAAGAAAGACCTTGTATAGAAAGCCTTCTGGTTATATAGCCATATGATAACCAGAGCCCAAGCTAGAAAATCTGAAGAACCTATCGAGTTTTTTGAACTACATCTCGAAATACTAAAAGCACACCCTGTGCTAGCCGCAAGATCAAATCCACTCGACACCATTAGCACCTCTTTAACGCCTACTGTAGGAGTGTCTACAAGCAATCCTATAGCGGTTGTAACTCCTTTAGCAATCATGGCAGCCACCCCTATCCTAGCACATATTGTATTGAATCAAACTGGCCCTTTGAACTTGGGAACACACCACCAAATTCCACAAGCTGCATTAAAAGCCTTATCGACCTTTGATGGAACAAGCAAAATAGCAGATGAGCACTGTTTAGATGTTTTAGCGCTAGCATATATTTATAACATCACTCAAAAAAATGTAATGGTCAGATTGTTGATTATATCTTTGAAAGGAAATATGCTCTATTGGTATAGAGCACTTCTCGCTAGATCCATTACTTCTTGGGTAGTACTAGCCGACCGTCTGGTCGATGAATTCAATATACATGCAGATCCTTTCACATTGCTGAATCAATTCACTGTCATTGAGAGGCATCCACAAGAAGAAATCCAATATTTCAACATAAGGTTTACCAGAACTCATGATAGAGTACCATAAGGCCTAAAGCCCATGAAAGAAAAATCTATATGCTATTATCTAAGGGCTTTTGATTCAAAGATCAGTATGATAATAAGGCAATCCCGTGTAACCACTTTTCCTGGGATCTATGTAGAGGCAGCAAAGGGTGAAGCTGATCTCATCGCTACAAAAATATATCCATCAAAAACTCTATTGCCAATTTTACCAGAGTTTTCCCAAGCGTCAATCTCTAAACCGCCTGTACTCCCATCAATGCAGGCCCTCCCAGCTATAGCTGCACCTCCTACATTCCATGCATTACTAGCCACACCCCTTGCATAAGCTCCCCCCAGTGATCAATACATGACCATAATTAATACAATGAAGGCATTGTCAAATGAAATGGCGTCCATGAAAAAGAGAGGCTGAAAGGAGTTTTTTGCCAAGAAGGTTCCCTCAGGTAATAGGAGATGCAGCACAATCAAGCAATAGGGGACATGTAAGACTGAGCACGGTATATACAAATGAGACAGTGGAGGCCGATGACCCTCCCAATGATTCTAACTCTTGGTGTACTACATGTAACGATCCACATGGGGAAAGTTCATGTAAAGAAAAAATGAAAAGCCGTGTAAATATAATTAGAGAGAAGGACCATAACTTCATGATGCCTATAGTAGAATAGGTTTCAGTTTTGACAAGATTAGGTAAGAAACCACTGCAATTAGACCCTAAAGAGCTTCAACCATTGGATATTTCCCCTGCTCCCAAGGAAGTTCCCAAAGAAAATCCTAAAGGAAGTCTCCCTCAGGAAAGAGAATATCAGTTTCTAGCCAAAAGTCAAGGGCAAGAAACACACAGAATTTTTTCCTCAGGGGGAAAATGAAACCCAAGAATAGGCTAGGGAAAGGTTGAGTTTCCCCTCGCTGACAAAAAGGCAAAGAACTGAAGCTACCCAAGGATACAAAAATAAATGTGAAACTTTTTCCAAAGAAAGAGAAAGGATAGTTGATTCACCTATATTCAGTATAGTGGAGAAAATGAAAAAAGACTTCTTCTAAGGCAAGTATGTATGATGCTTTTCAAATCCCAGGTCAAATCAATCTCCTACAAGAATCCCTAAGGACAATGAAAAATGGAGGTGGGACTGCATCATCTTTGAAAATGGTTATAACAAACTTGACATCTGCCACTGGTAAGAATAGGCCCCCCCTTTTATTTATCCCTTCAAATGAAAGGATGGGTTGTCCACAACTGCATGATAGATTTAGGCGCTGCTACCACTGTGATACCCAAAGCAGTATGTGATATTATGGGAATGGATTACACTAGGATCAGCATAGGCTTCCTACAGTTAGATGGTACTCCAGTAAAAACTATAGGAGTGATAAAGGATATTCCCATACGGCTACATAATTTGCCTCAGATGACAGTCATACGAGAGGTAGTAGTCGTAGACTTGGAGCCCTATTTTGGTATGTGTCTATCCAGAGAGTTCACAGCAAATATAGGAGGATACTTATCCTTAGATTATTCTCATTTGGAGATACCTTTCAAAGGTATAAGGGTCAAGATTTTTAATGAGAAACCATCGACATTTCATGTAGAAAGGATTGGTGAAACTGATCGTGTAAATATGATGACTAAAGAAACAATAGAAGAAGACCTAATGGAAGAAAAATTAGAAGAGCTCCAAGCTGAGGATGAGTTTTTTCTATAGAAATTTAATGCCATGATAGAAACAGAAATAGGAAACTATTCTATTGAGAAACCAAAAAGAAAATTGGTACTCTCCCTAGAAGAGGATGGTTCTGTGAATCATTTGTGGAAGATTTTCTTTGATGGGGCTAGGTGCAAGAATGGAGCTGGTTCCGAAATAGTTTTGATTTCTCCCACTAGAGAGGAAAAGGTTTTCTCTTACAGGTTGACTTGGAGTTGCTCCAACAATGCAACAGAATATGAGGCCTTGTGCTTAGGGTTAAGAAAGGCTGAGAAATTGAGAATCAAACAGTTACTCATCTATGGAGATTCAGAACTTATTGTGAATCAAGTCACCAAAAAAGGTATAATTAAATAGGATTATTTGAAGGCTTACAAGAACAAAGTGTGGGATCTCTTAGAGGCCTTTGAGGCCCTAAATATAAAGTTTATCCCTAGAGAACATAATACCCATGCAGATTTGTTAGCTTTAGTGGGAGCTAATTTTTTTCCTATAAGTAATGTTATTCAAAAGTCTAAAACTGTTAGACTTATATACAGGCCTTTAGTACCTGATAAAAATATTTTTCGGCAAGTTTTTGAAAATGATGAATAGGTACTGGATTTCTTAATCCCTGAAATGAATTGCTCAACCAGCCAGGATATGCAGGATGAAGAGGAAGGGAACCAGATCAGAGAAGTCCATAAAAAAGGAGCTAAGCCTCTTAGGCAAAAGCAAAAAATGAATTATATGTACAGTATAATATAAGCATATTCAGACAATATTTGTAAATATTACCATTTTTTTGGCCTTAACACAAAAAAAATATTTTCAGTCGCAGCCAATCAGAAGTCGACATTTTTTTTTAATAGAGATACTAAGGTATAAAGGGAGTTTTGGCGAGGTAATGTTCACATTTGATCTAAGTGCATTTTCCTGTGTTCTTTGTCTTTCTCTGAAAGATTATTTTTACAACTGCATTGTTGACTCTGATACAAAATGGATAAAGGCCTGGTTCAAAAATTTTATAATCAAAAAATCCCTCGAAAAGCACCAATAATGTTAGTCAAAAAGTGACTAACTATAGAAAAACATTTGATGCTCCTTTTTGCATATTTTCCAAGAGGACCGAAGTGGCCCATATGCTAAATATCAAAGAAAATGCAAAACATCGCAAGGAGGAAAAAGTGTCACGATATCATGACATGTTGCATTTTCGTGGTTCAAAGCAAAAAGAAAAGCAAAAGGGAAAAAGTGTCGTGATATCGTGACATGTTGCTTTGTCGCGGCCAAAAGGAAAAAAGTGTCACGATATCGTGACATGTTGTATTTTTGCAGCTAAGAGCAGCAAAAGGGAGCAAGAGGGAAAAATGTTGCAATATCATGACATGTTTCATTTTTGCGGCTAAGAGCAGCAAAAGGGAGCAAGGAGAAAAAGTGTCACCATATCGTGACATGTTTCATTTTCATGGCTAATAGCAGCAAAAGGCACAAGGTGGCAAAAGTATCGCGATATCATGACATGTTGCTTTGTCGGGGCCAAAAGAGAAAAAGTGTCGTGATATCGCGACATGTTGCTTTGTCGTGGCAAAAAGAGAAAAAGTGTTGCGATATCGCGACATGTTGCTTTGTCACGACCAAAAGAGAAAAAGTGTCGCGATATCGCGACATGTTACTTTATCGTGGCTAAAGAGCAAGAGAAAGAGCCAAGAGGTAAAAGTGTCGCTATATCGCGACATGTTGCTTTTTTGCGGTCCAAAGAAAAGAGAAATATCCAAAAGGAAAAAGTGTCACGATATCACGACATGTCTCATTTTCATGGCTAGAAGCGGCAGAAGAGCAAAGCAAGAAAGAATGTCGTGATTTTGCGATATGTCTCATTTTCGTGGTTGGAAGCGACAGAAGAGCAAAGCAAGAAAGAATGTCACAATTTCGCGACATGTCTCATTTTCATGGCTGGAAGCGGTAGAAGAGCCAAGCAAGGAAAATATGTCACGATTTCGTGACATGTCTCATTTTCACGGTTGGAAGTGGCAAAAGAGCAAAGCAAGAAAGAATGTTGTGATTTTGTGACATGTCTCATTTTCGCGGTGGGAGGTAGCAAAGGAGCAAAGGAAGAGACGAATGTCACGATTTTGTGACATGTCCGATTTCCGTTGTTGGAAGCGGCAGAAGAGCCAAGCAAGGAAATAATGTCGCAATTTCATGACATGTCTCATTTTCATGGTGGGAGGCAGCAAAGGAGCAAAGGAAGAGACGAATGTCACAATTTTGTGACATGTCCCATTTTTGCGGCTGGAAGTAGCAAAAGACCAAAGCAAGGAAAGAATGTCGTGATTTCATGACATGCCAGCTGTAAAGGAATAAAGTATATTTTTGGAAACTAGAGACAAGCACTGACATCAGGTGCTGATTTCTAAAGAATGGTCTATTGATTATAACCTGGCAGGTCCGCTGGATGATTGCCAATCTATCCAATCTATGGGAAATTTGTTGTGTATTGTTAGAAACTGTAGATGATTGCTTGTAAAATAAGTAAGATGTACTTAGGAAGATACTCTTTTAGGGTATATATAGGATGAGCGACTCCAAGAAAAAAGGGTCAGCTCTTGGACGTTTACAAGACTGTGTGTACGTACTTCGAATACAAGCAATAAAATCACATCTCCCATTGGCTTTTGGTTCATATCGTGCAAGTGTATGTATTAATGTTCTTTATTTCTGCTCACAATATTGAATTGTAGATTGAGTTTGTTCTTGTATCTAAACTTTTGCAATACATAAATCATATTTCTGGAATAAGAATCTAATATATAAGCATGCTAAACGAAACATCAGAAATCATATCTAGAATTATATAATTTCTACTTTGGAATGTGTTTTTTAAATGCTTTGGATAGAAGTAAGTAAATCTGTCTTTGATGTTGTCTAACCTGCACCATATAAAAGTTCTAGCTTAGGCTATATTTCCCTTATCTCTTATTTCCCCTTTTCTCTAAAAAACTTCAAAGGAACCAACCTTCTCTGGAGACTAGACAGATGATCTCAAACAAGATCTATCTATTCAATGTTGGCAAAGTCTAAGGCGCATCACTATTAACCGAAGTGGCCCATATGCTAAATATAAAAGAAAATGCAAAACACTGCAAGGAGAAAAAAGTGTCGTGATATCGCGACATGTTGCTTTGTCACGGCCAAAAGGGAAAAAGTGTCGCGATATCGCGACATGTTGTATTTTCGTGGCTAAGAGTAGAAAAAGGGAGCAAGAGGGAAAAGTGTTGTGATATCATGACATGTTTCATTTTTGCGGCTAAGAGCAGCAAAAGGGAGCAAGGAGAAAAAGTGTCGCGATATCACGACATGTTTCATTTTCATGGCTAAGAGCAGCAAAAGGCACAAGGTGGCAAAAGTGTCGCGATATCGTGACATGTTGCTTTGTCATGGCCAAAAGAGAAAAAGTGGCACGATATCATGACATGTTGCTTTGTCACGACCAAAAGAGAAAAATTTCACGATATCGCGACATGTTGCTTTGTCACAGCCAAAAGAGAAAAAGTGTCGCGATATCGTGACATGTTGCTTTGTCATGGCTAAAGAGCAAGAGAAAGAGCCAAGAGGGAAAAGTGTCGCGATATCGCGACATGTTGCTTTTTTGCGGTCCAAAGCAAAGAGAAAGAGCCAAAAGGAAAAAGTGTCGCGATATCGCGACATGTCTCATTTTTGTGGCTAGAAGCGGCAGAAGAGCAAAGCAAGAAAGAATGTCGCGATTTCATGACATGTCTCATTTTCACGGCTAGAAGCGGCAGAAGAGCAAAGCAAGAAAGAATGTCATGATTTTGTGACATGTCTCATTTTTGCGGCTGGAAGCGGTAGAAGAGCCAAGAAAGGAAAAAATGTCACGATTTCATGACGTCTCATTTTTGCGGCTGGAAGCGGCAGAAGAGCAAAGCAAGAAAGAATGTCACGATTTCGTGACATGTCTCATTTTCACAACGGGAGGCAGCAAAGGAGCAAAGGAAGAGACAAATGTCACGATTTTGTGACATGTCCCATTTTCACGGCTGGAAGCGGCAGAAGAGCCAAGCAAGGAAAGAATGTCATGATTTCGTGACATGTCTCATTTTCACGACGGGAGGCAGCAAAGGAGCAAAGGAAGAGACGAATGTCACAATTTCGCGACATGTCCCATTTTCACGGTTGGAAGCAGCAGAAGACCAAAGCAAGGAAAGAATGTCATGATTTCATGACATGCTAGCTGTAAAGGAATAAAGTATATTTTTGGCAACTGGAGACGAGCACTGACATCAGGTGTTGATTTTTTAAGAATGGTCTATTGATTATAACCTGGCAAGTTCTTTGGATGATTGCCAATCTATCCAATCTATGGTAAATCTGTTGTGTATTGTTAGAAATTGTAGATGATTGCTTGTAAAATAAGTAAGATGTACTTAGGAAGATACTCTTTTAGGGTATATATAGGGATGAGCAACTCCAAAAAAAAATGTCAGCTCTTGGATGTTTACAAGACTGTGTGTACGTACTTCGAATACAAGCAATAAAATCACATCTCCCATTGGCTTCTGGTTCATATCGTGCAAGTGTATGTATTAATGTTCTTTATTTTTGCTCACAATATTGAATTATAGATTGAGTCTGTTCTTGTATCTGAACTTTTGCAATACATAAATCATATTGCTGGAATAAGAATCTAATATATACGCATGCTAAACAAAACATCAGAAATCATATCTAGAATTATATAATTTTTGCTTTGGAATGTGTTTTTTAAATGCTTTGGATAGAAGTAAGTAAATTTGTCTTTGATGTTGTCTAACCTGCACCATATAAAAGTTCTAGCTTAGGCTATATTTCCATTATCTCTTGTTTCCCATTTTCTCTAAAAAACTTCAAAGGAACCAGCCTTCTCTGGAGACTAGACAGATGATTTCAAGCAAGATCTGTCTATTCAATGTTGGCAAAGTCTAAGGCGCATCACTATTAACCGAAGGTAGATTTTGTTCCAACAATACCTTAACACCATCAATCGAGTGATGGAGAGGCAAGGAGAACAAAGACATACAATTCAAACATTGATCCCTTTGACATATGTTGTATTAAAGCTTTCATGATGAAAGGCTCTTTTGTAAAAGAAATTTCTAGCATGAGTATTATTTTATAATATGGAATGGATGTATTGCTTTACTCTCTATAAGATATGTAAATGATGGAATTCCAATTATGCTCAAAATATGAATGATGTAGCTTTGTACTATGATTTATGATGCTATGCAAATTATCATGTTTTATGGATTGATAATGGAAATAGGGATTACATATTATTTAAGTGACTTCTTGATGAAGATATAGATGTTAAATTATTTAAGTAGATGGACTTAAATAAACATCCTATTTATGTATTTGAGAGAGATATTCAAGGAAAGAATGTTAGAGTCTATACGTGTGGTTGTTGCAGGAAACCAATACCTAGATTTTTTGCATAAGTTACACTAGGCTTATTTGGAGCATTTGGGATTTGACCAAAGGAAACTAGGCTTCTTTAGAGCATTTGAAATTTGACCAAAGGAAACTAAGCTTCTTTGGAGCCTTTTGGTATTTGACCAAAGGAAACTAGGCTTCTTTGGAGCCTTTTGGGATTGACCAAATGAAATTGGGCTTCTTTGGAGCCTTTTGGGATTGACCAAAGGAAACTAAACATCTTTGGAGCTATTTGGGATTGACCAAAGGAAACTGGGCTTCTTTGGAGCATTTTGGAATTGACCAAAGGAAACTATGCTTCTTTTGAGCCTTTTGGGATTTGATCAAAGGAAACTAGGCTTCTTTGGAGCCTTTTGGAATTAACCAAAGGAAACTAGGCTTCTTTGGAGTCATTTAGGATTTGATAAAAGGAAACTAGGCTTCTTTGGAGCCTTTTAGGGATTTGACCAAAGTAAATTATGCTTCTTTGGAGCCTTTTGGGATTTTATGAAAGGAAACTTGGCTTCTTTGGAGATTTTTGAAATTGAGATAGCGAGGTAAAGGGTGCAACCTTTTGGAAACCAAGTAATTGATTGATGATATGCAAGGAAAATAACACGACCTTTTTAAGCCTAGGAAGGGATTGATTGATATGCAAGGTAAAGGGAGCAATGTTTTGAAACCTAGTAAATGATTTATGATATGAAAGGCTAAGGTCACAACCTTTTGAAAACCTATAAATTGATTGATGATATGCAAGGCAAATGATGTAACCTTTTTAAAACCAATAAATGGATTGAAATAGATCTTTGATTAGGAATGCAAACTACCTTTATTTATGTCATGTTGCCTTATTGGCTAATTATTGATTAGGAGGAGTATGATATTGATAATGCCCTAGTTGATGTGTGCAAATGTTTGTGTAATTTGCAAGTGTGATATTTTGGACCATTATATGTGATATGTGTTATGATTTATGGATGTAATGCCTAGATGACATATGTATGGATGCATAGATGTATGTATACATAGATGTGATATCTGATGTTAGATGGATGATTTAGATTTGTTTATCTGATTATGAATGTGAATTCATGTTGTTGTTATGATAAATCTGATTTGTGTGATATGCATTAATTTTATGAGGATGGTCTAATGCAAATGTACCTGTATGATTTAATCACTTAAAACATGAGGAAAAAATCTAATATGTGTAATAAACTAATGGAAGACACAACTGAATGTATGAAAATCATGAATGAAAATGGTAACTCTTATCATAAGGATTAATCATTTAAACATCCATATGTGAGATGAGATGATGTGAGATGTATGGGCTTTCCCTATAAGCTTCTGCGAACTAAAATATATGCATAAAATAGTTTGTGTCTGTCTAAATATCATTGTTTATATCCATATGATATCTATCCTATTCCATGAAAATCCCTTAATAAACAAAAATTCATAAGAAAACTATGCATGTTTTGATGATATGATTTTTTTGCTATAGGGGATTTTTTTAGGTTTTCCATGCGACTAAAAACACCTTATTTGATCGCTTCAAAAGTTGTATAATTACTACACAATAATCCTTATGAAAACATAAAAAATAGATCGTGTTTTCATTCTTATGGATGACACCATGTTTGTATGCCAATCATGCATCCTCAAAATCATCATCATTCATTTCCCCTATGAGTAAATGTGTTTTTCAACACAACCTATGAAGTTGCTATCAGGTGTATACTAGGGTTTTCTGGTCATTCAACCATACCTAGTTATATTTTCAGATTTTGTAGAAAGCTATCTTGGCTTTCGAAGATGAGGTCTAGTTTTGATAGTACCTTGTATATCTCAAAATCCCATCACATTTTAAACATTAATAATCCTAGTTTTAACAAGGAAGGATGACACTACAAAGTGGTCCTGGTCACCTTAAGCGAAAGGTTTTCCTTGATAATATTATTATGTGCATGGTCTAGAATTTTGATCATTGAAAAAAAGACAAGCTCCCACCTACCCAAGATATCCCTTGTTTTGATACAAAATGAGCAAATTCCCAAAGTAATGAAAAGAAAAATAAATAGTGATTTTCATCACTAAGAAAATACCTTGCTCTAAAAGAAAACAAAAGTACAAAATAAATAGTGATTATCATCACTAAGCACAAGAAATTTTCCCAAGTAATGAAAAGAAAAGAAGGGGGTATTGAACTTAAATCCCTAGAATATTTAGTGTTAAAATGCCTTGGGTGATCTCCATTACAACAATGGGTTGAATGAAACCCACTTGGAAATGGAGTATCCTTATGCATGGTGATATTTCTATCATATTAGAGACCTTATTTTGTAAATACCAATGTTAGATTATGGATGAAATAGCTTTAGGTGGCTTGTATTACCTAGTAGTCTAGTCTAACTACGTTCAAAAAATTTGGGGTCACAAATGGTATGATGAAGCATAACCTGAGGTGGGATGAGCTGAGGTGGATGAACCATATATGAGTGAGACCTCCTTGTCAATAAGGTCTTGGATGACATTTTTAAATCCATAACAATTGTGAATGTCATGGCCCTCTATTCGATGATAAAGGCAAAAGTGATCCTCCCTATAACCCTTAGGTTTGACTCTATTTGGGTCTAAAGGATGTATATCTGGCAAGACAATTGTCTTAGCTTCTTGTAGCCTATAAAGAATGGTTTACATGGACTCGTTTAAAGGAGTATAAATATATTGCTAGTATTTTGAGCATGGAGCATGCACTAGCTAATTTTAATGAAAGGGTTGAGCCATAGGTATCTCAATTTTTTTCTTAGATAGCTCTTCTTGTTTTTTTTGCGTAAGGGATAGATCACTGACTATACTTATTTTTTGGCTATTAATTTGAATTTTATCCTTATCAAGAATATATTATAGTCTTGAAATTATGACATGACTAGATGTCATGACCATTTTATCTATGATATAAACAATATACCTCCTCCTTATATCCATAGGGTTTCGAATGATTCATATCTAAAGGATGAATATCAGACAAAGTAATGACTTTTGTATCACATAATTGATTGAAAATCAATATCATAGGTTCAGGTAATGGTGTATAAATGCACGGTAATTAGCATGGTCAAATCGGTGCTTGCTATTTTTGAGGCTTTTTTTGTGGTTGCATAGGAGATGGTTTGACCTCAGATGCAATTTACTTTTGTAACTCCAGGCTTGTGAACTAGTACATGATTAACTAAAATACATCATTTTTCTAATCCATTTGTATTTGCATCCTATCTAGACGATATAGAACGTGTTGCAATACTGATAGGGATTTGGAATGTATCATTGTTGAAGGGTCTAGATGACCATTACCAGCTGCAAGAGTTGAACAAGTGGGTGCCAAAGACTCCTTAGGTAAATGTGAATCACAATATTCCTTTGTTTGAGAAGATGTAGATATTTCTTAATGATACATTTTAAAATTTGCATCTAAATGCTCAATTTTGTGACTCCATTCATGTTTTTGTTTCACTTTAGAGTGTTTAACTACAACTTGAGTACCCCGAGTTTGATGTGAGGGAGACACACGTTCATGTTTTTTGAAGACACTATGAGAAATGAATTGGGAGTGACTAATTTCAATGGTGGTAGAACTTTTGGCATGGCAACATGGTTTTATGGAACTATCTATTGTGTTTATTTATTTAGAGATGCTTGGTTCTCTACCTTAATATTGACCATTCCCACAAACTCATGAGAAGGTGTTTTAAAAATCAGACAAGTTATGGGTGGCTCTACAAACTTGTTAATGTTGTGTAGACACCTAAAACACATCATGTTTAGGGGACTACTCATATGAGCATCCTTGCAGACCATATGAATGATCTTGGATCATTCCAAGACAAAGCAATGGTTTTAACCACTCAATTTAGGCAACTTTGGCCTACTCATCCTTAGCCATGGATGGAATCCATAGCTAAGATCTCAACTATGGTTGACACCCATGACTAGGATTCTAGCTACACTTAAGAGCCATGGCTAGCTTTGCAACTATAATGAACTCCCAAGCCAAGCAAAAATTGGTTACAATGGACCTCGAAATGGATTTGCAGTGGTTTCAAGTAAGGAATCTTCCATATTCTTCCTCCCAACTACTCCAACCTCTTGGTTCTTGATCTTGGCTTCCCAAGGAAGCTAGGATTAGGAATTGAGAAGGCTATAAGACCCCCATCCAAATTGGGGAGAAAATGGAGAAGATTTTTCAATTGAATGTAGTAAATTCCTACAAAATTGGAGAGCCACTTACAATCCTTGAGGAGCATCTACATGCTACCAATTTGGATAATCATGACTGCATTTGAATCTATAGAGGTTTCAAGAGCTTGAAGAGATCATCCATCCCCAATTGAACCACTTCCACTCCAAATTCGAAGAATATACATCACCAATTTATTCCAAAACATAGAGGTGACCATTGATCATCAATTCCTTAAAGGAATTAGCAATTTCAAGCCCTACTTGCAAGAGAAAGAGGATTTTATCCTAAGTCGCGGCTAATAGAGCCAACTGCTTCAAACACCCACGGCTAGGGCTTGAAACTATTTTCCTTCAGTTTTAGACATAGCAATTTCATTTCATAGGTGTAATTAGTTAGATATACCCTAGATTAACTTTTATTTATGCTTTTATATGGTTAATTCTAGAAATTAGAGGTAGCTTTGCTCTTATTTCCTTATATTTTCTAATTTGCACTAGTTTCATTAGATTTGATCCATTTCAAGTTTTAGTTGCAAATTACATATTAGATTAGCTATATTTACTATTTTCTTAGCATTCTTTATCATAATTTAGATATTTGGTGATTATCTTTACTAGTCTTCATGCTTTCTTTGCATATTTGTTATAATTCATGCAAATATTTGTCAAAAGCCTCATCATGAGAGGCCTCCTTTGCTTCTAACTGTGCTATGTTGTTTCTTGAATGTAGATTTATAGGATCTTGACATATTTAGAGCATTATTTGCATCAAATTCCTCCCAAGCAAGTGAGAATAAGGCTTCCTTGAGCCTTGAGAAGTTTGTGTCTACTCTAAGAGCCTACATATTGCACCATCCCCATTTAGGGGCTTCAAATTTGTATCAATTGTATCAATATTTTGGTATCCCTCAGAGGGACCTACTTGTAACCGATATTTGCAATGATTTAATAAAATAAACATTCACATTCTTGTTAAATTCATTTATTCACATGATTTATTGCTTTAATATTTGGTATAATTATGCAATAGCTTAGGTGAATTCTTTTTAGGATGGTACAGATGGCTATCATGATGGAAACCCTGAATATTGCACTATAATTTTTTGATTCCTTTGTGTTTTTGTGCTACAGGGCTTAGCTACACTTAACAACCATAGCCCACAGTATCAGCCATGCTTGATAGCCATGACTAGTAGTAGAACAAAGAAATAGACAGTAGGCAACATGTCTCTTCAACAAATGAGGATCTACAGGTAATTTTATCTACTGATATTTTTCATTATTTTGTTTCTACCTATTAGTAGCATAATTAGATCACTTAGGAAAAATTAAAGGTGAAATTAATGAAAAAATGCATGTTCTCTATCAGTAACGATTAACAATAGTAGCTAGATTTGTTAGCTGCTACTGTCAACAACAACTAATATTTTGGGCTATGAATCTATCCAGTGACTAGCTCTATTACCTGTTAAACAAAAAAATGACTAACAGATAGCTTGATTCTTAATTTTGCATGCTTGGGACCCAATCAAAGGCCAATATTTCATGTTAATATGCATTCTCTAAATTTCATATAGTATGATACATGCATCTTTCTAAATTTAAAATGTCCTTATTCTAAGCATATAGGAAAGAGCATGATTGCTTGGTGATGCATTTTATTTTTACATGCAAGTTTAAAAAGAACAATCACACACCACGTAACATCTAAATTCTAGTGAGTTGGAATTCACACCCAACCACTAGTAGAGTTCAACAACGGTGGCTTTGATCTCCACCCGTTGTCTCAAATCCCATGAACCCTATTCTATTGGCCAATACCGACTCCAAAATCCATCCTAACCATGCAAAATAGCACACATTCCTCTTTGGAGGGGTGTATCACTACACACAATGTGCTAGATGAGGATCAGTAGGACCTGTGCTCCCTGACCAGGTGTGGGCTTCATCTCCACACTTTGGTGGATTTATGTGATCGTGACTTTCATTGTCGGTTTTCGAGCTATGAGAATACATGTGAAAACCATTAAACTAAAAAGGTATTTCATCAATAATTTTTTAAACATGATGAGAGTTAGTTTAAGTTTTTAACACATCTAAA
The DNA here is from genome assembly GCA_028583015.1 of Wollemia nobilis. Classification (NCBI taxonomy): domain Eukaryota; kingdom Viridiplantae; phylum Streptophyta; class Pinopsida; order Araucariales; family Araucariaceae; genus Wollemia; species Wollemia nobilis. Next base: position 3,485,261 of record JAQPPZ010003554.1, on the reverse strand, counting down.
ACACACTAAAACCAGTTTTAGGGCTCATAAAAAAAATCTTTTAAAAGAGAATAATAATTGTATACTTTGTTTGCTCTAAAATATACACATGATATAATTCATACTATGGTTAGCACACAGAGAGGCCAACCTCAATGCATAATCGAGGTTTAAGTCGAAGCTCCATGAGACACATAAAACAATGTGTTGAACTCTCAACCACCAGATCTTCTTGAATGACATTCAATGAGTATTAAAGGGAAAATTCATTGCATAGGGATTTTGTTTAGAACACCCCAGTTATAGGAGGTAATGCACACTCCTTGAGGGATAGATCTAAGGGTGGATAAAGGCCCCCATAATCCCAATATAGAAAACAAGAAAATCTATCCAATCAAGGGTAGGAAGAGAGGGTTGCTTCAGAGCGTAGACCCTTGCAAACTCCAAACTATAATGAACTTGGAAGTTCATGATTAACATGGCTATAATTGGAGAAAATGGTACACCATAAAATTAACCATGGAAAACTAAATAGCTTGATGGACTTGATCGAGTCCTAGGATAATTAGGATGTAGATCCTCATCTGCACATTCTCATTTTGTGATTTCATGTAGTGAGGTCACACGTAGGACTATCAGGGAACCAGGATAATCCTCAAAGTGTTCTCAAAGCATACGTACCCCATCAACCCACATGATTATAGATAATAGACAATAACATAACATGAATTCCATCTATACAGGCAAATGCAAGAGCATGGTAGACAAGTCTATTGGGGTTCACACCAATAAATTTTCTTGAACAGAGTTGCATAACCAGAGGCCACATACTGCCAATCTTATATATCAATCACAAAATCTAGTTTCAAAGAAAAGGAAACATATCTTCCAAGATCAATTGAAATATGTGCGTGCAAAGTATGAGAGCCTTGAGAACAAGGATAATCAATGGTACATGTTGCTAAGGCAATGTCTATATGAGCAATGCATGTGCGAGAAATGCATCCTGGACCAAATGGAGTGTGCAGAGAGAGAAGATAGGTTAGATCACGCTAATTTACCTCCTCAAAGTGAATACAGGGAGTGCCATCATATACGAGCTACTTCATAGCCTAAATTTTACCCTAAGCATACTAAAAATCATACTCATTATATGAACCAAAATATGTTATAATGCCAAGCGCTCGAAAGCCATGGACATACTCAACACGAAGAATTATAAGAAGATGACCATGAACAGGAATATATTGAGATCTCCTTAGTGGACATGGAGGATGATTCTAGTACTCCACATTGACTAAAGAAGAATATACCTGCAAAGGCTCCTCAAATGCCTTTCATGGAAGAGGAGATTCTATATTTATAGGCTTAAAAGGCCTTGGAAAAAAAGGTAAGAGCAATTGAGAAACATGGGATGACTTATCAAAATCCAAACTTGAACAGGATCCACAATACACCTTAATGCCCCTCAATACCATCTCCAATGTATCCCGATCACTTCAAGATGCCAAAGCTAGATAAATTTCTAGGAGATGAATATGCCCAAGAGCATGTCACGTGTTTCATGAACATGTGTTTTTAGATACAAAGAAATGATGATTTGTTATTGAGGACCTTAATCATGACCCTTTCAGGCTCTACCTTGGAATGGTTCAACCAGTTAAAAAGGCACATCATAACCAACTTTGAATTGCTGGCTAATGCTTTTCTTAAATGCTTCTCCTTAGGCATCAAGAAGAAAATAAATTTATCTAATTTGAACTCTTTAATGCAATACGATGACTAGAAAATCATGGACTATAGAAATATATGGAGAAAGTTGATGGTAAAGCTATGATTTTCCATTCCAACAATGGAACTGACTCGAATGTTCACTAAGAGTTGTGTGATTTTTTTTTTTACCCAGGTGTTGTAGGTGAGTTGGAGAGGAGAGGGCAATCCTCCAAGGGAGGTCCCAGTTTTTAATCTCCACCCTACCAAAAATTTTAATTGGGTATACAAAATCCAATTGATAATATTTGTGTGGGAAGGGCTAGGTGCGACTCCCAGGTGACTTTGATGATGTAGAACCCTCTGGTCATGGTCTCTCAGACCAAGGTGTCCCCGTAAAGGTTTTTCGCTTAAAAAAAAGAGTTGTGTGAAACACATATTGCTATTATTGTAGCTAAAACAATATCAGATATTTGAGGAGGCCTTGGTGCAAGCCAAGGTTATTAAGGACATCAAGTTACATGAGGATAACTTAAACTCTGGAATAAAAATTATTAGAATAATAAGAAAATTAAAAATAAAAATCACCAAGCCAAGCTGGCCCACGTGAATCAAGTAGTGTTGAACCTCTAGAAAGGGGACAAGGTCAAAAAACAACAAAATTATCAGGATCAACCTCCCCATGCATAGTACAATTAGCGTAATAATAATAAACAGGGTAAAAATAAATATCAACACCTTCCTCACTAGTTTACGCCATTTTCAGAGATGATGGCATCAATTTTCCAACAATTGTGTGAGGCTAACACTATAATTTTACTAGATGTCAAATTGATTGATCCTAACCGACCAAAATAAAAAGGACATAGGGAGGATCTTTATTTTGTGTACCATAGGTAGAAAGGACATGACATTAGAGGATGTCATAGTTTCAAACATATGGTGCAAAACATGATTGACGATAACAAGCTAATAATTGAAAATCCTCAGGCTCTAGACAATAAAAACATGGGGATATTAAAAAAATCCTTGCCCAACCATGAGCCTCCAAGGAACAACATAGGCCAAGTGAATCAAGTGTAGATTGATCTGCCTACATAGGCCTTCATCGTTAAGGTGAACGTTATCACCAAGAACAGGAGATATGATTAGCTAGGTCCTCCTACTACTCTAATAAGGATTATATTTGTGCCCCCACAAAGGCTAGCATAGAACAATCTTCTAGTTCCACCAACTAGACCAGTGGTGACCATAAGAAATAGGCTTATCCAAAGCCTAAAGATAGCCTTAGTGAAGCTATCAATATATGAAATAATACAATAGTATCCTAAGCATAGGGAGACACTAATGGATATTTTGAGGTCCATAGAGGTTCAATCCCAAGACCCATAAGCCTTTACAAATTTTGTGGGACATGTGCAACAATGTCAAGAGCCCATGATTTAGTTTTATGATCATGAAATCAAAATTGTCTCTACTGCTACAATGGACCCACCACTCCATATAATTTTTTGTGTCAACCACACACCTTTCAAGTAGGTATTTATCAACATAGGGTCATCAATTAATATTATTACAACAAAGGCCTTAGCATATTTGAAATTTCCAAAATCGCATATCGTGCCATCGACCTTCACTTTACGATCATTCAATGATGCGTTGTGCTCAATAGTCGACACTATAGTCCTACCTATTTAGGTAGGACTGAAGACCATCCATGTGACGTATCACACGTTAGAAGGTACGATGCAGTATAACATCCTCTTGGATAGGTCTTGGATAAGAGATATGTGATGCATACCCTCCATACTACATCAATGTATCAAGTACGTACATGAGGGTCAAGTGCACGTGGTTCCTTCTGATGAGGAGCCATTCAAATATGTGAATAGAGTATATTTGTCTAGAGATTTCATTACTCCCTTCAACACATTTGGATATAAGACCAACATCACCGATTAAACATCCAGAAGTCAAATAAAAGGAAGTGTGTTCTGGACCTTAGACATCAACACCACGACCATCTACGCATACAACAGTAGCTTTGACAAAGCCTACAACATTGATGATACTTAGAAATGACCAGAATATCAAGGTAGTACTAGGTAAAAAAGAGTCAAAAGAAAAGCTTGAAGTAGCCACTACTAAAGTCTCTAATCCCATGGATGAGAGAGATGCACATAATGAAGCTAAGGAGGTACAACAGTCTGCTTCACCTGTTTCTTTAGCAGGGTCATCTACACCGCAGATGACCATTCATTTGGTTATCCCTGTGTTAGTAGATTATATAGTGCAGAATGTGATGTTCACACCTTTTATCAAGACTGCACAGGACATGGGCAGACTTCAAGCCCATCACTTTTCAGTAGGGACGGTAGTGCCACCCAACCAAAAAAAAATCATCTATGGAGGCCTTGATCAACTTACAAATAGTACACCTTTATGAGCACCATAAATGCTCATATTTTGTACACATTTTCTTGATCATTATGTGGCTGTATAATAAGGATTGCATAATTTTCTAAATGATTATATAGATATTTGATGAAATTATGCGTGTTATCTAATTTATGTGTTTTAAGTATGTTTTGTGGAATTGCAGTTGGTTTAGTTATATTTGGATCAGTCGAGGTCTTTTTGATGGACCTGGCACTTTGTTTATTTGGGGATCAATGCAGAGAACATAGGTGCCTTCATATTCCAGGAATGCGCCAAGAGAAAGTAGGCGCATTCCTCTTCACCAAGAGTAAGTAGTCGCCTTCCTCTTCTAGGAAGGCACCAAGGAAAGATAAGTGCCTTCCTCCTCCAGGAAGGTGCCAAAGGGAAGTAAGAACCTTCCTCTCATAAGGAAGGCACCAACGAGAAGGTGCCATGACAAGCAAAGCGCCTTCCTCCCATAAGGAAGGCACCACTATAAGACAAGCACCTTCCTCTCACAGAAGGTGAGTGCCTTATTTCCATAAGGAAGGTGCCACTATAAGGCAAGTGCCTTCCTCTCATAGGAAAGCGCCAATAGAAGGTAAGCGCCTTCCTCTTCTAGGAAGGCACCATGATAGTAAGACACCTTCCATATAGGGAAGGCACCCAATATACTTAAGCGCCTTCCTCATGGGGAAGGCACCTCTGTTATTTGCCCATTGACTAGATTTGCATGACGTGGACAGCAGTGGCTGGTGCAGTTCCAACTCTACGTCATGTAGAGCTAAATTGGAGATCACACCAATGTATAAAAACATCTTTACAATTCTAGGTGAAGCACGAACCAATCAGTGAACATGTCGTTGTTAGAACCAAATGCCAGTTTTAAGTAGACATCGATTACATTCACCAGACTGTCTTAATTTAGTCTGGGATGAATCGACTATTATAACTTCTTTGTAACAGAAGTTCCATGAGTGTGTTATATAAACACACGTAGACCACTCTGAGAGATATAGATTGATATAGAGATATAGAGATAGATAGATATTGTAACACTTTGATAAATATATTAAAGTTCTAAGAGTTCTAAGCGCGTGTTCAACTGGGAGAAAGTTGCTGGATCCTGGGCCCACTCCAAGCCAGTATTTCTTCCCCACTTTTCTTCTGTTTTCTAGATTAGTTTATTGCTTTTATAGGATCATTTACCGCATTGCTATTTCTAGTATTTGCTGTAGATTCATTTTTAGGAATGTGTGAATGTTTTATTTCCATATATTTGTTGCAAGTGTGAAGAGGGTTTCAACTTAAGTGGCTTAGAAAAATCTTTTTCTAGCCCTAAGTGTGAAAACTCCCTAAGTTTGTCGACAAGTTTTGTCAAAAATTTTCCCTAACTCCCCTCCTATTTTCTTTCCTATCCTCCTCCTATATTCCCTCCTTATCCCTCCATTTCCTCCTTTCCCCTTATCTCTCCAACGCCTTTCCTTTATTCCTCCAACCTCCTTATCCCTCCACACACCCTTTCCTCTATTTCCTCCTTTCCCCTTCTATATAATAGCATTTTCAATTGAATGTAAAGGTTGAATGGGTGCAAATTAATAATATTTTTATCGTCTGCTGCATTTCTTGTTTAATTTTAATTGTATATTTTATTGTTCACTGCGTTTGAGAGGTCACCCAATCTACATCTGGTATTAGAGCCAGACAGTCGGGCACGGTTCCTGAGCAGGTGTCAGGCACGTGGATCGAGGTCGCCAGCAGGGCTCGGATCTCGAGACTGATCGTGAGCAAGATCAGGCATGGATCCTAAGGCAGATCATGCATAGGCTCAACAGAAATCTTGAGGTAACATGTGGTAGTGGCATAGATCCCGAGGTGACACGTGGTAGCAGACAACAGGCTCGGCATGGATCCCAAGGTGACACATGGCGGCTAGCGAGGTGCTGACTGGGCAGCACGTGGTTTGAGGTGAGGTGACATGGCAGTGTGTGGTTGGTCAAAATATGTGCCACGTGGTGGTTTGTGATTCGTCGACGTTTCAGCAAAATAGAGATGTTTGACTGCCCGAAGGCAGTCGATATTCATTGTGCGCCTTTGGGTTTAAAAACCCTCCTACGGCCGTCTCCCATTGAATGTGGGATTAAAGCATTTTGATTTTTTTTTTTTAAAAGGCCCACCGCATAATTTTAAATCTGCCCCTTGTGTCTTTGAAGACACGTCCACGGGCGTGGCTCAGCGGACAAGGCGGTCCGCTAGCAGGGAACCGGCCCGGGATCGAATCCCGCCGGTCGCATAAAATATATATATATATATATTTTAAATTTTCCGCCTTCAAAGATAAAAGGGCAGAAGCCCTATTTGGTCTCAGTAGAGCCGCTTGGCATAGCGGTAAAGCACGACCGTCCGTGTCAGGGAGGTCGCGGGGTCGAATCCCCCGCTTGAAAAAGGTAAAGTTTTTTTTAATAAAATTTTTAAGGTTTTAAATTTTTATTTAAGTTTTTAAATTATTTAATAATTTTAATTATATATTTTTTTAAAATTATCTTTTTAATAATTTAATTTAAAAGGTAATTTAAAAAATATATAAAAATTTATTAAATTTAAAAAAAAAACTTTATAAAAATTTTAAAAACCTTGTTTGAAGAGTTTTTTTATCAAAAAAAGAGAAATAATGTGCCCGTGCAATGTTAGATGATCCGGTCAGTGGGGTGTTATAATGCACTTCTCTCGATTTTGAGACGAGAGACACCGGAATCCTTTGATGAAAGGGTTCGATGAACAAGTCTCCATACAGTTTTTTGTCAGCTGGAAAATCAGGTGATTAATCATCTGAGAAAACCGGATTCCAGGTATGAGGTAGATTCTGAAGACAACATATTCAGACAAAGAATTGAAGAGTCTGAGACTATGGAAGTTGTACCAGAGGACCAAGCAAGTGCTAGTTATACACCTGGTGTACGGGTAGCAGAATCAAGTGAGAGCTATTCACCACACTCTCCTGAACCAGAAGCAGTAGCAGAAGACGACGAAGAAGAAGAAGACGAAGAAGAAGAAGCAAAAGAAGAATAAGAAGATACAGAGGAAGTGGATCCTGAATAACCTAAGGTCATTGTCATTAGTAGCAGTTCCGAAGTAGAACCTGAATGTTCTAAAAATGCGAGATTTGATTTGAATCATTAATCTCTTTGTACTTCTTTATAGTACTTGTTTGCTTCAAATAAAGTTTGTTTTCTGAAATGGCGTCCAATACTAGTCTGTCGATTCCTGAATTTAATGGAGGAGATTATGAATATTGGTCTATTAAAATGAAAACCCTTTTGATAGGAAAAGGTTTATAGGATGTAGTCGAAGAGGGCTATACTAAACCTACTGCTGCTGAATGGGAAGCTTTCTCTAATGCTGATAAAAAGGCTAGAAAAGAAGCACAGAAAAACAATGCTTTTGCCCTTTATCACATACATGCTGCCCTAGATAAAAGTATCTTCCCTAGATTTGCCTCTTATGTAATTGCACAAGATGCCTGGAATGCCCTAAAAGAAAGTTATAGAGGTAGTGACCAAGTAAAGCAGGTAAAGCTGCAAACATTGAAACGAGATTTTGAAAATCTCAGATGTAAGAAAATGAAAAAGTGGGAGATTACTGCGTGCGAGTGAAAGTCGTAGTTGATAAAATGGTCACATTAGGGGAAGATATTAAGCCAGAGGTTATGGTGAAGAAAGTGTTGAGAACACTTCTTCCTAAATGGAATTCTGTTGCAATAATTATTGAAGAATCCAAAGACTTAACCTCGTTGTCTTTTGATGCACTAACTGGTTCACTTCTCTCACATGAAGAGAGGTTACAGGAAACTCCTACCACCAGTTATGGAGGAGATGATAAAGCTTTTGCCACACATGAAGGAAGAGGTAGAGGTCATGGCAGAGGACAACAAAGAGGCAGAGGCAGGAATAACCAAAGAGGAGGAACTCCTAACAGAGGAGGATCATCCAACGGAGGCAGAAATCATAATAGAGGAAGACAGCAAAAAAATAGAGGGAAACAATCTGGAAAAGGAAAAGGAGGAGATAAATCAAAACAAGTTTGCTATAATTGTGGCAAACCTGGCCATTATGCTCGAGATTGTTCGTCAAAGACTTCTCAAGGAAGCAGCAGCAACCAGAGTAGTCAGTTTGGAAATTTTGGAGAAGAGGAAGAGTCCACAAATCTCTTTCTTTCTTATGGCCAGACAGAGCAAAATATGAATGATACATGGATTTTGGACACTGGGTGTTCAAATCACATGAGTGGCAAAGAAGAAATCTTTGCTACTTTAGACTCCTCATACAAATCCAGCATCCGATTAGGAGATGACAAGTCATTGGCAGTTGAAGGCATTGGAGCCATGGAGGTTCCAATGAAAGAAGGCATCAAGCAAGTAAGTGATATCTATTACACACCCCATCTTCAACACAATATTTTAAGTGTTGGTCAAATGCTAGAAAAGAATTACAAGTTGATTTTTGATGAGGGTAAATGCACCATTTTTGACAAGAACAATAGTAATAAAATCATTACACAAGTGCCAATGTCAAAGAATAGACTATTCCATTTAAATTTTGGCTAGTCAAGAGGAAATAAGTTAGCAAATGTTGCAATTACCAATCCAAGTGTCCTATGGCACTTGAGATATGGTCATTTGAATTCAGCAAGTTTGAAAATGCTAACTTCACAAGAAATGGTAACTGGACTTCCCAAAATTCAAGATAGTAAGGAATTCTGTGAAGGGTGTGCATTGGGCAAGCATGCCAGATCGAAATTTCCTCATGGGCAAGCATGGCGGGCCAACTATCCACTCCAGTTAGTGCATTCAGACATCTATGGTCCGATGCAGACCAAGAGTCTAGGTAACCACTCTTACTTCCTACTTTTCATTGATGATTTCACAAGAATGTGTTGGATATATTTTTTGAAGCATAAGGATGAAGCATTTGCATGCTTTGTTGATTTTAAAGCAAAAGTTGAAAGTGAGAGTGGATATTATGTAAAATGTCTTAGATCAGATAAAGGAGGAGAATACTCCTCTAATTAGTTTTTGAATTTTTGTAAACATCATGGCATCAAGAGGTAGTTCACAACTGCCTACACTCCATAGAAAAATGGTGTAGCAGAAAGGAAGAATCACACCATTGTAGATATGGCAAGATCAATGCTTCAGACAAAGCATTTGAGTAATTCATATTGGGGAGATGCAACAAGGACTAGTGTTCACATCTTGAACCGAAGTCCTACTTAAAATTTGAAATGGAAAACACCTTACCAAGCCTGGTATGGTAAGAAAACAAATGTGAAGTATTTCAAAGTATTTGGTTCATTAGCATATGCTCACATTCCTGATGAGCTGAGAAAGAAGCTGGATCCAAAGAGTCAGGCATGCATTTTTGTAGGATATTGTGAAAATACAAAGGGTTATAGACTCTACAATCCTACGACTCGAAAGATAGTGATTTCAAGGGATGTGATTTTTTATGAAGGGGGAGAGTGGGGTAAGCCCCAAATATTCAATGATGTTGAAGCCACTGATATAGTTGCTCAGCAGGTGCAACCACAGCTCCCATAGAAAGGAAAGCAGTCTCCTCCCACACATCCTCCAAGTCCATCTTCTGATTCAACTACTTCACCAAGTCCTTCTCCACAACGATCAGTAAGTTCCTCACCAATGGACATTGATTTACCATCCAAAGGTAAGAGAACTCTACAGTATCATCCATCATCTCAGATGTTGGATAAAATTTTTTCAAGAAGATACACTAGGAGTCAAGCTAGTGAAATGGAATCTGTTTTACATAGATTAGAAAGTATGCACTTGTATGGTGATGATGAATCCTAGCAGGAACCTAGGGGAGATCAAGTTAACTATGCTTTGTTAACTAGTGCCAGATTGAACCTTCTAGTTATGAGAAGGCATGTACTCAAAAAATATGGCAAGATGCCATGAAAGAGGAGATAACCTCTATAAAAAACAACGACACCTAGGAGCTCATGAAGCTTCCTAAAGGAAAGAAATGTGTTGGCTATAAATGGATCTTCAAGACCAAGTTTAATGCTGATGGAAGCATTGAGAAGCATAAGGCAAGATTAGTGGCAAAGGGTTTTACTCAGAAATATGGAATAGATTATGAAGAAACTTTTGCTCCTGTAGCCAGAAAGGAGACTATCAGAATAGTTCTTGCCTTAGCTGCACACAAAGGATGGAAAGTCCAACACATGGATGTAAAGAGTGCATTTCTCAATGGTTACTTGACAGAAGAAGTGTACGTTGAGCAACCACAGGGATTTGAAGTGCAAGGTAAGGAACACCTTGTTTACAGATTGAAGAAGGCACTCTATGGTCTTAAACAGGAACCAAGAGCTTGGTACTCACATATTGATGGGTACTTCAAAGATTATGGGTTCACCAGGAGCAAAAATGAACCCACATTCTACTACCTAAAGCAAGGTAAAGACATCCTCATAGTTTGTTTGTATGTGGATGATCTCATTTTTATGGGTAGTAATGAAAAAATGAATATGGAGTTCAAACACTCCTTGATGACACAGTTTGAGATGAAGGATATTGGCTTAATGCACTACTACCTTGGAATGGAGGTTCATCAATCATATACAGGGATCTTCATCTGTCAACATAAGTATGCTCAGGATATGATCAAGAAGTTTGCTATGGAACATTGCAAACCAGTTGCAACTCCAGTTGGACATGGGATCCAATTAAGCAAAGATGATGGAGCACCAAAAATTGATGTGACCACTTTCAGAAGTATGGTTGGGAGTTTGATGTTTCTCACCAAAACCAGACCAGATATTTAGTATGCTATATCTCTTGTTTCTAGATTTATGGCTAACCCATCTGAGCTGCATTTGCAGGCAGCTAAAAGAATTTTGAGATATGTGAAAGGTACATTGGATTTTGGAATCCAATACCATAAATGTAACACTATCAAGCTTGTAGGCTTTAGCGATAGTGATTGGGGTAGCAATATTAATGACAGGAAGTCAACATCAGGAAATTGTTTTAGTCTTGGATTAGGACTAATAACTTGGAGTTCCAAAAATCATATAGTAGTAGCGCTATCTTCAACAGAAGCTGAATATATAGCAGTTACTTATGCAAGTACTAAAGCCTTATGGCTAAGGAAAGTACTAGAAGAGATTGGAGAACAGCAAAGTGGTCCAACCAGAATCTACTGTGACAACATTAGTGCCATTCAGTTGGCATATAATCCTGTCCACCATAGCATAACAAAGCATTTTGATATGAAGTACCACTTCATCAAAGATATGGTGGAACATGAAATTGTTGAGCTTCAATATTGTCACACTTTGGAGAACGTCGCGGACATATTCACCAAGGCGATGACAAAAGCTCAATTTGTAAAGCTGAGAGATTGTGTAGTCAGTCCTCTCAACTTTAAGGGGGAGAATGTTGCAAGTGTGAAGAGGGTTTCAACTTAAGTGGCTTAGAAAAATCTTTTTCTAGCCCTAAGTGTGAAAACTCCCTAAGTTTGTCGGCAATTTTCCCTAACTCCCCTCCTATTTTCTTTCCTATCCTCCTCCTATATTCCCTCCTTATCCCTCCATTTCCTCCTTTCCCCTTATCTCTCCAATGCATTTCCTTTATTCCTCCAACCTCCTTATCCCTCCATGCACCCTTTCCTCTATTTCCTCCTTTCCCCTTCTATATAATAGCATTTTCAATATTTAATTATTTTCTTATTACATAAATTATTGAGGAGTGCATAAGTGATTGACAACCATTTTGAAAATACCCCCCAATAGTAGAATTAGTGGACTCATCTCAAGTGGTATTGTAAGCAATCTTATTCAGACCCTTCACAAGTTTACGAAGTTTCCTAGGTTGATAAATTAAATGCACGGGCATGTGACAAAAGTAGGAAAAAGTTAACCTTGTTTGGCCCACAATATTTTGGCACCATTTCTGGGGAAGCGTCTCAACTAGATTATTTACAATACCCTGAAACCTTCCATCTAACCTTGTATGAGTTCTTCGAGATGAAGAGGACTGGACGGTTGGTTTATAAGAACCAATCCATCAGAACCAGAGCCAGTCAAGCATTCTGAATTTGAATTAGACTTGCTCTACCCACCAAAAATCCATTGGAGTGAGGAACCACACTTTTTGCAAAGTGCCTCGTCATCCCATAAACATGGGGAAGAACAAATCATAATAAATCCCCTATTTAATAGGACTCCCTTAGAGGAAGCCCTATTTTGTAAAGCTATAGAATATCGGATGATCTTATCAGACAACCTTAGATATTTGACTCATAAAGTCTTAAATGACCGTAAGGCCATAAGCACTACATTAGAAACCACATTTCATAAAAAAATGGCTAATAAAAATGAAGTCTCATCTAGCTTTAGTTTCTCGATAGAGGAAGTAGGAGATGCCAAAATGAAAAACATATCCCCTGCTCACCTTCTGACCTTCAGAGGATACCCAACTGAGGACCCTGGCCTATTTTTATTTAAGTTTGATGTCTTATGTAGGTCTGTGGACTACAAATCCGATATGCAGAAGCTGAAACTCTTTCCTTCTACATTGGACGATGTAGATCTATAGTGGTTCATCGGTCTATGAGACAAACACATTGCCACATGGAACCAGATGAAGAGGCTATTTTTAGAGCAATACCAAGATTTCGAGAGAGCAAGAGACTCAAGGGAGGAGGTCCTGAGCATGACACAGAAAGAATATGAGTCTCTCAAGGAGTATTGGGAGAGATTCAACTTTAATCTTCAACAATCTCCTCATGTGAGACTATCTGATAAGTCCCTCAAAAGCATATTTTTGAGAGGACTTACCAATGAATCACTGGAGGCTCTTAACATGATCTCTGGAGGTGATGTCTACCAGCATGCTATGGAAGACATCCGACAACTATGTCGGAACTACTCAAGAAGGTGAGGCAAGGCCACCTCCAGAACCATGAAAGTGACTACTTCAGTCACAAAGATAGAAATAGGTAACATGCTAGAGGATTTAAAGAGCGAAATGCTCTCATCTCTAGCATTGTAGATGGATACGTTGCTGTTAGAGAAAAAGAAGCAAGAAAATGACATAGCATTGGCTTATTTCTGTCCAAAATGCAGAGGGAGGCATGCAAAGAATGCATGCCAGGAGAACAAATTTAGAGTATGTGCAGTTTGTAGGCTGAATTATAAAACTCGATTGTACCCACAACTACCCAATAATCAGGAGGAGGCTGAAAGCACGGATGCCTATTTCATAGGCAATCGAAAGAGTTGGCCATAGCCCCATGTGAGTAATATGCCAATCAGAATGCTGCCATATGGGGGAGGGTCATACATGCACCAAGAACCACCTCAACCACCTAACATGGGGTTGTGGAGGCCATCACCCTGGTCTAACACACCCCCAGTAGCATTCCCAAACAAGCAACTATGGATGCCATATCCATATCCTGGGCAGCAGTGGAGAGGCCTCACTATGTGGAATTAGGATCCATAGAACATAGCACATGCTCACCCCCAACAAAATTTATCAGCATTTCTAGTAGTGAGATCTGCACAGCTACCCACACAACCGATGACAAATCCAAATAATAGGGTGAACCAGCCAACATACAACGTGGAGGGTGAGATGTATCCTATGTACAATATTTAGCTTAGGTCAGGTAGGCAGCTAGGAGTAGGAACACCTCCACTGGTAGAAGAGGAGGAAGAGGTAGAAGAAACACCTTTGGTAGAGGAGGAAGAAACACTTGAGAGAGAGAAGGCTCCATTTCCCAACTGGCTACAAGAATAGAGAAAAGTAACGCAACCAAAATTTGACATCTTATCAAGCTTGAAGAACCTCACAGTGACAATTCCATTATTCCAAGCAATTTGAGATGTTCCAATATATACCAAGGCAATTAGAGATATGTGTCTAAGGAAGTCGGGATGAAGAGCAACCCAGACTATCAACATCATGGGTAAACTAGCGGATTTGATGATGGGCATAACATGCCATCCGAAGTATGCAAACCCAAGCAGCTCGATGTTGACTATAAAAATCAAGGGACATTCCATGTCCAATATGTTGGTCAATATCAGAGCATCCATCAACTTAATGCCTTATGAGACCATGTAGAGGCTACATCTCATGAACCTAAAACCCACCATGACAGTGCTATAGCTAGCTGATTGATCGATCATAGTGCCAGAAGGAATGTTGGAAGATATGATAGTAACGGTCAGCACATGGGAATACCCAATCGATTTTTTAGTCTTACAATCCAAAACTAGGCTGGGTAGTTACCTGCTCATCTTAGGGAGGCCATGGTTGGCAATAGCTGATGCTTACATCAGCTACCAGGATGGTCTGATGACCATATTTGATGGGAAAAATGTTAAAATGTTGACCATTTCACCCCCAACATAGTATGTCGACTCAGTAGGAGAACCCATGTTCATCGAGCATGGAAATCCAGAGCTATCCACGATCCAACCGGTGATGACATTGGAGGAGTTAACAAAATAAGATGAATATGGTGCTATTGTGGAGTTTCTCCATGGATAGCCCTCCATATCTGTACCTAGATCACCATTGACTGGTGCCCAATATCACCACATTCGATAGATACACATTGGACCAGGAAGAACATTAAATGTTAGCAGTAGGTTGACGCCCACACAACTGACAAAATTAGAAGAGCTCTTGGTAAGGCACCAACAAGCATTTGCATGGGATTACTCAGATATGCAGGGCATCATCCTAGAGATCTGTACCCATCAGATTTATCTATATGATCAGGAAACTCCAAGCTAGCAGTCATAGAGAAGAATGAACCCGACAATGAAATACATTGTCAAGGAAGAATTGCACAAGCTCTTGGCTATCAGATTCATATATCCAATTTCTGATAGTGAGTGGGTATCACTGTTAGTAGTGGTCCCTAAAAATAACAAGAAGTGGCGAATCTATGTGGACTACAAAGCATTGAAAAAAGCAACCAAGAAAGACCACTTACTGCTCCCATTCATTGATCAGGTCTTGGACACACTCTTAGGGAGGAAGTACTTCTCCTTTCTAGATGGATTCAATGGATACAACCAGATCCATATAGGAGAAGAATATCAGGATAAGACAACGTTCACCTACCCATGGGGAACGTTTTCCTATAGGGTATTGCCTTTCGGACTATCCAACACACCTGCCACCTTTCAAAGGGTGATGCTTAGTATTTTCTCATACATGATGGTAGA
This sequence comes from Wollemia nobilis, assembly GCA_028583015.1. Taxonomy (NCBI): domain Eukaryota; kingdom Viridiplantae; phylum Streptophyta; class Pinopsida; order Araucariales; family Araucariaceae; genus Wollemia; species Wollemia nobilis. The sequence goes on along the minus strand of JAQPPZ010003554.1, from coordinate 3,469,889 downwards.
TGGGGTTGAGGTATACATGGATGACTTCACCGTCTATGGAGAAACCTTTGAGGAGGCAATGACGAACTTGGAAAGAGTGCTCGATAGAAGCAAGAAAAATAATTTATCCCTAAGTAACAAAAAATGCTTTATGATGATGCAATAAGGCATCGTACTGGGGCACCACCTCTCTGCAGAAGGAATAAAGGTTGATAAAAGTAATATTGAGGTCATCAGGGACCTACCCAGCCCTAGAACGTAGAAATAGATGAAGAGTTTTCTTGGATCAGTCAGGTACTATCGGTGATTTATTGTCAAATTTAGCAAAATTGCCAAACCATTGCACACTCTATTATCTAAGGATGTGGAGTTCAATTGGATGAAAGACTACAAATAAGCATTCCAATTGCTTAAGGAGAAACTAATATCTACACCAATTTTAAGAGGACCAAATTGGGCCATACCGTTCCATATCTACTATGATGCATCCAACAGTGTGATTGGAGCAGTCCTCGGACAAAAATATGGCAAAGAATTTTATGCCATTTATTATGTCAATAGAAACTTGGCAAGATCAGAGCTCAACTACACGATGACAGAGAAGGAGTTACTCATAGTTGTCCATGCTATAAAAAAATTCTGCCACTATATCATCGGATATAAGGTATTTTTCCATACGGACCACACGACTATCAGATACCTAATGAGCAAGCTGGCCATTGGTGAAAGAATTATCATATGGTTATTGCTACAGCAGGAATTTGACATCACCATAGTTGAAAAACTAGGCAAGGATAACATCGTGGTAGATTTTCTATATAGATTGATACCAGCAGACCATCAAGTAGTGGAATACCAATTTTTAGATGAACATTTGTTCACTATTAGTGAGCAAACCCCGTGGTATGCAGATATATCCAATTACTTGGCCACCGAAAGGACCTCACCTGCTCTCTCTTTCTAAGAAAAATAGGCGGTCATAGAGAAAAGCACATCATTCCTATGGATGGATGGCCTCCTATTTAAAATAGGAAATTACCAAATTATAAGATACGTAGCAGAATAGGAGTTCTAAGAAGTACTAAAAGCATGTCACGATGAACCATGCAGAGGACACTTTGCAAGGAAATGAACTACCTACAAAATCCTACAAATTGGGTACTTTTGGCCCACTCTGTTTAAGGATGCAGTTGCATACGCCAGCAAGTATGACAAATGCCAAAGGATTGGTAGACCAACCCATCGAGATGAAATGCCCCTCTAGCCTCAGGTACACTTGGAACCTTTCAATAAGTGGGGCATGGACTTCTTGGGACCGTTTAATCCACCTTCGATGGGGAGGAGGTTTATTTTGGTCTGTATGGATTACATTACCAAATGGGTTGAAGTTCAGGCATTGAGGGATTCAAAGGAAATAATGGTTGCTGATTTCTTATTTTCCCATATTTTTACACAATTTGGGATCCCTGGGGAGATAACAACAGACCAAGAGCCTCAATTTACCTCTAAGTTGATCGAGGAGCTAATGGAGCAATACAGAGTTTGGCACAATAAAACTATGGCCTACCATCCATAGGAAAACAGGCAAGTGGAAGTGACAAACAGAGAAATAGAGAACATCCTGACGAAGACTATGCAGCAACACAAGAAATAGTGGACTACATGGTTGTCGAAGGCAGTCTGGGCATATAACACCATGTGGAAATCCACCATAGGCTTTACACCTTTCCAACTGGTCTATGGGAAAAATGTGATGATGCCCATCGAATTTGAAATCAAGACACTGAGAACAACTTCAGAATTGAACTTGAGCTTGGATGAAGCTCAAAAACAAAGGATTCGATAGCTAGATCAGCTGGACAAAATCCGATTAGATGCTTTGCAAAGAATGGAAATTATACAGAAGCAAAGAAAGTGGTGGCATGATAGCCACATTAAGCTAAAGCAGTTCCAAGAAGGGGAATGGGTATTGTTGTATGATTCTCGGTTCTAGGAGAGGAAAGGCAAATTAATGTAGAGATGGATGGGGCCGTATGAGGTGGTAGAGCTCATCAATAATAGGATAGTGCACGTCAAGACAATTGATGATAACAACACCGTGTTCACAGTCAATGGCCATCGACTACGCCCCTATAACATTTCCAAAACATTACAGGTAGAATCCAGAATATGCGTGGGGGAGACCCCATCTTGTTAGATCTAGACCGAAATCTCACAGGTGAAATGGTGGGCATGGAAGTGCTCACCAAAAATTAGTTAATGTAGTTTTTTTCTTACAATATGTTTTTTTAGGGATGACGCCTACATGCAAGTTGCAGGCATCCTAACCCAAGACCTAACAGACATGAAATGCGTCTAACTACCTTTATTTTCATTTCTTTTTTGGTTGCATTTTGTAGGTGGAGGACCTGAAAACATGAGGAACAGGTATCTAGGAAACCAGGTCTAGTTTGGCTCAGCATTCTGACACTAGCACTCGTAGGTAGAATCTGAGGCAGCATGAAGCAATACTGAGAAGGCTTGATCACTCTTTCCCAGTCAATCACAACATGATTTCCAAAAATAAGGTGCCTTCCTTATAAAGAAGGTGCCCAACCAGAAGAAGACGCCTTCCAATCTAGAATATTCCCCATCAGAAGAAGGTGCCCCATCAGAAGAAGGTGCCTTCCTTATAAAGAAGGCACCTGGCCAGAAGAAGGTGCCTTCCTTGTAAAGAAGGCACCCTATCAGAAGAAGACACCTTCCACATCAAGAAGGCACCTTCCACATCAAGAAGGCACCCCGCTAGAATAAGGCACCTTCCTTATAAAGAAGGCACCTAGCAAGAAGAAGGTGCCTTACTTATAAATAAGGTTCCTAGATAGAAGAATGTGCCTTCCTTATAAAGAAGGTGCACACACAAAAAGAAAAAAAAAACCAAGGTGCCTTGCACATCAGGAAGGCACATCCAACCAGAGGCACCTTCCACATCATGAAGGCACATAAATACCGAGGCACATTCCATATAGGGAAGGCGCACCCATTCATAAGACGCCTTCCACCACCGAAAGGCTCATCCAATAAGGAGCACCTTCCATAGCAGGAAGGTGCCATCATCAAGAAGGTGCCTTCCACCACCGGACGACACATCCAATCAGAGGCACCTTCCATCATCGGAAGGTGCATCCATTCAGAGAGCACCAACAACATCAAGAAGGCACCACATCAATGCCTTCCACATGGGGAAGGTACCAAAGAATGCCTTTCACGTATAGCCAGCACTTACGCCTCCTAGACACCTCGAGGAGAATGAAGAATCACACAAATGAGTGGCACCAGATGACCATACCCCTCCCCCGTGTCACAAATCGGTGAATCAGCGGCCTTCACGATGCCTGAAACACCGAATCATGTACACGCATGTTAATTAAAATTTTTATATAATTATTTATAAAATATACAGTACCGAAAAAGATATCATCGTCATAAATATCATATCCCCCCATAGTCGGAACCACGTGCCAATGATATGGTGCCTTCCATAACTGCTAGGGTTAGGCACCTTCCCTATAAGAAGGCACCTTCTTGAGGAAGGAAGGACATAAAAAAATAGCAGTAGTAAGGGAAGGCGCCATGGGAGGAAGGTCTAAGAATCACGCAGTGAAGAAGAATGAACCAGGTGATACGGACGAAATCAGAGGAGCGATGAAGACATAGTTTGAGGCCGAGGGATGGCTCGAATACTATACCCTGGTCAGTCAGGGCTAGGATATGGAGGCATCCAAGGAGTTTGCTGCCTCCTTGAGGGGTGATGTAGCCTAGGTACGAGGGGTAGAAATTCTAGTCACCCCCAAGTTCATCTCACAAGCGACTGGATTGCCCCTCACAAGGGAATGTGTATACAAGGGTGGACTTTTGAAGTCGTACACTAAGGTGATACTACCATGGGAGAATGTGTAGATAGATAAGGAGGGGTTACCCAAAAATAGCCTCCCCATGAATCTGTAGAAGATATTCATGCAAGTTGCTCGATTCTTCACATGCATCGAGAAATATACCCATCTGCACACTAATCATGTGCAATTTCTCAATCACCTGGTGCATGGAAGGAATTTGAATGTGCCCTTCTACTTGGTGAATGCCCTGAAGGAAGAAGCGACTTGGTACCAGAAGGGGGCATCGTCCACCTTAGCCCACCATGGGCTGATATCGGCATTGGTCTGCCATGTAGAAGCATAGAGGCAGAACCTCGATGCAAAGGGAGATGGCATCCAAGAAAGGCAACACGATGTTGTTGCCAAAATAGGACAAGATGAGAGATGCCCTATAGAGGAAATAACAAGTATCAGGCAATTGACATTGCCCTATTTCATAGAGGAAATAGGGTAGTCACTAGTGCCCAAAAACACAAAGGAAATAGGGCAATCACTAGTGCCCAAAAACACAGAGGAAAGAGGGCATTCCCTAGTGCCTGAGCATGATGAAGGAGCACCGCTTATTAGCGATGAGGATGAATTTCGACTGATAGAACTAGTCCCCAATAGGAAATGTCTACGGTGACTCCTCTTAGTAGAAGAAGAACAGAGCAACCCAGAAGTAGACGTTGTAGCCCAAACCCTCTGAGAATTGACAAACCAGAGCCCACAAGATGCGGGGACTTCTAGGAACAATGACCAGGTTGATGCGGCCTTGGAGGAGACACTCAAATGGCAAACCAATTGCTAGATGACCTAGAAAATTTTGGAGGACTTCCAGAACAAGCATATAGGGGAGTTGAAGGAATGAGATAGACGGATTGCCTAGCTCGAACAGCTGGTCCAGTAGTTGCGATATGAAAACTAGCTACTTTAGGATAGGGGAATGAAAAGAGGGGATGTGTCGACCCAAACCGATTAGGTGAAAGAAGTCCCAAAAAATTCTCCCACATCTGCTAAAATAGTATTCTATTTGGGAGAAATTTGATCAGATGCCCGACAGAGCATCCCGGAGGCAGGGGAGAATTCCTCTGTTTTTGGGAGTGAAGGGGAGAGAAGTCCCCCAATATCCCCTGTCATAATCCTGAGTGATATAGAGTAGGACGAGGGCCTCTAGAAGCAGACAGGACCAAAGGATAAGGAGAAAATCCCTAGACCTAAAGGAGGAGAAGAGCCTAAGGGGTTGAAATCGAACAAATAGGAGAATGAAGGATCACCCCCAAAGACAGCAGCACACAATGAAGATAACTCTCTAGAGTAGGCCCCTCGGAGTGAGGAGACGTCCGATAGGGAGAAAGAGAAGACCCATGTTCAAGCCACCACATTTTCTATAGAGGCCAAAGGAAAAAGGCCCAGGATGGCTTGAAATAAGGTGAAGGTGACCTTCGTTGAGATAGAAGAGGACGAGTGGGATATGCAGTTGTTCACAAAAAGGAAAAAATAATTTGAACGACTACTCAAGGAGATGAAAGCAGCCAAAGAGGCCAGGAAGGTAGCCTCGAGGATGCGAGGAGACTCTAGCATCTGGGTCAATATTACAGAGGATAGCTAGTTCTAGGATATTTATGTTTCATCCCGGGGACGACCCTCCATGATGAGGAGGTATTTGGAATGATGGGGGGTATATGGACCCCAATTGGATGTCGTTGCCATTGCAAAGGAGAACACATGGCTTACTCCTAAAGCATCTAGATTATACAAGGCCCAAGTAGTACCTTCTAGGAGGGATAATTTAGATATCCCTCTAGAAATAATCAGACCTCTGGACACTGACCTCTGGAAAGCTACCGAAGTTGCATCCCAGTTAGAAGAGACGACACTGGCTAGATCACCATTAGTAGTAGCTAGAACAAGAAAAGGATAGTCGACAATCACACCCTCAATTCTGCATAGGAAAAGGTGAGCCACACCTTTAGATGCCAGTGCATAGAAGAGACAGACTAGGGCCATAGGTGTAGCCGAATCCTCTAAGAAACGACAATGATGAAGGGTCAACAGGGCTACCTACAATTTTGATGCCACAAGGGCGTGGCATATGTTAGGCATGGGGGGATGATGAGCACCAAAAATTCTCATATTTGTACACATTTTCTTGATCATTATGCGGTTGTATAATAAGGATTGCATACTTTTATAAATGATTATATAGATATTTGATGAAATTATGCATGTTATCTAATTTGTGTGTTTTCAATGTGTTTTGTGGAATTGCAGTTGGTTTAGTTATATTTGGATTAGTTGAGGTATTTTTGATGGACCCGAAACTTTGTTTATTTGGGGATAAATGCAAAGAACATAGGTGCCTTCCTCTTCTAGGAAGGTGCCAAGAGAAAGTAGGCACCTTCCTCTTCTAGGAAGGCACCAAGAGAATGTAGGCACCTTCCTCTTCTAGGAAGGCACCAAGAGTAAGTAGGCGCCTTCCTCTTCCAAGAAGGCACCAAGGAAAGATAAGAACCTTCCTCCTCCAAGAAGGCACCAAAGGGAAGGAAGCACCTTCCTCTCATAAGGAAGGCACCGATAGGAAGGCACCACGATAGGCAAAGCGCCTTCCTCCCATAAGGAAGGCACCACTAGAAGATAAGCGTCTTCCTCTCATAGAAGGCAAGCGCCTTTCTTCCATAAGGAAGGTGCCACTAGAAGGCAAACATCTTCCTCTCATAGGAAGGCACCAATAGAAGGTAAGCGCCTTCCTCTTCCAGGAAGGCGCCACAATAGTAAGACACCTTTCATATAGGGAAGGCACCCGATATACTTAGGTGCCTTCCTCATAGGAAAGGCACCTCTGTTCTTCACTCGTTGACCAGATTTGCACAACATGGACAACAACGACTGGTGCAGTTCCAACTCTACATCATGTAGAGCTAAATTGGAGATCGCACCAACATATGAAAGCATCATACCAATGCCAGGTGAAGCAAGAACCAATCAACGAACATGCTGCCATTAGAACCAAATGCTAATTTTAAGCAGACGTCGATTGCATTCACCAGACTGTCTTAATTTAGTCTGGGATGAATCGACTATTATAACCTCTTTGTAATAGTTCTATAGGTGTGTTATATAAACACACATAGACCTCTCTAAGAGATATAGATTGATATATATTGATATAGATTTATATAGATATATAGAAACAAATATATATTGTAACACTTTGATAAATATATTATAGTTCTAAGAGTTCTAAGCGCGTGTTCAGCTGGGAGGAAGCTGTTGGAGCCTGGGCCCACTCCAAGCCAGTATTTCTTCCCCACTTTTCTTCTATTTTCTAGATTAGTTTATTGCTTTTATAGGATCACTTACCGCATTGCTATTTCCAATATTTGTAGTAAATTCATTTTTGGGAATGTGTGAATGTTATTTCCATAGATTTAATTATTTTCTTCTTACATAAATTATTGAGGAGTGCATGAGTGATTGACAACCATTTTGAAAACACCCCCCAATAGTAGAATTAGCGGACTCATCTCAAGTGGTATTGTAAGCAATCTTATTCAGACCCTTCACAAGATTACGAAGCTCCTTGGGTTGATAAATTAAATGCACGTGCATGTAACAAAAGTAGGAAAAAGTTAACCTTGTTTGGCCCGCATCACAGCTATGGATGAATACGATGATGAACCATTTGTTGTGAATGTTCATTATCTATCCATCCTAGATTTCACCTTGCGATACTTTGAATGTTACCATTGTCATGGTTATAATCTTGGATTATTTGAGCAAGGGCATAGAACTCCCTATGAACCATAGTATCAATTGCCAACTGATATGTTTGGTCAGGTTACACTTTCAGAGGTCAAGATGAACTTCTAGAAGTATCTCTTGATCACCTAAATCTCAGTTTAGGGAATGATGTCGATTGGAACCCCTATCATCCTAACCCTTCTTATTTATGAAGGGATAACTAGAAAGTGACCTAAATTGCTATTGAACCACCAAAAATATATCATGACAACATTATGGTGGAGGTAAATCCAGAGGATAATCTGAGAATAGACTTGGTAATTGAAAATTGTGAATATGTCGATGATACTATCATGCAAATCCATAATCTAGGCCTAATAGTAGACACTAAATCAAAATTTTCTTCTAAGGAAGTTAGAGAAGAATGTATTTTTGAAAGAGATGGACCAGAATGTTATTTTGGAACAAATGATGATGAGGACTCTTCAAATAGTGAACAATATTAGGATGAGACTGAGTTGACCTACTGAGGCCCTCAACATTTACATCATCTATTACCCATGGATCTAGTGGGTAGGAATTATGGATACTTCATTGATGATAGTGACTATGAAGATGAGACCAAGATGGCCTACCTTAGGCCTTGGTATTTACATCATCATCATGAACCATTTGACATCGATGAGATGTATCAAAGAGTGTATCCTAGCCCGCATCTCAGGGAAAGGTCGGCTAATGCAGACAATGTTTATCACATAGTCTTCCTCAATCATCCTACACATAGGTAGCTCCTTGATACAAATGATCCCATTTTCTAGTCTATCCAAAGATCGAATATAGAGATCCCCATACCCCCAGAGCCACATCTCGGGTATGAGAGTCACATTGATAATGTAGAGGTGCACACACGTAGTCTTGGAGATCTAACCCATTCTATAAATATAATCTTCATTGATCTGACCACTCCACTCTACAACCCAGTCAATCCTTCTAAACCATTGTGCCTTAATCTAGATGTTATTAATTGGGATTGTGTTGATTCACGTCTAAATCCTAAAGATTTTGTTACAACAATTTCACTTTGCACTAGGCTATGCACATGATGTTTATTACACTGAGGGAAATTTTGATGTGGAACCTTTAAACCCAGTGGATGACATCCATGTAATTCCTATGCCTCACCAGCTTGAGGAGGGATCACAGTTAGTAGAGGAAACCTTTGACGTGGATATATCAGTGATGATCCCACTAATCCTAAGAAGGTTAAGTTTAGAGAAATTTTATTTCTTGATGTGCATAACAACCTCATCCCTCTGCTGAGAGAGAGACCTGATATCTTTTCTTGTATGTACAAGAATATGTCGATTCTAGATCTGAAATTGGTTACACATCACCTTTCGCTAGATCCCTCTACAAATTTAATTAAGTAGAAGCTTAGGAAAATGCATCCAAATGTCACTTTAATGGTTAAATATGAGTTACAGAAGATATTGGATGTAGAGTTTATTATCTCCATCGACCTCTAGATTGGGTATCAAACATGGTACCTATAGGAAAACTTGATGGAAGGATCCATATCTACATATATTTCAAATACCTCAATAAGGCAACACCAAAGGATTTATTCCCATTGCCCAACATAGATGCTCTCATAGATGCAACTATAGGTCATGAGATGCTTTCCCTTATGGACGGTTTTTCTAGTTACAATCAAATCCGGATTGAATTCAAAGAACAACATAAAAGCATGTTCACAATGTCATGGGTAACATTTTGTTATAAAGTTATACCATTTGGTCTTAAAAACATTGGTGCCACATATCAGCAGGCCATGACATACATCTTTCATGACTACATGCACAAAATCCTTAAGGACTATATTGATGACTTATTGGAAAATTCATTACTGCATGAAGAGCATACTGAGGTTCTCAAAAAAGTATTTGATCACCTGATTGAGCATAATGTCAAGTTGAATCCCAAGAAATGCATCTTTGGCATAACATCAGGAAAACTCTTAGGATTGATTGTTTCTAAATGAGGGATCAAATTTAACCCAACAAAGATCAAGGTCATACTTGAAATTCATTCTCCCACCAACATCAAATATCTGAGAAAAATTAGCATCCATTGATTCATCGCACAATTATCAAACAAATACCAACCCATGAATTGGATGCTACACAAGGGGGTCCCAATAAATTTAGACGAATACTATCAAGCGGTATTTTCTAAATTCAAGCAATACCTGGAAATGCCACCAATGCTAGCTCTACCAAGGCCAGATGTGCCATTCCTGCTTTATATATTGGCTACTAAATTTCCACTGGGAACCATGTTAGCCCAAAATAACATGCAAGACAAAGAGCAAGTTATATATTACATCAACTACACCTTGGTGAGTTATGAGCTAGGGTATGTATACATAAAAAAGTTGTGTTTAGTAATGGTGTTTGAGACTAATAATTTGTTCCACTACATGCTAAGTCATATGACGTATGTCATATCAAAACAAAATCCTTTGCAATATATGATGAGAAAAAAATATCATAATACATGTATTACAAAGTGGATCATGCTACTGATAGAATTTGATTTAGAATTTATTAGCCAAAAGTCCATCAAGAGGTAGGTCATAGTTGATTAGCTGGCAAAGGCACCTCTTGAAGATAGTAAGCCTCTTGTCATAGAGCTTCCTGATGGTGTAGTATTTGCATTATTGAAATATCCTAAACCCAAAGAACCAGAAAAAAAAAACTAATATGACTTTGTTCTTCGATGGTTCAAAGTGTGAGCAAGGGGGTGGAGCAAGAATTGTGTTTTTCATGCCACAAGGTGCTCCAATGCCCTTATTATTTAAACTAGACTTCCCTTGTACCAATAGAAATGTTGAATACGAGATCCTAATATTAGGCCTCCAAATAGCAATCACCATGAAGATTAAAATATTAAACATCTTTGGTGACTCCCTTCTCATTGTTAACCAAGTGAAGGAACTATTTCAATGTAGGTTTCTTATCCTGAAAGCTTATAAGGATCTTTCTAACACTTACATAGCCCATCTATAGTGGTACGACATCGAGGCAATCCCTCGTACATCAAATAGATTTATAGATACTATGGAATATTTGGGATCCTTGATCCCTTAGAATCTGTCTACCAATTTTACTACCATTCATTTGAAGATGCTTTCACAATCCATGATGTAGCATGAGGATTTTGATAATAAATAATTAGTCAACATGATTCATATAGAACCAAACCATGAGTGGTTATACAAATCCAAAGACTTTCTCAAGAAGGTGCCCTAGGGGTATTTGATCTTGTACGGTCCTATGGGGAATGGTACCACCATTCCCCATAAGTTTGTGTCCCAGTCTACATTCGTGCATAGAAAACCACAAGGAAAATAAGTTATCTTGTATGTCGAGGCAAAATCTTATCAATATTGGATGTCATAATTGCATGACTTCCTTAATATTGGTTTAATCCTGTAGGAATTATCGTGTGCTGCAAATCACACATTCAAATAGAAAGCAACAAAGTATGTATTTATAGGATACATCTTGTACCGTCGAAGCTACAATGAAGTTCTCCTTCATTGTCTTGATCCCCAAGAATAATCCTAGGAAATATCACAAGGGTACATGTGGTGGCCATTTTAATGGCATGGCCATAATCAACTGCATCCTTTGAATGGGTTATTATTTGCCCACTATGGAAAATTATTACACTGTGTATATCAAGAAATATGCTAAATATTAGCATCATGCTAATCTTATGCACTTGCCATCATAGGCCTTACAACCCATTCAAGTGGCTTGGCCATTTTGTCAGTGGGGTTTATATCTAATTGGTAATATCTATCCCCCATCATTGATTCAACATACATTCATTATAATGGCTACTAAGTACTTTAAAAAATGGGTGGAAGCAATCCCTTTAACAATGATAATAGGAGCACGTATTGCGGATTTCATACTTCATAATATCATATGTCATTTTGGGATACCATACAAGATCATATCAAATAATGGAACATCATTCAAAAACAAAATTGTAAGGGCTTTAATTTCTAAGTACAATATACAATATAGTTTTATGAATCCATACTATTCGCAAGAAAATGGGTAAGCTAAAGATTTAAACAAGAAAGTGGTAGCCATATTGAAAAATACTATTCAAGAAAACCACAAATATTAGGACATCCAACTTCCCCTTGCATTATGGTATTATAGGACTAGTATACAGACGCCCATTGGGGCAACCCTATTTTCACTAGTATATGGTGCTAAGGCCATTATGCCCTTAGAGTTGGAAATTCCAACCCTACGCATCGCATTGAAAAATTTCATCGATGGTGATACTGCATGACAAGCTCACCTTGATCAATTGAAACTTCTTGATGAACATCGCATGAATACCCTTGAGCATCTTTGTGTTTATCAAGAATGTATAAAATGAGCTTATAACAATAAATTCCATCTAAGATAATTTAAATTTGGTGATCTTGTATTGAAAGAAAACCAATAAAACTCAAACCTATCATCGCACTTGCAAGATAAATTTACAGCCAACTGGTTAGTTACATATATCATCTCAGATAAGATAGGACCTGGAACATATCACCTAACATCACTTGAGGGTGTTGAAGAGCATGAACCTCTCAAAATTATTCATATTAAGGTGTTCCACACATAAATTCAAAAAAAATTCAAAAGCATTCAAAATAATCAACACATCAAAAACTTGGAAAACATCACAATCCATAAAAAAATAAAAAAGCAATAAACTCCAAAAACATTGCAAAACATAAAAATACAAAAACATTTATATAATGCATTTCATTTTACACATGCATTCATTTAATTGCATTGCATTAGGCATTTCCATCCATCACACTTGCATAAGTATAGGTTGTGTTTTTTATCTTACAAACGACACCACATTTGTATTTCAATCATGCATCTATGCATCATCATCATCCATCACCCCTGTGAGTAATTATGTTTTTTAACACAACCCCTCCTTTTGCTATGAGGAATATACTAGAGGTTTTCAGTCATTCAGCCACACCTAGTGGTCATCTCAGAGTTGGTAGAAATATTGCTTTGCTTTTGAAGATGAGGTCTAGTTTTGATAGCACCTAGCATATATCAAAATCTCATAACTATTTAACACATTAACAATCCTAATTAGGACAAGTAAATATGAACACTACAAAGTGGTCCTAGTCACCTTAAGAAAAATGTTTTTACTTGCTCATTTTGTGATGTGTATGTTCTAGAGTGTTGATCATTGGAAAAATGACAAGTTACCCCCTACCCAAGAAATCCCTTGCTTACAAAATGAGAAAAATCCCAAAATAAAATCCCTTGCTCAAAAAAAAATAAAAACAAAAATACAAAATAAACAGTGATTTTTATCACTATACATGAGCAAGTATCCCAATAAAATTGAAGAAAAGAAGGGGGTGAAGAGCTTGAATCCCTAGAATGTTTAATACTCAAATCCATTGAGTTATCCCCAATACAACAATGGGTTGAATGAATCTTGCCTGGCATTGGGGTAGTTCTAAGCAATTTACAAATGAGCTAGCTTTAGGTGGCATGTATAGCCTAGTGGTCTAGTTTAAATGCATCCAAACCTAGGATCATAGTGGACATCTTGTGATCCTCATTATAGCAATTGGCTGAATGAATCCCACCTGGAAATGAGGTAGTCTTATCATTTGCAAATAGGGATAATTAATATCTTGGTCTTCATAACAAAAAATTTATCTTTCAGGATTTTAGTATAGTCATTATACAATGCTTGATTAATTAACTAGGGTGTTTGAGTCTCATGGAATACCTCAAAAAATTCCTTATAGCAACAATACATCTCATATCACAAATCATTACATATATGTCAAACTCACCATGTCGTATATGGATGGTAAAATGATTAATTATTATGATAAGATTTAACATTTTCATTCATGATTTTTTATACATTCTATGATGTCATCCATTAGATTGTTAAATTCATGTTACATTCATTCCTTATGTTTTAAGTGATTAAAGTATACAAGTTCATTTACATTAGATTACATCATGTAAATAATGCATTACATACATGGAATTAGTCATATCATAACATCATAAATTAAATGCATACAATTAAATAAAATTTAATATGCATTTAACATATAGTATTACATCCATATATGCATACATAAGTAGTCCATATACACATCTAGGTCATAGTATCTAGTCATACATCCATCATCTAGCTAGTGCATAGCAACAATACATTACATCATATAGTGTCAAATCAACATAGCATCTAAACATTGCATCCATGTGCATATCATAAACATAAGCATAAACATCAACACATAATACATGTAATGAGACATCAAAATTCATATCATATATATATATATATATGTGTGTGTGTGTGTGTGTGTGTGTGTGTATTAAAGAGTACATAGAGGTGTATCAAAAATACCCGCAGGCTACAACTGTGTAGGTCCTAAGACCTTACACTAAAAAATGGTAAATATCTCAAAAATTTTTACTAAACATGGTCTACACCCCCTGGCTGGTCTCCTCCACCATATCCTCCCTCTATGTGATTCTGCCTAGAGATAGTGCCCATGGAACTTTCTAATATACCAGTCCTATGATTGGACCGTGTTGATGGCTACCCATTTTCATGTGTCCTGGTCCTCTGTGACCCTGAAACTATAGATATATCTAGCACTATGCCACCATGTAGTCTAACCTCACCCTCTAGGAGAGTAATGTGGGATGCATCTAATGAATGTCACCTAGTACCATCATATATGATAGTATGTAGTCTCCTGGTATTTGCAGCCATGTCTAACCTTGTTGGTCCCTATACAACTGGAGCAACATGAGCAACCTAAGAAATTTATGGCTCTCCCCTCATTGACCTGAGTAGGTCTCACTCTGCAATCCTGATGTCTAGTTGATATTGGAGTATATCACACTACCTAGTGATCTTATCTATCTCTGTATCTATAGTGGCAATATATGTCTGGAAGGTAGCTCTCTCCTCTTAGTACCCTTACCATTGTGTCTGCCCCACTATCATCTAAGCCTGCAATGCACCCATTTGTGCCTATAGTGTAGTAATGGAGGTATCCCTCCCAAAAATCTACTTAGACACTAAAATATGGTCAATCTTATTATGCTACCATAAGCAATAGCTTCAAGACACACCAAGGCCCCTAGGGCAGCCCTCAAGAGGTATACAGTGGTTCTAACCACTTTATGCAAGGTTTTGAAAGTTTCTAGGCCACTTTTGGGACCTTTTGGATACCTTGATGCTATTCGTTCCACCTTGGTATGAATACAAAACATATTCATCCCATGAATACAACAACATTCATTCCAGGGTGGGGTGGATAGCAAGTTGAACTGGCAAAAAGTCAAATTTGGATAAATCGTGTCTGGAAACGGTTACTTATTTTGTCTGCCAATGCCTACAAGTTAGATCACATAGAATATTAATGCTCTAGCCCATAAGGGAGGCCAAATTGGGAGATTCTCTTCCTCCTCCAATGCATGTCACCCTGGTGGCCAAGTGGCACCTCTTGCCTTGCATGCCATTACATGTATTTTGATCCATGAGCTTCCTTGGGTTATAAATTGGATGCATTTTCCACACAAAACATAGAGAGGAGTTTTAGTTTTATGCAACGGAGTGCTGCTAAGATTTCACCTCAACTTTTGTGCTCATTTTTCCCTTGAAATATCTACCTAGCAAAGGAGGTTCATGAGTGAACTAGGAGGAACAATTTGTCACATAACCAAACCATATGAGTGAATTCCCTTACCAAATTTGACAAAAATACCCCAAATAGTGTTTTGGGCCATTTCCCAATGGAATTGGTGGTAAAATTTAGGCAGAATTGATGGGCGTCCCACCCCTAGGTGCCCCCCAATTTGTGACAGTCATATTCACCCATCCTATTATGAATAGAAATCTATGAACAATTTTCATACTATTGTTTATTATTTATTTTCTACATATTCATATTATGATGTAGTCCAAATTTTAGGTCATTCTGAGCTATATTGATCGAGATATTGCAATCCTAATTAGGACAAGTAAATATGAACACTACAAAGTGGTCCTAGTCACCTTAAGAAAAATATTTTTACTTGATCATTTTGTGATGTGTATTTTCTAGAGTGTTGATCATTGGAAAAATGACAAGTTACCCCCTACCCAAGAAATACCTCGCTTACAAAATGAGCAAAATCCCAAAAATCAAATCAAATCCCTTGCTCAAAACAAAATAAAAACAAAAATACAAAATAAACGATGATTTTTATCACTATACATGAGCAAATATCCCAATAAAATTGAAGAAAAGAAGGGGGTGAAGAGCTTGAATCCCTAGAATGTTTAATACTCAAATCCATTGAGTTATCCCCAATACAACAATGGGTTGAATGAATCTTGCCTGGCATTGGGGTAGTTCTAAGCAATTTACAAATGAGCTAGATTTAGGTGGCATGTATTGCCTAGTGGTCTAGTCTAAATGCGTCCAAACCTAGGATCATAGTGGAAATCTTGTGATCCTCATTATAGCAATTGGCTGAATGAATCCCACCTGGCAATGAGGTAGTCTTATCATTTGCACATAGGGATAATGAATATCTTGGTCTTCATAACAAAAAATTTATCTTTCAGGAGTTTAGTATAGTCATTATACAACTTTTGATTAATTAACTAGGGTGTTTGAGTCTCATGGAATACCTCAAAAATTCCTTATAGCAAAAATACATCTCATATCACAAATCATTACATATATGTCAAACTCACCACGTCGTATATGGATGGTAAAATGTTTAACTATTATGATAAGATTTAACATTTTCATTCATGATTTTTTATACATTCTATGGTGTCATCCATTATATTGTTAAATTCATATTACATTCATTCCTTATGTTTTAAGTGATTAAAGCATACAAGTTCATTTACATTAGATTACATCATGTAAATAATGCATTACATACATGGAATTAGTCATATCATAACATCATAAATTAAATGCATACAATTAAATCAACTTTAATATGCATTTAACATATAGCATTACATCCATATATGCACACATAAGTAGTCCATCTACACATCTAAGTCATAGTATCTAGTCATACATCCATCATCTAGCTAGTGCATAGCAACAATAAATTACATCATATAGCACCAAATCAACATAGCATCTAAACATTGCATCCATGTGCATATCATAAACATAAGCATAAACAACAACACATAATACATCTAATGAGACATCAAAATTCATATCATATATATGTGTGTGTGTGTGTATTAAAGAGTACATAGAGGTGTATCAAAAATACCTGCAGGCTACAACTGTGTAGGTCCTAAGACCTTACACTAAAAAATGGTACATATCTCAAAAATTTGTACTAAACATGGTCTGCACCCCTTGGCTGGTCTCCTCCACTATATCCCCCCTCTCTATGATTCTGCCTAGAGCTGGTGCCCATGGACATTTCTAATATACCAATCCTATGATTGGACCGTGTTGATGGCTACCCATTTTCATGTGTCCTGGTCCTCTATGACCCTGAAACTATAGATATATCTAGCACTATGCCATCGTGTAGTCTAACCTCACCCTCTAGAAGAGTAATGTGGGCTGCATCTAATGCATGTCTCCTAGTACCATCATAAATGATAGTATGCAGTCTCCTGGAATTTGCAGCCATGTCTAACCTTGTTGGTCCCTATACAATTGGAGCAACATGAGCAACCTAAGAAATTTATGGCTCTCCCATCATTGACCTGAGTAGGTCTCACTCTGCAATCCTGATGTCTAGTTGAGATTGGAATATATCACACTACCTAGTGATCTTATCTGTCTCTGTATCTATAGTGGCAATCTATGTTTGGAAGGTAGCTCTCTCCTCTTGGTACCCTTACCATTGTGCCTGCCCCACTGTCAGTTGAGCCTACAATGCACCCATTTGTGCCTATAGTGTAGTAATGGAGGTATCCCTCCCAAAAATCTACTATAGACACTAAAATCTAGTCAATTTTATTATGCTACCATAAGCAATAGCTTCAAGACACACCAAGGCCCCTAGGGCAACCCTCAAGAGGCATACAATGGTTATAACCACTCTATGCAAGGTTTTGAAAGTTTCTAGGCCACTTTTGGGACCTTTTGGATACCTTGATGCTATTCGTTCCACCCTAGGATTAATACAAAACATATTCATCCCATTCTGGGATGAATACAACAACATTCATCCTAGGGTGGTGTGAATAGCAAGTTCAAATAGAAGAAATTCAAATTTGGATAAATGTTGTCTAGAAACGGTTACTTATTTTGTCTGCCAATGCCTACAAGTTAGAGCACATAGAATATTAATGCTCTAGCCCATAAGGGAGGCCAAATTAGGAGATTCTCTTCCCCCTCCAATGCATGTCACCTTGGTGGCCAAGTGGCACCTCTTGCCTTGCATGCCCTTGCATGTATTTTGATCCATGAGCTTCCTTGGGCTATAAATTGGATGCATTTTCCACACAAAACATAGAGAGGAGTTTTAGTTTTATGCAACGGAGTGCTACTAAGATTTCACCTCACCTTTTGTGCCCATTTTTCCCTTGAAATATCTAGCTAGCAAAGGAGGTTCATGAGTGAACTAGGAGGCACAATTTGTCACATAACCAAACCATATGAGTAAATTACCTTACCAAATTTGACAAAAATACCCCAAATAGTGTTTTGGACCATTTCCCAATGGAATTGGTGGTAAAATTTATGCAGAATTGATTGGCGTCCCACCCCTAGGTGACCCCCAATTTGTGACAGTCCTATTCACCCCACCCTATTATGAATAGAAATATGTGAAAAAATTTCATACTATTGTTTATTATTTATTTTCTACATATTCATATTGTGTTGTAGTCCAAATTTTAGGTCATTTTGAGCTATATTGACAGATATTGCAATTTTAGTGTTTTCCAGGGTCTCATGTAGGTCTTCGGCAGTCATATGAGGAAACACATAAAATGTTACTTATTTTACAAATCTGATAAAATGGGTTTTCTTAAAATATCATGTTATGTATTATGTCCAATTTCCATGTGTTTTGGATATGTGTAGAGCCATAAATTGTCTGCTTTGTGTTTTGCAAGTTACGCACTATCATTTCAATTATGAGGCACAATCGAACTCAATATTAGCACAATTTATGGTGATATATTCCTAAAATATTATGTTTTACATCCCTCTATAATTTCAAGTCATTTGGAGTTGAGTTGATGCTTATTTTCACTATTAGCTATTTGGCCCCTATGGGGATTGCATGTTTCTCACCACACACACTCGCTATTTGACATTTTTTGTTTCCTTGTGTGTAGGTGCAGGTTATATAGCACATTGGGGATTAGAATTGGACCTCAAATAATCAAATATACAATTGAAGGTAACATTGGTATGCCCACTTCGATTGTGGGTATGAGGAAAGACACTGGATGTGCACCCGAATATCTTGAAGGATTTTGATCCTTGGGCACCCGATTTGTAAATAATTGTATCATCCATTTGAGCCCTCAAAGGGGAAATTTTGTGACCTGTATTTGATCCATATGATTAAATAATGAAACAATCCACTTTGCATTATTTCTTGTTATTTTGTATCATTTCCATTTTACTTGCATGCTTATGTTTGATGCTCATAAGCAATAGGACATAGATACACATATTTTTTTATCATCATTTGGTGCACCATTTTTCCCTCCTTCAATGGTGATCACGGTGGGACCTATTCCCTTTTACCTTAGGACCTGTGCTCCCTGGACGTGTGTGGACTTCATCACCACACATTATAGGTGGGATAGCATGACCTGGAGTTCATAGCCAAGTTGTCGAGCTGCAAGTATACAGGTGAAATCCAATTTAACACAAGATTATCATTCAAAAATATTTCAAACACGTGACACAAGGTCATTTATTTACAAACAACACATATGAAACACACAAAACAGTTTAGAGATTCACACTTAAAACTTAAAAGAGATAATCATTTGTCTTATTGAGTGTTTCCTTTTCTATTTGCTATTTCATTAAAAATTTGTAAAATAGATAATCTTATAGGGTTTGGTAGAGAGCTATGATGGTGTGCACCCACAGCCAAGCCCAATCACAGGCAGAAGCTATGGAGAGTGGATTAAGAGACATGAGTTGTCTCTGCTATAGCCCTAGGGATCTGGTCATACCTCCCTGGAAATCTTCTACTCACCCTAGCCCCAAGATAGTGGGGCATGAGCCACACTTACAAGGAATCCCTATGCGGAACACCCCCAGGGATGATGAAATTTATGTGGGAGAGTGTTCTTGGTACTTAGACACATCGCACACCTTCTAGAATGAAAGGAAATAGTGCACCAAGGCACTAGTAGATATAGTAATACCATGCATTCACATACCTGTTAGGCTGACATGCCTATTCATAGACCTGGGTATGACTTCACACAATGGGTAGAGCAAGTCGGTATGACCTTGCCTACGCATCGCTTTGATAGGGTCTAGTAGATTAGGTAGATTGATAGATATGATACTTGTCACTCAGAGTGAGCTAACTTTGCCCTGCCCTTCCTCGTCCAGGAAGGGAGGCATAAGGAAATCCTATATTTTCCTCAAGAGCAATATTTTTTGCATGCACGATGTGCCTCTGAGCCCATGGAGTATAATGAGCATATGCACCAGCCTGAACCTCAAGTTAACATGGCAACCCTCAATCAAGGGAAGAATGCGATGGATATCATAGATTATATTTAATGAGGTCAACCTCAGGGTGAGATTCCTAGGCATCTTAGGCCCTGCATAGTGAAACAAATTAATCAAGCAATTGCAAGATACACAAAATTCCAAGCTCAGTTCAAGTAGATTTGATGATACAAAGAGCAACTAGACCACTTGCATCAGCTTGAGAAAGATATAATCGAACGATAGACCAACGAGTTATTTTAGAAGACTCTATGAGAGAGGGTTCCTACCCCTAATACACATAGGTAGGAAGTCCACCCAAGTCAACCCATGCTTATTCGAGATAGGTCTCCTAGGCCTTATCCAACATTACCTCCATGACCTCCTAGGCCAGATCGAGATGTACCTCCCAGGCCAAACATAGGGTACCCATGGTAGGCAAATACCCATATTTATAGACTGACTCGAGAGACGCCCTATAGAGATTATGATGAGCATGAGCTAGAAGTAGAGTACTTGGAGATGCCTTACCAAGGCAAGGGGTGACATGCCACCACCCTTCTGTTAGTCTCATAATAACACTGAGAGGGGGGGTGAATCAGTGTAGCTATTTAAATTCAAATCTACAACTCTTAAAGCAAGTATAACAAGAGAGCATTCCACAACACACGATGTAACGAGGTTCACCAATTTGGCTACTCCTCAAAAATTGACTACTTGGACTCCCGTCCAAATCCAGCCTTTGCAAAATACCAATTTTACAATCAATTTACCAGCACCCACTGGAAGGAGCACCAACCCCTGATTTATCTGCACCAATAGAAAGGAGCACCAACCCCTAATTTATCTACACCAACAGAAAGGAGCACCAACCCCTAATTCCAAGCACCAACTTGGACTGCAATTTTGAAACTATAAGATTGACATAAAAATGCCTTCGCTTATACAAGACCCTGACTGGTCTATTGCTAACCCAACCTCTCTCGCTATTCACCAAAACACCACACACACTTACGGCTCTGCTTACTACACTTTTACAACCCTCTTTCCGAGCTTCTTACTACACTCTTACGGCTCTCTCGGCTCTATTTAATGCTCTCTTACGGCACTCTTCCAACCCTCTTTTTGTAGCACTTTCACTCTTTTTCCACAATAAAATTCTCCATGCAGACCTCCTTTTATAACAAAGTTCTGACTCTATTTTTAACTTCAGTTGTAACTTCTTTATCACATAGTATTCTCTCATGTAGCCTATTAATAGTTACGGCTCTTTGTTTGGTCTTCGACTGATGACTTTCAGTTAACTGTTCTTATTTTAGCTGCATGATTTTTCTCTGTAACTGCACCGTAACTATCGTATTGACTTCAGTTAACTCTCCTTATTTTAGCTGCATGATCTTCTTCTGCAATGGCCCCTGTAACTACCATATAACTTTAGTTAGCTATCACATATCTTATTTTGGCTGGGTTCTCTTCTTAGCTCACGCCAAAGTGACCTATCGTGAAATCGTGACACTTCTGCCTCTTTGTCCTCTTCTCGGACTTGTACCCGCGAAAACACATGTCGTGATATCATGACACTTTCACCTCCTTGCTACTTTACTTGGTTTGAACCCGCGAAAACACATGTCGCGATATCGCGACACTTTCGCCTCCTTCCTACTTTATTTGGTTTGAACTCCGAAAATACAACATGTCATGATATCGTGACACTTTCGCCTCCTTACTCTTCCTCTTTACTTTTTTCGCGATATCGCGACACTTCTGCCTTCTTACTTTCTCTCTCCTCCTTTAGTCGCGAAAATGCGACATGTCGCGATATCGCGACACTTTTGCCTTCTTACTTTCTCTTTCCTCCTTTAGTCGCGAAAATGCGACATGTCGCGATATCGCGACACTTTTGCCTTCTTGCTTTCTCTCTCCTCCTTTAGTCATGAAAATGCGACATGTCGCGATATCGCGACACTTTTTCTCCTTTGCTCTTTCTCTTGCCTTCGTGTCGCGAAATCGCGACACTTTTTCTCTCGGACTCTCTCTCTTGCAATATGTCACGAAATCGTGACACTTTTTCTTTCGGACTCTCTCTCTTGCAATATGTCGTGAAATCGTGACACTTTTTCTTCCGTACAATCTCTCTTGCAATATGTCATGAAATCGTGACACTTTTTCTTTCGGACTCTCTCTCTTGCAATATGTCGCAAAATCACGACACTTTTTCTACTTGCCTTTCTCTTCGAACATGTCACGAAATCGTGACACTTTTTCCTTCTTGCGCTTTCTCTTCGAACATGTCACGAAATCGTGATAGTTTTTCCTTCTTGCGCTTTCTCTTCGAACATGTCACGAAATCGCGATAGTTTTTCTTTCTTCTCAAGATGTCGCGATATCGTGACTGTTTTTCTTTCTTGCGCTTTCTCTTCGAACATGTCACAAAATCACGACAGTTTTTCTTTCTTCTCAACATGTCGCGATATCGCGACTATTTTTCTTTCTTACGCTTTCTCTTCGAACATGTCATGAAATCATGACACTTTTTCTACTTGCCTTTTCTCTTCGAACATGTCACGAAATCGTGACAGTTTTTCTTGCTTGCGCTTTCTCTTTGAACATGTCGCGAAATCACGACAGTTTTTCTTTCTTCTCAACATGTCGCGATATCGTGACAGTTTTTCTTTCTTGCGCTTTCTCTTCGAACATGTCACGAAATCGTGATAGTTTTTCTTTCTTCTCAACATGTCACGATATCGCGATAGTTTTTCTTTCTTGCTCAACATGTCGCGATATCGCGACAGTTTTCTTCCTTGTGATTTTCTTTTGATTTTTAGCATATGGGCCACTTCGATCTTTTGGAAAATCACTGTACATACTCTAAAGAACCTCTTAACTCCTGTCCACTGCATCAACCGATCTGTCTGAATGTGTTGACAACAATGACAATACTGTTGTTGCACCTTGCTCAACAATCTCCCCCTTTGGAATTGTTGGCAACACACGTGCAATTTCCTATGATTCTTCTCCCCCTTTGACAATAATACCAAAGGGCTGCTGCAGACTCCCCCTGAGTCCATGCACAACATTCTTAGGCACAAATTATTACAGTTAGCAAAAATTACAAACATGAGCAAAAAGATAATCAAATATATAAATGCTCCCCCTGAGAATGTGGTCCCGATAGCTAGTCAGTTCTTGGGAAGCGTGACCACTCCCAATTTATTGCGAAGGTACTCAAAAATTTCCTTGGGCAGCGGTTTTGTGAAGATATCCGCTACTTGCTCTGTAGTTGGGACAAAATCCAACTTAACCTCACCTTCCGCAACTTTCTCCTTCAGAAAGTGATATCGGATAGCAATATGTTTTGTGCGAGAATGCATGACCGGATTCTTTGAGATGTTAATGGCATTGGTGTTATCACACTTAACTAAAATTGGCTCACTGAAGTTAATACCAAGATCTTTCAGGGTTTGTTTCATCCATAATACCTATGTACAACACGTTGTCGCTGCAATATATTCTGCCTCTATTGTCGATAAAGAAACTGACTCTTGTTTCTTACTGTGCCACGTGACCAATCTGTCTCCAAGATAGAATGCACCTCCACTGGTACTCTTTCTGTCATCGACACATCCTGCCCAATATGCATCTGAATATGAAATAAGGGTGAAGTCCTTACCTTTCGGATACCATAACCCATACTCCATAGTACCCTTTAGATACCGAAGAATCCTCTTCACTGCTGTCACATGAGTCTCCTTGGGACTAGCCTGAAATCGTGCTACCATGCAAAGCGCCTACAAGATATCCTGGTCTGGTAGCTGTCAAATATAGTAGGCTCCCAATCATAGATCTGTACATGGTTTGATCAACATCTGGAGATTTGTCATCCTTGCTCAACTTGCAACCTGTCGTCATGGGAGTGCTAACAGGATTACAATCCTCCATTGTGAACTTTTTTAGCATCTCTTTCACATATTTAACTTGAGAAATAAATATGCCCTTCTCATTTTGATTAACTTGCAGTCCGAGGAAATACGAAAGTTCACCAATCATTGACATTTCAAATTCTTTCTGCATCTTATTTGCTAAATCTTTACATGACTCATCATTGCTGCTATCAAAAATGATATCATCTACGTATACAACAAGGACAATGAGATGGCCATTCTCTATTTTAACATACAAATTGCTATCCACCATACCTTTTTTGAACCCTTGTTGAGTAAGATAGTTGTCTAGCCTTGCATACCATGCTTTGGGTGCTTGTTTCAAGCCATACAATGCTTTCTTCAACTTGCAGATGAAGTTGGGATTATCACCGAGTTGGAAACCATCTGGATGCTCAATATAGACTTCTTCTTCAAGTTTTCCATTCAAAAATGCTGATTTCACGTCCATTTGATAAACTTTGAAATTCTTGTGAACTGCTAAAGCCAGAAACATTCTAATTGCCTCTAGTCTAGCCATTGGTGCAAAGGTTTCCTCAAAGTCAATACCTTCAACTTGTGCATAGCCTTTATGGACCAATCTTGCTTTATTCCTGACTACCTGTCCATCTTCATTCAATTTGTTTCGAAAAATCCATTTAGTACCGATTATATTTTTATTTGCAGGTCTTGGTACTAACTCCCAGGTTTTGTTTTTCTCGATCTGATCTAATTCTTCATTTATTGCCATCATCCAACTTTCATCTTTGCTTGCTTCAGCAACATTTTTGGGCTCAATGTTGGATAATAGAGAGTAGTTACTTACTACTCTTCTTCTTGTCTGAACACCAACTATGGGGTCTCCAATTATTTTCTCTCTAGGATGATTTTTTTGCTAGCTGCCTGTTTTGAATTTCTTGTTTTCTTCCTCTTCTGAATCACTACTTAAATCATCTGAGTCAATTTTCTGTTTCTTTTCCATTTCCTTTTCCTCATCTCCTTCAATAACCTCTTCATAAATTGGGTAGTTTTCTTCATAGCTTATTTCTCGTTCCCTACCTTCATCAACTTTAACATCGACACTCTCCACAATTTTCTTTAGCCTCTTGTTGTAGCATGTGTAGGCTTTGCTTTTTGTCGAATAGCCAAGAAAAATACCTTCATCAGCTCTATCTTCAAACTTACCAAGATTATCTTCAGTTCTTTTGATGTAACACTTGTTGCCAAAAACTTTAAAGTATCTTGTTGTTGCCTTTTTACCGAACCACAGCTCATACGGAGTTTTGCTTTCATGCGTCCTCAACATGCACCTATTTTGGATGTATACCGCAGTATGGACTGCCTCTTTCCAAAACCTATCTGCTATTTTGTTCTCAGTCAACATAGTCCATGCCATTTCCTGCACTGTCATGTTCTTTCTTTCTACCACACCATTCTGCTGAGGTGTCCTTGCTGCTAAAAACTGTCTCCTAATCCCATATTTTTCATAGTACTCTGCAAACTCCTCTAAAATGAACTCTCCTCCTCTATCTGATCTTAAACATTTAATTCTTTTTCCTGTTTGATTCTCAACTTGTTTTTTGAAAATCTTGAACATCTCAAAGGCATCTGATTTAAGCTTCAAAAATAGTACCCATGTCATCCTGGAATAGTCATCTATGCACAACATAAAGTATTTGTCACCATTTATGCTTTGCGTTCTCATGGGTCCACATAAATCGGTATGTATTAGTTCTAAAGGTTTGCTTGTGAAGTACTCTTTTGTTTTAAATGTGGCTCTAGTTTGCTTCCCCTTTTGGCATGAAGCACAAATGCTATTTAATGGTTTGCCAATGGTGGGAATATCTCTCACTTGCCCTTTTTGAGCTGATTTTTACTAGATTGTCAAAGCTGATATGACCGAGCCTCTTGTGCCACAACCAATTTTCTTCTTCCTGTCCAATCAAGCACGCTCCTTCTGAAGTCTCTGAGAGAGTATACAGGTTTCCAGATGTCCTTGATCCATTTGCGATCAACTTTCCACAGTTTGTTGTTCTGACTTCACAACCCTGCTTCTTGAAAATTACTTCATGACCTCTGTCACAAATCTGACTTACGCTTAACAAGTTATGCTTCAGACCAATCACAAACAAGACTTCTTTTGACTTGATTTTTCCATCACTGATCTTAACTGATCCTTTGCCAACTATCTTAGCTCCATCATTATTTCCAAATTTTACAGAACCACCTTCATATTTCTGTAACTTCTCAAATTTTTGTTTGTCACCTGTCATATGACTGGAGCATCCACTATCAAGTATCCATGGTGCAGATTTGTTATGTGCTTTAAATGCTATCTGTACGATCAAGGATTCCTTTTCTTCCTTGGGTCGCTCCTTTTCTTTCCACTCTGGTTTGATTACAGTTTTGGTCACTTGTTTTGACTTTTCTTTGTCAGTAGCCTATGCATGTTTTTCGAGAAATTTTTTATTTTGTCTCAAACCATTTGGTTGAAATTTTCTTCCCCGATGTTTATTTGCTGCAAATGTACTTCGACAATTTCTTGCAATGTGCCCAAAATTATGACAGTTATAACATTCTACTGCATAATCCATCAACGGTGAAAAAATATTTCTATTGGTAAAGTTCCTTTGTCCTACATTATACTTGCAATCTGAAATCTTATGTCCATAACCATTGCATTTAAAACAATAACCAGAAAAGGAATGAGTGAACCTGGGTGATGGTCTTTGCCATTTTGTAGTGGGAGCCATAAATCTTCTTCTCCTTTGATGAGTGACATTGGTGAATCCATCATTGTCAATACTCCTCTCGTGCTTGGCATTATTGCTTTCTTTAGCATGATTCATTTTTTCTTGATCAACCCTGATCTTATCTTCATTCTTTATGGGTTCTACAGTTATGGCCTTTGATCCATTTGATGATTCTCCTTCGATGAAGCCTAAACCAAATTTGATGCCTGTAGTCCTTTGGTTATTTATAATCTTATCCAGCTTCATAGAACTTTCTTCAAGTTTGTGATAACAACTCATTTTTTGATTCATCTCTTCTAGTTGCATCCTTAAACCAACAATCTCTTCTTCTAGCTTGTTGCACTCATCTATCTTCATGGTTAATTGTACTTCGATATCTTCAGATATTTTCTTAAATTCATCTATCTGAAATTTCAAGCTGGTTATGATTTCATTGGCATCCTCAAGCTTTCTTGAAATTTTCTTTTTCTTTTTCCTTTCTATACTCAGCTCTTTAAGTGCAGTGACCAACTCACCTTCCAGATCCACTTCAGCCTCAGCCTCAAATTTTTTATCACATTCTTATTTTTCCTCTATTTTTTCTTCTTCGAATGCCATGAAAAGAGCTTCACCTGTTTCTTCTTTAGAATCCTCACCGGAGCTATCTTCTGAAGGACTGACATTCTTAGATATGAAACTTTTCTTCTTGAAGTTGCCTTTTCTAAAATTTGGTTTCTTCTTCCAGTCACTTCTTTCTTGGTGTGAACCTTCATCACTTTTGTTTTTCTCATTAAGTGGACATTTAGCTGCAAAGTGCCCAATGCCTCCATAGTTGAAACACTTAAATGGTAGCTTTCCTCTGTATTTTCCTTTTCCCCTTATTAGTTTTCGAACAAAGTTTGCTTCTATTTCATCTGATGTCTCTTCTTCCTCGGATTCTTGTTTTGCTTTTATATTTTTATGTGCTTTAAAAGTAGCTTCTCTATCTGTGGGTTTAGTTTTTCCTATTCTCATCTCATATGCAGTCAAAGAACCATGCATCTCATCCATACTAAAAGTATTTAGATCTTTAGCTTCTTCTATTGCTGAAACTTTGGAATCAAATCTTTGGGGAAGAGATCTTAGTACCTTTTTCACGATGACAACATCTTCCATTTCCTCGTCGAGTCCTCTAATTGCATTAATGATTCCATTAACTCTCAGCATGTATGCCTCTATGTTCTCATCGTCATTCATATTTAATGCTTCGAACTGAGCTCGATGCGTTTGTAACTTGGCCTCCTTGATCTTGTCGTCTCCTTCATGAATGCTCCTTAGTTTGTCCCACATGTCTTTTGCCATTTTACAACTCATAATATTTATCAGTTTGCTATCCACTAAACCACACATGATAGCATTCTTTGCTTTAGAGTTATTCTCAAACAGTTTCTTACCGACAGCATCGGTTGGAGGAGTGGTGGGTATTGTGTATCCACTGTTTACTGACTCCCAAATGTCGTATCCCAAAGCACATAGATATGTCTGCATCCTGAGTCTCCAAAATGCGTAATTAGTTTCATCAAACAATGGTGCTTTGTTTGATGAGAATCCTTCACCACCTGCCATTATCTCACTTCCAAGATCACCTTAGCCGATTAAGCTTGTTCTAGAACTTGGCTCTGATACCAATTGTTAGTCTCACAATGACACTGAGAGGGGGGGTGAATCAGTGTAGCTATTTAAATTCAAATCTACAACTCTTAAAGCAAGTATAACAAGAGAGCATTCCACAACACACGATGTAACGAGGTTCACCAATTTGGCTACTCCTCAAAATTGACTGCTTGGACTCCCATCCAAATCCAGCCTTTGCAAAATACCAATTTTACAATCAATTTACCAGCACCCACTGGAAGGAGCACCAACCCCTGATTTATCCGCACCAACAGAAAGGAGCACCAACCCCTGATTTATCTGCACCAACAGAAAGGAGCACCAACCCCTAATTCCAAGCACCAACTTGGACTACAATTTTGAAACTATAAGATTGACATAAAAATGCCTTCGCTTATACAAGACCCTGACTGGTCTATTGCTAACCCAACCTCTCTCGCTATTCACCAAAACACCACACACACTTACGGCTCTGCTTACTGCACTTTTACGGCCCTCTTACAACCCTCTTGCTGAGCTTCTTACTACACTCTTACGGCTCTCACGGCTCTGCTCAACGCTCTCTTACGGCACTCTTCCAACCCTCTTTTTGTAGCACTTTCACTCTTTTTCCACAATAAAATTCTCCACGCAGACCTCCTTTTATAACAAAGTTCTGACTCTATTTTTAACTTCAGTTGTAACTTCTTTATCACACAGTATTCTCTCATGTAGCCTATTAATAGTTACGGCTCTTTGTTTGGTCTTTGACTGATGACTTTTAGTTAACTGTTCTTATTTTAGCTGCATGATTTTTCTCTGTAACTACACCTGTAACTATCGTACTGACTTTAGTTAACTCTTCTTATTTTAGCTGCATGATTTTCTTCTGCAACGGCCCCTGTAACTATCGTATAACTTTAGTTAACTGTCACATATCTTATTTTGGTTGGGTTCTCTTCTTAGCTCATGCCAAAGCGACCTATCATGAAATCGTGACACTTCTGCCTCTTTGTCCTCTTCTCGAACTTGTACCCACGAAAACACATGTCGCGATATCGCGACACTTTCACCTCCTTGCTACTTTACTTGGTTTGAACCCACAAAAACACATGTCATGATATCGTGACACTTTTGCCTCCTTGCTACTCTTACTTGGCTTGTACCCGTGAAAACACAACATGTTGCGATATCACAACACTTTTGCCTCCTTACTCTTCCTCTTTACTTTTGTCATGATATCGCGACACTTCTGCCTTCTTACTTTCTCTCTCCTCCTTTAGTCACGAAAATGCGACATGTCGCGATATCATGACACTTTTGCCTTCTTACTTTCTCTCTCCTCCTTTAGTCATGAAAATATGACATGTCGCGATATCGTGACACTTTTGCCTTCTTGCTTTCTCTCTCCTCATTTAGTCACGAAAATGCAACATGTCACGATATCGCGACACTTTTTCTCCTTTGCTCTTTCTCTTGCCTTCGGGTCGTGAAAACGCGACATGTCATGATATCGCGACACTTTTTCTCTCGAACTCTCTCTCTTGCAATATGTCACGAAATCACGACACTTTTTCTTTCGGACTCTCTCTCTTGCAATATGTCATGAAATCGTGACACTTTTTCTTCCGTACAATCTCTCTTGCAATATGTCGTGAAATCACGACACTTTTTCTTTTGGACTCTCTCTCTTGCAATATGTCACGAAATCATGACACTTTTTCTACTTGCCTTTCTCTTCCAACATGTCATGAAATCGTGACAGTTTTTCCTGCTTGCGCTTTCTCTTCGAACATGTCATGAAATCGCGACAGTTTTTCTTTCTTCTCAACATGTCGCGATATCACGACTATTTTTCTTTCTTGCGCTTTCTCTTCGAACATGTCACGAAATCGTGACAATTTTTCTTTCTTCTCAACATGTTGCGATATCGCGACTATTTTTTTTTCTTGCACTTTCTCTTCGAACATGTCATGAAATCGTGACACTTTTTCTACTTGCCTTTTCTCTTTGAATATGTCACGAAATCATGACAGTTTTTCCTGCTTGCGCTTTCTCTTCGAACATGTCATGAAATCGTGACAGTTTTTCTTTCTTCTCAACATGTCGCGATATCACGATAGTTTTTCTTTCTTGCGCTTTCTCTTTGAACATGTCACGAAATCGCGACAGTTTTTCTTTCTTCTCAACATGTCGCGATATCGCGATAGTTTTTCTTTCTTGCTCAACATGTCGCGATATCGCGACAGTTTTCTTCCTTGTGATTTTATTTTGATTTTTAGCATATGGGTGTTGAGTGGTATTTTCACACATTTGTGAAAGTGCACTTTTCTTTAGGATTTGGGTTTCAAATCCCCTCTTGCAAAGAAGTCAACCAAACAACTTCTCCAAGGTCTCCACTGTATTAGCATTTGCAACTGAGTATTAGTAATCTCAAATAAAGATATTCAATTAAAATGCTTGGAACACCTTAGTGATTGCAAGTAATTGTAAAAAAGGGGCAATGTTGGTTTATTTCAACATGAAACTTTAGTGATTGTTCATTATTTTACTTTTTTTTAGATTTTGTAATTTTTATGTATTTATTTTAACTAAGTTGGACCTTTTGAAAAAATAAAATAAAATGAAAAGAAATGCAGAAAATAAAAAATTGAACACGTTCAGTCTTATGCTATTCTATTTTGACAAAACCGAATATGTGAGAGTTTTGTACATGCAACCTAGCCTATTTGACCTACAAAACAAACACAATCAAAGTAAACTAGGTGCTAGCTCCTAAGGTTTAAAATGATTTTTAGATTGCATACATTCACATGAAATAACCCAAAACAATGGCATGAATTTCATTTATAAATCTAAAATCTGAAAGGAGAAAAATAGAATAGTTAAAATGAAGCATGCAAAAAATTTCTCATCCTTTCTTGCCCATAAAATGCAAATTTTTGAACAATTTTGCATTAAAAAAATGTGTCCTATTACAATAGCAGAATCTCTGGTTTTTCTCAAAACCAACAAAAGTGGAAGAAAAGCACTCCACAGTAGGCTCAGAATGGCTAAACACCCTCAACTCTGCAACCCACTCGTAGCGGTTTCTAACCTCTGTATCAATCTGTGCCTCTACATTTTATACTTGCTAGCAAATTGCTTCTCCTTCCACGACGGTTCGTTTCGTCTTCCAGACTGCTTTGTTTCATTGCTTTTGATTTTGTGCTTGAGATCTTCTCTGTGAACTGTAATGCCTCTATAGCCCTTACACATGTACGCCACGTGTTCCACACTTTTTTGCATGTTTTGTAACGGCCCCATGTAAATCGTGACCAAAAATAGCATGTAGCTTTGCTCCTTTACTTTCACCATGAAAACGTGACATGTTGTGATATCGTGACATTTTCCTACCAGCAGCCTTGCCAATGCAACCTGTCATGAAATCGTGATGTTTTTTTGTTTTGAGCTGTGAGGATGCAACCTATCACGAAATCACAACGCTTTTCATCTCCGTATGCCTTGGCTTCTTCCTGTCACAAAATCGTGACGCTTTTTCATTTGGAGCTATCTTGCAGCTTTTTGTCGTGAAATCGTGATGCTTTTTCACTTGGTACGCTTTTGGCCACAACCTGTCATGAAATCATGATGTTTTTCACTTGGTATGCCTTCGGACGTAACCTGTCATGAAATCGTGACGTTTTTCACTTGATACGCCTTCGATCGCAACCTGTCACAAAATCGTGACATTTTTACTTGGTATGCCTTCGGCTGCAACCTGTTGCAAAATCATGACATTTTTCACTTGGTATGCCTTCAGCCACAACCTGTCACGAAATCATGACGTTTTTCACTTGGTACGCCTTCGACCACAACCTGTCGTGAAATCACGATGTTTTTCACTTGGTATGCCTTCGACTGCAACCTATCGTGAAATCGTTATGCTTCTCCATTTTGGGCCCCTTTGCTATTTCCTGTCATGATATCATGACGTTTTTCTACTTCGTGCCCCTTTGCTGCTTTTTGTCATGAAATCACGATGCTTTCTGCTTCGTGCCCCTGTTTGACTGGTTTGATCATAATTTTGTGACATGTCACGATTTTGCGACAATTTTCCATTTTGTCTTTCACTCTCCTCTTTGGACCGTGATTTCACAACACGTCGTGAAATCATGACAACTTTCGATCAATGCCTCTTCCTGCTTTCCTGGGCCGTGAAATCTTGACATGTCATGATATCACGACATTTTTTCATTTCAGGTCGCAACGGAGCAACATGTCAAGATATCACAACTTTTCTTTTTCGGCAGCGACAGAGCGACATGTCGCAATATCGCGACAACTTTTTATTTTTGACCGTGACAGAGCGACATGTCATGATATCGCGATAACTTTTTATTTTCGGCCACGACAGAGCGACATGTCGCGATATCGCGACACTTTTTCTCCTTAGTGAAATTTTTGCTTTTTTCTTGATTTTTTAGCATTTGGGCTACTGCAGTTTTCCTTGAAAGCATGCAAAAAGGTGGGTCCCCAATTTTGGGGTGTGTTGTGGATCAGCCACAACAAATGGTGACTCTACTATCAAATGCTCTTGAGCATTTTGGTGAGAACCCAACCTAAAATAAACAAGCTTAGATACAGGCATCAGCACATAGAAGATAAACAAATACCGACAAATAAAAAATACATGAAACATCCGAATCATTAAGTATCAGCTCGGTGTGTGCAAAGTGTTTCATTCCCTATCATTTGAACTTGTTCAACATTCCATTGTCAGTTTCACTTATGATTTGTATGCAAGGCTATGAATGATTTGTGCAGAATTTGATGCATGATGAAGATGCTAGAGATGTAACAACCTGCTTTATAAATGCTCAAACCTTCTTATATCATGGACAAACATATTAAAGATGTCAAACCCTCTTAGGACCAAATATATATCTATTAAATTAATTCCTTAGATCCCAAAGTTGGTTATGTGTCACTACCATCTTGAACCCATGTGCAAGTGTACGTGAAATCAGAACTTTGGGGAATAGGATTCCCAACCTAAGTGAGATGGGAATTTAACCCTATCCTTACTATTCTGATTTGGATTTTATTACCTCATCTTGAACAAAATTATTTAACCTATTATGGATGAAATGGTCAGGCTAGTTTATCCATATGAGCAATCAGTGGTCTTACTTTTAGGCAAGACATGTTGCCACGCATGAGCATACTTAACCTCATAATCCATGACTTGGCTTTCATTCATTCTTTTCTCTCTCTTTTTTCTTTGGACCTTTGAGATGACTACCCATCCTTGCTAGGGACATGTAGTACGATCCCTCCAATCCAATATTAAGATGAAATGGAAAATATTATCTTTTATCTCTTGGACCTTGGAGATGACTACTCATCCTTTGCAAAGGACACGTAGTACAATCCTTCCAATCCAAGATTGAGATGAAATGGAAAAAATTAGTTTTACTTTTATTACTTGGACCTTTGGGATGACTACCCATCCTTTGCAGAGGACATGTAGTATGATCCTTCTAATCCAAGCCTTATGATGAAACAAAAAAAATGGAAGCCTTGGGGAATCAGATTCTTAACCTAAGCGAGATGAGAATTAAATTCTATCCTCACTACTCCATGTAGGTCAAACCAGAGCTTTGGGGAGTTGGATCCTCAACCTAAGTTCGATGAGGATTTAACCCTATCCTTACTACTCTAGTTTTAGGCTTTAATCTTGATGGAAATGGTAAAAACCACTGTTTTAAGGATTATGTTACATGATAGGACAGACATGAAATATTCTTTTCACCTCACCTTTTCATCCAAGTATGGTTTTGACCATTTTGCTCAAGATTCTTTTTAATGTGCATGGAATGTGCTTGGTTCAAGATAGCTTGGGCAGCAGTTCCCAACCCGAGGATCCTTTTAATATATGTTATGTAATAATCCTAAGAGGATTCAACACCTTCTCAATAATTGCCCATGGAATGAAAATGTAACTGACATGTATATGCAATGTGGAATATGACATGAGATATGAATGCACTAGTTCTTTTGGAATATATCATCTGTTTTACCATAATGTGCAAAACTGACAACTTCATGCATCACAAGATCCAAACGATAATATTTAAATGTTTGTGTTACTTGTGGAGCTTTCTACAACACAATTCCAATGTTTCATATTTCCCTGATCTTAGGCATAAGTTGACATCTCAAATTTTTCTTCATTTTTTTTTTTTTTTTTTATATATAAAAACCAAACATGTCCATAGGACCAACACATAACTTTAAATTAAAACTTATTCAATCCAAAACCAAACTGCCATCCAAAAATGAAAATTTGAAAACACACACCAAAACCCAAAACAAAAATCTATATACAATATAGTACAAGATGATGCCAAGCTTGGACTATTACTTTCCTGGATCCCAAACATGATTAGAACATTTCAAAAAAAATATAACATGATATGCCTGCCAAATGTTGTGGGCATCCAACAAAAACAAGACTAGACCAAACAATGCAACCCACTTCAACTTTCTTCTCTCACCCCACCAATTAAATTTAGTTCCATTAGTATTCTCATAAGTGAGATTCAAATTTTCAAATTGATTAGACAACGATTGATTTTCAATTTTATCATGTCTATTCTTTAAAGTGCAAATTTCATCATTCCATTCATGATTTAGAAGTAGGCTTTCCTTTTCAAAGGTGAGATGTTGCAAACAAGAGCCTATTTCTAACAGTCTTGAATTCAAATTATTTTTTGAGATTTTAAAACCATCAAAATCAATCAAAGCTTGGCAAACCTCACCAAGATTTGGCATTTCATCATCAATGACATTAGCATCCAAAGGGACATCATGTAACCCATCACTTAAAATTTTTGTGGCTACTACCAAAGGTAAAGATTTCACCTTGTCACCCATACTCAACCCATCATGATTAGAATTTATCACAACTTGATGAGTGTTAGTAGATTTTTCTTTTTCTTCATTGTCTTCTTCATCATCCAACACCTATTCAAAAACACCAAAGTTAGGCACCCAATCAAACATGCGTCCATCCTTTTCAAAACAAGAGCCTAATTTTTCAAAATATGTGTCACGTGACACCTTTCCATGATCAATGGCTTGAGTTGCCTCAAAATCCATATTTTCATTAGGATCATCAATAGTATCAAACCCACACCACTTAGGATTTGTAATTTCATCATTTTGAGATGGCATAGACATTGTAGAATCAATAGGTGGATCAAGATTTTTGATTTCTTGCCCCTCAAGGGGAACAAAAACAATTGATTCTCCTTCTTCATCCATGGTAGTAAAATCATTATCCTTCTCCAAATTTTGATGAGATTCCAACCCTTCTTCCAAAACATTCTTAGATTGTATAGGATTTGTAATATCCTCATATGAAAGGGCAATTGTATTATCCTGCATATCAATAGGCACACAAATTTCATTAGCAGTTTTGGAGTGAGCATACTCTTCCCAAGAATCATAATGATCATCTTTCAAAATAAAATTGTGATGCTCAACTACTTCTTCTTCATATTTTAATTCATCAACATGTTTCTCATCAAATTTATCCTCACCTTCCTTAGATGGTTCAATTACTTCCAAAATTGGGTTATTGCTTGTATTCAAATTGATAAGGCTATCATAATCCACATGTGTAACCCATGATTCACGTTTAACATGATTTGGAAGGTGTGAATTTTCTTGGCCATCATTTTCAACAATGTCATCCGAAACAGATTCATCCTCATAGAATTCATCTTTAGTCAAGGGTTTCCAATTTGTCACATGTTTCAATACTATTTGGATCTAGTACTCCTCCCTTGCCTAAAATCATATTCTTATGAAAATCATTAAAATTGATTTTAGAAACATCTTTTGAATCAAGATGAGAATTTTGAAGTTGATTCATACTTAAGAAATATGGTTGATCTTGCATAGTAGGTTGAGGATTTTGAAATTGATTGAAGCTTGGGAATGATTGTTGATTCTGAAATTGATTCACACTTGAATTTGGTTGAGGTGGATAAATCATTGGATGGGTAAATGAGGTATTAAATTATTGAAGATTATATGATCCAAAACCCACACCATAATTTTGACAACTCAATTGTTGCTCAATTGCCATTGCTTGAGTATAGGCTTGTGACAAAGATGTGATTTGAGGCATCCCTAGAAAATATGTGGAAATGAGTGGGTCAAGAGCATTTACATATATTTGGAGAGCCATTTCTTCTTGAAGAGCATAAAATGTCACTAATTGAGCATATAATCCAAAGAACTTTTCAAAAAATGACTTCACATTTTCACTTGGTCCTTTTTTAATAGTGACAAACTGCTGATACATGCGGATTGGGTCAACTTGCTCTTTTTTGAATTGATTAAGAAATGCTGCCTCTAGCTGAGCCCAAGAAGTGATAGACCCTAAGGGCAGACTTGTAAACCAATCAAATGCCACTTTGTCCAAGGTGTAAGGGAACATTTTACAAACAACATCATCATGCCAAATTGTTAAGTGATTCACAAAAAATTTGAATGCTTGAATGTGTTCTCCTGTAGTATTTGTCCCATTAGACAAAAAACAAGGAAGACATCCCTTGACACCAACGGGCAAATAATGTTGAACTCCCGGTATGTTCAATGGGCTACCTCCCATCCACGGTGAAAACATAGCCATTAGTGAATCTTAAAGAATATAACTTTAATACCCAATTTTTTTTTTTTTTTTTAATTTATTTATTTATGTTGGTCCGGCTTTCATACACACCCCGTGAAGAATGAGCATAAACATCGGTAACACCCACGGGATGAATCCCACTCACTTTAGGATCTAGCTGGTTATCCAAGGTGTGAGTTACAGAGTCGGGTCGAATGTCTATTCACTCTTTTCCGCTTCTGGAATAGATTTCAATATGGACTGTCTGTTACCTTACAGGGGGTTCTTGAACTTGTTCAGTAGTTGCAGAAGTTGTTACTTGTTAACAATCAGATTTAACTTGATTCTTGATCTAGCTCTCATGGGTCAACAGATTCAAATAAAAGACAAATAAAGAAAGTAAAAATGGATCATTCACGGTAAGCAAAGAGAGGGTAGGGTAAGGCAGAAAGGGAAGTTTATCAAACTTTAAACTGTAAAACTTAAACTATCAATTTCATCTATACTATCAGCTTCACAACAGAACAAATCAAAGAGGAAAGCGTCCAGATTTCTAAGATCACTTTCAACCAAGAGCACAAGGCAAAATGGAACAGGTCTAACAGAAAATTATAAACCGAAGAGAAACTGGTTAAAACTGATATCTTTCACCGGTAGCCTAGCTCACACAGTGAAGACAGAGCAATTAGAACAAGCTTACACCTGAAATCTATAATTTCCCAAGCAAACAATGGAACAACTGAAGCCTAACAGCATATTTAAACTTGATAATGGCAGATTTACAGCATATATCTAACAAAATTTAATGGAACGGATAACAGAAGAAGATACACTTATCACAGATCTGTAAAATATTAGGCTCCTGGCCATGCTACCACAGAAAATAGCAAAAGCACATCAACTCCCAGTCCAGAAAACAAAGGATTTCACAAAATTTGCAAGAAATTGCTTATAAGCCTTTTATTTCTAAGTCTCCGCCTCTTGCGATTACATTTTGCAGTCGTATTTATAGACTCAGGACAGATCCTGATCTTTACAGAAAATATCTTTTCTTAACTGCAAATCTTATCATCTTAAACCCTAGGACCCGGGTTTTACAATGAAAAGCCACTTAAAATCAAAGTCCGGATAGAACCTAACCACTCTGCAAAACTGTGCAGTCAGTTGCCATAAATGGAGAAGATAGAGTTGAATGCCACTTGCATTCACCCGCAACTGCAAATGAATGCTCTCATTAATTTCTGCTGGTGAGCCGGATGAGTCACCACTTTTCTCACATCTGAACTCCGCATATCCATCCCCGAGTTGAAATTGTCTCCATGCTATTAATTCTGCAATAAATCTCCATTGAATGCTTTCACCGGCATCTTCTCCTCTAGCATGGCGGTCCTTGATTAAATCTACACTTTAACTTTGTCTTTATGGCCCTTTTTCAGTTATCCGCAAGTGACAGATGGATTCCTGTATGAAAGAGAAAAGATGCATTAGTACCTTAATAAAATTATCAAACCCAAGCTTTGATTAATTAAAACAGACTAAAAACCTTAATACAAGCTTGTAGGCGGCCTAATTTGTCCCATTCGTGCTTTGACACGTGTCGCTATCCCAGGATGCCTTCTGTTTACAGCTGGAATACACTTCTGGCCCTTTGGGCAACTTTCTCTCTCCTATCGTGATTCTGAGACATGTCGCGATTTCGCGACATGTCGCGAAATCGCGACGTCCCCAGCGCCATGCAACTTCTTCCCCCGTCGGCCGCGAAAACGCGACATGTCGCGATTTCGCGACATGTCACGAAATCGCGCCTCCTGCCAGCTGTCGCACAACTTTTTTCAAGCATGTCACGATTTCATGCAAATTTGATTTCTCCCCTTTGCTTCCTTCTGGCCCTTGGCCGATTTTCCATTATGTCTTTCAATTCGGCAACTTTTTCTCACCATGTCGCGAAATCGCGACATGGTGGCTCCCTTTGTAGTTCTGCCTCCCAACTGTCACGATTTCGCGACAGCGTTGATGCCTTGGGCTTCTTCCTTCGATTTCTTCTTCGGCACTTGCACTTTTCTCTCTTTTGTGTCACGATTTTGATACAGGTAGCGATTTCGCTACGTTTTAATCCCTTCCGTACAATTTGCGACTTTGAATAGCGAAAATGCTACATCTTTTGCCTTTTAAGACCTTTTCACAAAAAGGGTGCAGCGCATCGCTGCAAATCTTACCCCTTAGGCTTTTTGCTACCGAACTCCTTGCAACTATTGGCGTCACGCTCCGAAAATATGCAACGCATCGCTGCAATCCTTGCCCT
Source organism: Wollemia nobilis (assembly GCA_028583015.1). NCBI lineage: Eukaryota > Viridiplantae > Streptophyta > Pinopsida > Araucariales > Araucariaceae > Wollemia > Wollemia nobilis. The sequence continues at coordinate 3,430,253 of JAQPPZ010003554.1, read as the reverse complement.
GAACTCTCCTCTCAACCAATATGCAACGAATCGCTGCAAATTTTGTAACTTAAGCTTTCCCCCCCCCCCCCCCCCCCCCACCCAAAAACAAGCGCGGGGGGGCGCCCCCCCCCCCCCCCCCCCCCCCGCCCCGCGCGCGGGGGGGGGGGGGGGGGGGGGGGGGGGGCGGCGGGCAAAAAACACACCCCCCGGTGGGCCGCCCCCCCCGGGGTGTTGGGGGGGGGGGGGGGCCGCGCGGCCCTTTTTTGTTTAAGCGTTTTTCCATCAACAACCCACGAAAATAGAACATGTCGCGATATCGCGACAGTTCCCGCAACTGCATGCGTTGACCGCGTTGACCGCGATTTCGCGACGCGTCGCGAAATCGCGACGGTTTCTGGGCTTGGTCAATTTTTCTTCTTTACTCAGCGAAAATGCGACATGTCACGATTTCGTGACATGTCACAAAATCGCGCCCTTCCGTACAATTTTCCTTCTCTCTCCTCCTGTCGGTAGCGATTTCGTGATAGTTTCCAAAAATGGAAACGTCGCGATATCGCGACACTTCCAAAAATGGAAAGTTTTGGTTTTCAGTGAATTTATGCAACTGCTTTCTAGATTTTCTTTGTGCCGGGGCAAGGTTTGGCTTAAGCATGAATGATTTCTAGCATGTAAAAGTTAAGTCCCGAGAAAACACGGGCTAGAAAGACAGGGAAAAACACAACTTGAAAGGGAAGTAAGCAATACTGGACTTAAAACCTGAAACATATCAAGAGGGTCCATGCTGCAAAAATGAAAGCTCAAAGTTTTCAAGAAAATTGGAATGCATTTTTCAGTGGGGGTGTGTTGCTTCTCAACAAATGGCGATATCTACGGGTAAAATAATAGCATTATTTTAGAACCCAGGACTCTAGTTTCAAAACAAAAAGACCATGCATCATGCCTTGCCACAGACATTCTTCACAATAAATTGACTACTAACTGCTAGCTGTTAAAATTTCCCAAGGACATACTAGGCTGAATTACTTCAAGGAAGATTTCTGATGTGCAATTACAAGGGTATAGAACTTTTTCCAAGGATGACTGGATTGATTGATGAACTCTGGATTGATTAACTTTTTTAGATCATAAAAAGGGGAAACCGAGTAGAGCTCTGTTTACTAGTTTAGCCTTTTACAGCCTAGACAGAGTTACCCTTTAGATTTACACGACCCAATTTTACAACTGTAGGGTAGAATGGAGTATTGGATGTCCTCTCTCTGATTGAACTCTTTTTATCTCTTCTTTTTTTTTTTTTTTATCTCTCTTCTTTTGAATATATCAATATCTGAAAGGCCTTAAAGAAATCACAATTTTCTTTTATCATTTGATCAATCTGGATCTGTTTCAGTCTAGGCATTGATAGCCTCTGTGGATACCCAAATAATTGCATGAATCATAGTCCCCTCTTATAACCAACTTTTCTTGGATTCCCTGGGAGTTCCTCCAACTAAACAGCATAGCAGTTTTTCTAGAATTAAAACAACTATGGCAAGCAAGACACAAGATCCAATCATCTCCCTACCTTCATCCTGAATAGCAAAATAGTTCTACAGTTCAGTTTAAGCAGACCATCTCAATTGGAACAATGAACAGAATGGGGCACTAGACTGATCAGCTCAGAATAAAATAATTTTGAAGGCTGACTTTTCATTGATGCTCAGGCAAAGCCAAAGAATAGAATATTTCGAAAGCCAAAGGACTTTGCACAGACTTCCAAGGAAGAAGACAGGCCTCTAAAGCAAACAAAAATAAAACCGATCGTGCGCCCCCGGGCGGGGGGGGGAGGGAGGGGGGGGGCGCGCGCTTAAGAGGGCGAAAAGGGCCCCGCGCGCGTTTTTAGGGGGGGGGGTTTTTTAAAAAACCACCCCCTAAAAGCGGGGCGGGCCACCAAGAAGAAACATAAAACTAAAAACTATTGAAGCAATTGCACGAGAAAACTAGAACTAAACTAGCGGAATAAACTTGCAGAGCTATTTACAATATGTACACATATTACAACTTCTTTATGACTTCATTCAAATGATACATTGGATGGAACAGTAGAGAAATAATGTTTCAAGTATTGACCATTAACAGGGAGGTCCAAAAAATTACCATCCAGGTCTTGTAAGCGGAATGCATTGTTACCCAATATTTCAGCAATTTGGTAGGGGCCTATCCACAGTGGTCGCAACTTTGTGTGCTTACCCTTCTTCTCATGGGCCTTGTCCCACAGGAGCACCAAGTCACGCGATCCAAAGCCTTCACTTTGGCTCTCTTGTCAAACCACCGCTTGACAGTTTCTTGGTGCCTACTGAAGTGCTCCAGGGCTTGGAGTCTTTCATCCTGCAAGTTAGTGAGGTCTAAAACCCGGGCTTCAGCATCATCATGATCTTCAAAATAATCTAAGGCAAATTGGTAGGTGGGCAACTTCAAGGAGATGGGAACAATTGGCTGGGTACCATACAGCAAAACAAAGGGAGAGGTCTTAAGAGCGACTTTGTGTTTTATCCTGTCAGCCCACAGTGCATATTTCAACAATGTATGCCATTGCCTGGGTTTATCTGCTGCAGACTTCTTGATGGCATTCATTAAATTCTTGTTGGTAGACTCAGCCAATCCATTGCCTTGGGGATAATAGTTGGATGAGAATCTGATAACTATCCCCATCTGGTATGCCCAATCTGCAAACTCCAATGATTGGAAGGCTGGCCCATTATCACAGACCAAATTCAGGGGAACCCCAAATCTAGTTATGATATTTGTTTCAAGAAATTCAATGACTTCTTGAGCTGTGCTTCTTGTGGTGGTTGCTGCTTCAACCCACCTTGTGCAATAGTCAGTAGCTGTCAAGCACATATTTATGTCTCGCTTGAGGAATTTGGATTGATCACCCCCACAAAATCAAGTCCCCACTGCATGAAAGGTTTGTCTATCACAACTGGTTGCAATGGCAGAGCCCGGTTAGCCTCTTTGGCTGCAAAAGTCCGGCACTGATGGCAGGTTCTGACATGCTGATGTGCATCCTTAAAAAGTGTAGGCCAGTAATAACCTGCTCTTAATATTTTATGTGCTGTAGCGAGATCCTGATGAATGCCCCCGCCCCTATTTTTTCATGAAAACTAGCCATGACTTCACTGACTTCACCGGGAGAAATGCACCTTAGAAAGATGCCAACATAATTCTCCCTGTACAGAGTACCTGCCTTGAGGAGATAGTGAGCAACTTTTAACTTTAATGCTCTCCTTTGAGTTCTGTTCAAATGGGATGGGCAAATTCCAAACTGTAGCAGATGAATGATATCTCCATACCAATCATCAGATTCAAAATTTAACTGATTAACTTCTTGCTGTGGAGGCACTTCAGCAATGTGTCTGGACAAACCAAGTCCTCTGATCAATTTAGCAGGCCTAATCTCCAAGTCATACTCTTGCAACTCTGGTAACCCAATTGCCTCTCGGTTCACCCAACTCATTCCGACTTAGAAGGTATTTAACAGCTGGGTCTGGCACTATGGCATGAGTTTTGCTCCTCAGTATATAATGTCCGAACTGCTTCACTGCTCTTACTAAAGCGTAAGCTTGTTTGTCTAATCTAGAATATTTCAGTTCAGCTCCCTTCAAATTGGTGCTCTTAAAAGCAATTGGATGTTCTCCAGTTTCCCTCCATTGAGTCAGAACTGCAGCAAGTGTATGTTCTGAAGAGAAAGTGTACAGGTAAAAATCTGCATTGAAGTCTGGGCTTACCAGGACTGGTGCTTGTTTAATGGCTGTCTTGATTTCCTGGAAGGCAGCCTTAGCTTCTGGGGTCCAAACAATCTGGCGATCTGCTTTAACATGTCATTCATTGGCTTAACTATCTCCGCAAAGCCGGAGATGAACTTCCTAACAAAGTTTATCTTTCCAAAGAATGACCTCAAATCTTTCTTGGAGTTGGGAAATGGTATGCCGGATATGGCCTCAACTCGCCTGGATCCATAGAAATGCCATCCTTTGTGACTAAGTGCCCCAGGAGCTTCCCTTATGTTACACCAAAAATGCATTTCTTTGGATTCGGAGAAATGCCAAACTCCCTGCACTTGTTAAACACAGACTCTAAGTGCTTGACATGGTCAAATCTGGATTTGGAGAAGACTGTTAAATCATCCATGTATACAACAATACATTTGCCCATAAGCCCCTTGAAGGCATGATCCATTGCTCTTTGAAATGTTGCTCCAGCATTTATTAAACCAAATGGCATCCTCTTGTAAGCAAAAGTCCCCCACTTGGTGGTAAAAGCAGTCTTCATTCTGTCTTCTTTCTCCACCAATATCTGGTTATAGCCTGAGAAGCCATCCAAGAAAGACATCATCTCTGATCCATTAACAATTTGCAGGACTTCATCCATAGAAGGCAGGGGATAGTTGTCCTTTTCTGATGCCTTATTTAAATTCCTGAAATCCACACACAGGCGGATCTCCCCATTTTTCTTCCTCGATCGGCACCAGATTGGCCACCCAGGTAGAATGCCTGATGGGAAAAATAATTGCTGCACTCAAGAGCTTTTCCACTTCCGTTTGGATTAGGGGTTCTAACAGAGCATTAACATGCCTCTATTTTTGTCTGAAAGGCTTGCAAGATTCTTTCAAAGGTATGATGTGAGTGTAAACTTTTGGATCAAATACCTTTAAATCTTTGTATGACCAGGCCATTACATCCTTGGATCTGTGCAGGAAATCAATCATATTTCTCTTTATTTTCGGATCACAATCCTTTGCCAACTTGATGTTCTTTGGATCCTCCTCAGTGCCTACATTCAAATTTTCAGTCTCATTGTCTGTGGTGCCCACATAATCTTCAGAATTCACCTTCTGCTTGATCTTGTCAACATCAAATAGCCTCTCCAGCTCCACCATTCCCTTTGGGATTCTGTTGTCCTTCAATCTCATGATTCCCCTGTCATCATCTAACTGTTCCATCAGGGTGTCCCTTTGGCCCTCGTCAATTATAGCATTCTCAAAGGTATTAGTACTCTGCAAAAAGTTTACAATCTGTTGATCATCTGAGAAAACTTGAAAGCTATCTATATTGTTTGGAACTGAAGGACAGGGGACTAACTCAATTGAGAACTTATCCCACTTAAAATCTTCTAATGGCTTTAAACTTGCAGCTGAAGATGCCAGGACATCAGCATGTGAATTTTGTTCCCTGGGTATGTGTGTCAGATTGAATGCATCAAAGCCTTCTACAAGATCCCAGGCCCTGTGTTTGTATCCCTTCAGATAAGAGGCTTTACACTGAAATTTGCCCTTGACTTGACTTGCCACCAATTTTGAATCAGTGAAAACTTGAATATTTCTCACATTCCTATCCAAAGCAAATTTTAAACCTAAAATCAGGGCTTCATACTCTGCTAAATTATTAGTACATGGGAACTACAGGCGGTAAGACATAAAAAATGTCTGACTTTGAGGCCCTTTGAGGACTGCCCCTGTTCCAGAACCCTGCTTACATCTGGCTCCATCCACATGAAGTGTCCAGACTTCATTAGTATGTACAGGATGAGCTTTGTTAAACTGGTTACTCTGCCCAGTTGTCAAATTGTAGACACCAATATCTACCTCTGCAATATTGACAGTTTCATTAGCTGCATTGTACTCTGTAATGGTGTGCTTGTACCTGGGTTCTCTGTCAACCCGCAATTGATTTGCCACTCCCTTCCATGGCAACCACATGTGTGAAAAATCTGTTGCCAGATATCCATTCAAGGACCTAGACCAATCCCTACTCAACAGCATCCCATATCCCACTGGGATATCCACAACCTGGATTTCAATTTTATGTTGAGCCCTTGGCTCAGATGCTAATTGTATGTGAATATTTTGAAGCTCTCCAACAACTTTAACTTCTGACTTGTCCAATTGGACAACTCTCCTTTCAGACTTCATTGGGGTCAGTCCCAACTGCTGACAAATGGCCAATGGCATAACATTAGCAGATGCACCTGAATCTACCAAACAATTATGTAAGTTCTTCCCAAAAATTTTGACAGTCAGTAAAAAGGGGGGAACTTCAGTTTTTTCTTTGTACATGGCTAGATTGGCATTTGCTATTTTCTTTCCCTTGTCCACAGGTTTAGCAAGCGAGGCCGTAGTATGTCTTTATCAGGTTGTCTCTCTGCTCTGAAATCTGTGCCAACTCATGCGGAGTAATGTTGGCCTTAATATTTTTCATATCCTCCACTATGTTATATCCTTTGTTAAGTGGAGGAACAACAACATCTGGTACTCTCTGAGCTCCTCCCTTTGGTGGAGGTGGATTATTGCTTGGAGAGGGGTCCGGAGGAATATTGTGAGAGTTGTCAGGAGGAGTTGATGTAGTGTTGGGCTCCGGATTCCTGTTTCTCAGGTTGTAGTTATCTCTTCTGTACTGTTGGAAAGCCTGTACTTCATCTATAGGCATTTCAACTACATTCTCAGATTCATCCGGGAAAGAAAAGGAATCCAGGACCATGGCTGCACTATGGCCAGATGAACTTGGGCCATCAGCAGTTCTTTGATTTTCAGGGGAGATCAGATCACCAGACAAGGCTTCAAATGCATTGCAAAATTCCAGACAGTCCAACTCCCCATGCTGAGAAGTGGCATGTATTCTGCACCAGTTGGGCAGAGCTAAATCACAAATGTTCACATCATGAGTTTTACCCTTGTAATCTTTATTAGGTTCATATGGGGGCCTGTTAAATCTGTTTGGCTGATATGAGTATCTGTTGGGATTGTCACCAGTAGAAGTTTGCCTTTTAAAACTCAGAAAATCATTGGCCAACTTCTGAACAATCTTTGAGACTTCTTCAATCCTTGCATTGTCAGCCTCTTTCACTGGGTTCTGTACATTCTCAACAGGTGCAGCAGTTGATGGACTTGCTGATGGTAGAGTCTGACAGACTGGCAGCATCATCTGATGTGGAATGGGATTAAACACAGGAGCAGCTTGTGTGATCAGAGGAACTTGCTGAGCATTTAAAGGCTGGGGTCCCAACTGTCTTTCCAGAATCAAAGCTTCTTTGTAGGCTTCTGTCAAATTGGTAATAGTGGCATCTCTCTTCAAGAAGACAGAGGTCATGGGATCCAGGGAATTTCTAAAAATCTCTAATGCCAAGTCAGCATTAGGTACATAATACCCAGTAAGTCTACCATAGGCTTTCTAGAATCTGACATTATAGGATCTGATAGATTCACTTAATTCCCTTTTGATGCTAGAAAACTGCTGATATAAAATACTGGGGTCTATCACTTCCCCGAACTGTGACACAAAAACTTTCTCTAAATCATTCCAGCTGGTGATAGAATCATTGGTGAGGTTTAAAAACCAGTCATATGCTCCCTCCTGGAGAGTGAACGGGAAGAGTCTACAGGCAACATCTTCATGCTGTACATTTAATAACTTCAGTGCATTCTTGAATGCAACCAAGTGTTCTTCTACGGTTCTTGTCCCATCATGTTTGTACCTGGGGAGATATCTTTCTGGATTTCTGGGCAGGTCATGGGCTATACCCGAAATGTTCAAAGCTGTGGAGCCCAACCAATTTGCCATAGCTAATGGATTGACAAGAATATTCTGAGCTCTGGTTGGAGTGACTATCAATGGTGATAAAACTGTCTGTGATAGAGATGTGGCCCTTCTGTGGCTACTTCTTCTCGGAGTTTCTAATTCAGGAACAAGGAGCTCTCCAGCTCTGGGGTGGGACCTTGTTACCCTGTATGTAGAATCCAGTTTTCACAAGCACTTATAACTTTGCAGTTCTCAATAGGTTCTATATTTGGCAATTTAAAACACTGCATCGACAACTTACAAACGACAACTTACAAAACTGTACTGACAATTTATAATACCAACGGAGCCACTTTTAAATGTTAAAATGCCAGACTCTGGATAAAATACGATATTTGTCAAGCACCACATACAGTCGGATTTCCCAACTCAAGTGCACTAAGAACAGATGTTCTCGGGCCCTCCTTCTAGCGCCAATTAAATGTTGGTCCGGCTTTCATACACACCCCATGAAGAATGAGCATAAACACCGATAACACCCACGGGATGAATCCCACTCACTTTAGGATCTAGCTGGTTATCCAAGGTGTGAGTTACAGAGTCGGGTCGAATGTCTATTCACTCTTTTTCGCTTCTGGAATAGATTTCAATATGGACTGTCTGTTACCTTACAGGGGGTTATTGAACTTGTTCAGTAGTTGCAGAAGTTGTTACTTGTTAACGATCAGATTTAACTTGATTCTCGATCTAGCTCTCATGGGTCAGCAGATTCAAATAAAAGACAAATAAAGAAAGTAAAAATGGATCATTCACGGTAAGCAAAGAGAGGGTAGGGTAAGGCAGAAAGGGAAGTTTATCAAACTTTAAAGCTGTAAAACTTAAACTGTCAATTTCATCTATACTATCAGCTTCACAACAGAACAAATCAAAGAGGAAAGCGTCCAGATTTCTAAGATCACTTTCAACCAAGAGCACAAGGCAAAATGGAACAGGTCTAACAGAAAATTATAAATCGAAGAGAAACTGGTTAAAACTGATATCTTTCACCGGTAGCCTAGCTCACACAGTGAAGACAGAGCAATTAGAACAAGCTTACACCTGAAATCTATAATTTCCCATGCAAACAATGGAACAACTGAAGCCTAACAACATATTTAAACTTGATAATGGCAGATTTACAACATATATCTAACAAACTTTAATGGAACGGATAACAGAAGAAGATACACTTATCATAGATCTGTAAAATATTAGGCTCCTGGCCATGCTACCACAGAAAATAGCAAAAGCACATCAACTCCCAATCCAGAAAACAAAGGATTTCACAAAATTTGCAAGAAATTGCTTATAAGCCTTTTATTTCTAAGTCTCCGCCTCCTTGCGATTACATTTTGCGGTCGTATTTATAGACTCAGGACAGATCCTGATCTTTACAGAAAATATCTTTTCTTAACTGCAAATCTTATCATCTTAAACCCTAGGACCCGGGTTTTACAATGAAAAGCCACTTAAAATCAAAGTCCGGATAGAACCTAACCACTCTGCAAAACTGTGTAGTCAGTTGCCATAAATGGAGAAGATAGAGTTGAATGCCACTTGCATTCACCCGCAACTGCAAATGAATGCTCTCATTAATTTCTGCTGGTGAGCCGGATGAGTCACCACTTTTCTCACATCTGAACTCCGCATATCCATCCCCGAGTTGAAATTGTCTCCATGCTATTAATTCTGCAATAAATCTCCATTGAATGCTTTCACCGGCATCTTCTCCTCTAGCATGGCGGTCCTTGATTAAATCTGCACTTTAACTTTGTCTTTATGGCCCTTTTTCAGTTATCCGCAAGTGACAGATGGATTCCTGTATGAAAGAGAAAAGATGCATTAGTACCTTAATAAAATTATCAAACCCAAGCTTTGATTAATTAAAACGGACTAAAAACCTTAATACAAGCTTGGGCCCCCTTTTTTTTCCCTTTGCTTTGACCGTGTCCTCCCCCGGGCCCCTCCTTTAATTGTGAATACACTTCTGGCCCTTTGGGCAACTTTCTCTCTCCTATCGCGATTCTGAGACATGTCACGATTTCGCGACATGTCACGAAATCGCGACGCCCCTAGCGCCATGCAACTTCTTCCCCCGTCGGCCGCGAAAACGTGACATGTCGCGATTTCATGACATGTCGCAAAATCGCGCCTCCTGCTAGCTGTCGCACAACTTTTTTCAAGCATGTCGCGATTTCATGCAAATTTGATTTCTCCCCTTTGCTTCCTTCTGGCCCTTGGCCGATTTTCCATTATGTCTTTCAATTCGGCAACTTTTTCTCACCATGTCGCGAAATCGCGACATGGTGGCTCCCTTTGTAGTTCTGCCTCCCAACTGTCACGATTTCACGACAGCGTTGATGCCTTGGGCTTCTTCCTTCGATTTCTTCTTCGGCACTTGCACTTTTCTCTCTTTTGTGTCACGATTTTGATACAGGTAGCGATTTCGCTACGTTTTAATCCCTTCCGTACAATTTGCGACTTTGAATAGCGAAAATGCTACATCTTTTGCCTTTTAAGACCTTTTCACAAAAAGGGTGCAGCGCATCGCTGCAAATCTTACCCCTTAGGCTTTTTGCTACCGAACTCCTTGCAACTATTGGCGTCACGCTCCGAAAATATGCAGCGCATCGCTGCAATCCTTGCCCTGAACTCTCCTCTCAACCAATATGCAGCGAATCGCTGCAAATTTTGTAACTTAAGCTTTCCCGCCCCCACCTGAAGCATTTCCATCAACAACCCACGAAAATAGAACATGTCGCGATATCGCGACAGTTCCCGCAACTGCATGCGTTGACCACGTTGACCGCGATTTCGCGACGCGTCGCGAAATCGCGACGGTTTCTGGGCTTGGTCAATTTTTCTTCTTTACTCAGCGAAAATGCGACATGTCACGATTTCGCGACATGTCACAAAATCGTGCCCTTCCGTACAATTTTCCTTCTCTCTCCTCCTGCCGGTAGCGATTTCGTGACAGTTTCCAAAAATGGAAACGTCGCGATATCGCGACACTTCCAAAAATGGAAAGTTTTGGTTTTCAGTGAATTTATGCAACTGCTTTCTAGATTTTCTTTGTGCCGGGGCAAGGTTTGGCTTAAGCATGAATGATTTCTAGCATGTAAAAGTTAAGTCTGAGAAAACACGGGCTAGAAAGACAGGAAAAACACAACTTGAAAGGGAAGCAAGCAATACTGGACTTAAAACCTGAAACATATCAAGAGGGTCCATGCTGCAAAAATGAAAGCTCAAAGTTTTCAAGAAAATTGGAATGCATTTTTCAGTGGGGGTGTGTTGCTTCTCAACAATTTATTATTATTTATTTTTATTTTTTTTAAATTAAATTAAATCACATTATTCCTCTATGAACAATCAAAGCGTTAGACCAGTGCATAACAATTCATGTCCTCCTTTTAATAGTACAAAGTTGTATTGTTAAAAGAGGGCTAAAGATAATAACCAATAGGGCATGAAATATTCAAAATTTAAATCCCTATAGCATTTAAATCAATCTAAAATAAACCGGCATAGGCCCTCCTTCTAGCGCCAAAATGTTGAGTGGTATTTTCACACATTTGTGAAAGTGCACTCTTCTTTAGGATTTGGGTTTCAAATACCCTCTTGCAAAGAATTCAACCAAACAATTTCTCCAAGGTCTCCGTTGTATTAGCATTTGCAACTGAGTATTAGTAATCTCAAATAAAGATATTCAATTAAAATGCTTGGAACACCTTAGTGATTGCAAGTAACTGTAAACAAGGGGCAATGTTGGTTTATTTCACCATGAAACTTTAGTGATTGTTCATTATTTTACTTTTTTTAGATTTTGTAATTTTTATGTATTTATTTTAACTAAGTTGAACCTTCTGGAAAAATAAAATAAAATGAAAAGAAATGCAGAAAATTAAAAAATTGAACACGTTCAGTCTGATGCTATCCTATTCTGACAAAATCGAATATGTGAGAGTTTCGTACATGCAACCTAGCCTATTTGAACTGCAAAACAAACACAATCAAAGTAAACTAGGTGCTAGCTCCTAGGGTTTAAAATAATTTTCAGATTGCAGAACATTCACATGAAATAACCCAAAACAATGGCATGAATTTCATTTATAAATCTGAAATCTGAAAGGAGAAAAATAGAACAGTTAAAATGAAGCATGCAAAAAATTTCTCATCCTTTCTTGCCCATAAAATGCAAATTTTTTAACAATTCTACATTAAAAAAATGTGTCCTGTTACAATAGTAGAATCTCTGGTTTTTCTCAAAACCAGCAAAAGTGGAAGAAAAGCACTCCACAGCAGGCTCAGAATGGCTAAACACCCTCAACTCTGCAAATTTCTCGTAGTGGTTTTCGACCTCTTTATCAATCTGTGCCTTTGCATTTTATACTTGCTAGCAAACTGATTCTCCTTCCACAACGATTCGTTTCGTCTTCCAGACTGCTTCATTTCATTGCTTTTGATTTTGTGCTCGAGATCTTCTCTGTGAACTGTAACGCCTCTGCAGCCCTTACACATGTACACCATGTGTTTCACACTTTTTTGCATGTTCTGTAATGGCCCCATGTAAATCGTGACCAAAAATAGCATGTAGCTTTGCTCCTTTACTTTCATCGCGAAAACGTGACATGTCACGATATCGCGACATTTTCTTGCTAGTAGCCTTGCCAATGCAACCTGTCATGAAATTGTGATGTTTTTCTGTTTCAAGCTATGAGGATGCAACCTGTCACGAAATCGTGATGCTTTTCATCTCCGTACGCCTCGACTACTTCTTTTTGTGAAATCGCGACGCTTTTTCATTCGAAGCTATCTTGCGGATTTTTGTCGTGAAATCATGATGATTTTTCACTTGGTACGCTTTTGGCCGCAACCTGTCACGAAATCGTGACGTTTTTCACTTGGTACACCTTCAGCCGTAACTTGTCGTGAAATCATGACGTTTTTCACTTAGTACGCCTTCGACCACAACCTGTTGCAAAATCGTGACATTTTTCACTTGGTACGCCTTCGGTCGCAACCTATCGCGAAATCGTGATGTTTTTCACTTGGTATGCCTTCGGCTGCAACCTGTCGTAAAATCACAATGTTTTTCACTTGGTACGCCTTCGGCCACAACCTATCGTGAAATCGTGACATTTTTCACTTGGTATGCCTTCGACCGCAACCTATCGCGAAATCGCTACGCTTCTCCATTTCGGGCCCCTTTGTTGTTTCCTGTCGCGATATCGTGACAATTTTCTGCTTCATGCCTCTTTGCTGCTTTTTGTCACGAAATCACAACACTTCCACTTTGTGCCCCTGTTTGAAAGGTTTGACCACGATTTTGTGACATGTCACGATTTCGTGACAATTTTCCATTCTTTCTCTCTTCTCTCTGGACCGTGATTTCACAACACATCGCAAAATCGTGACAACTTTCGATCAATGCCTCTTCCTGCTTGCATGGGCCGCAAAAGCTTGACATGTTGCGATATCGCGACGTTTTTTTATTTTAGGCCGCGACGGAGCAACATGTCGTGATATCGCAACAACTTTTATTTTTCGGTAACGACGGAGCGACATGTCGTTATATCATGACAACTTTTTATTTTCGGCCGCGACAGAGCGACATGTCGCGATATCGTGACAACTTTTTATTTTCAGCCGCGACAGAGTGACATGTCGCGATATCGCGACACTTTTTCTCCTTAGTGAAATTTTTGTTTTTTTCTTGATTTTTTAGCATCTGGGCTACTGCAGTTTTCCTTGAAAGCATGCAAAAAGGTGGGTCCCCAATTTTGGGGTGTGTTGTGGATCAGCCACAACAATGGGCCACTTCGATCTTTTGAAAAATCATTGTACATACTCTGAAGAACCTCTTAACTCCTGTCCACTACATCAATCGATCTGTCTGAATGAGTTGACAACAATGAAAATACTATTGTTGCACCTTGCTCAACACCTTCAATTGATTAGAGGATCCTAGACCTCCACCATAGGATGTGAACAAATACGAGGAGATCAAATCCTCAAATCCTTATAAAGAGCTGCTAGAGCGCCTAGAGTTAGTAGAGCACAAGACCTCTAGGTCTGGATCTCAAAAGCCTACTATGCACCAGCTATGTAGTCAACCCATCCATCCTTTTGTTCCTGCACCTCCTTATCCAGAGTAGTTTAAGCTACCTCAATTGGCTACATTTAAAGGAGAGGAAGATGCATAGGAACATGTCACCAAATTCTTGGGCCAATGCTATTGCATTCATGATGATGATGCTTTTTCTTTTGAGGACATTCGTGACTACCCTCTCGGGCCCCACCTTGGAGTGGTTTTACCAACTCCCTAAGCATAGCATCCGCACTTTGGACCAACTTGCAGATGCATTCCTAGAATGCTTCACCTTCAATACCAAGAGGAAGGTGACGTTGGCCGACTTAGCTAGGTTGAAATAATATGATGATGAGTCAATAACAAAATATGACAATAGATGGCGAACCTTGCTTGCGAAGATGCCTTATCTCCTCCCCATGTCGAAGTTGACTCAAATGTTCTCCAAGAGCTACCTAAATCCAATATCCTTATTGTTGCAGTTGCAACAATATCCGACTCTTGAAGATGCCCTAGCATAGGCTAGGACCATCAAAGAAATCAAAATTCAAGAGGGGAAAATTGTGAAGCCTCGCAAGAAGGAATGGAACAAGAGTGCCAAAAGCACCCCAACACAGTCTAAACCAACAGTAGTGAATCAATTCACCATTAGTGTCATGAGGCCAGCACAAGTCGTGTCGCCTCAAAAGCCTAATTATTAGGCCACACCCAAGAACTATGCCAAGGATAACCAAAATAGTCAAGGGCAAAATCAACAACATCATCCCAAGTGATAGTTCATGCCCATTGTAGAGTCCATGGACTCATTGTTTGACTGCCTCTTAGCGGCTAATGCGATTCACCTACCCGAGAGTCGACCTATCGACCCGAATGCACCAAAGCCCAAAGGATACAAAGAAGACCTATATTGCAAGTTTCATAGGCAAAATGGGCATGATGTACAAATATGCTACAAGTTCAAGCATTTGGTGCAAGACATGATCGATAGGAACACCCTTTAGGTGGACAACCCTATTGCACCAAACAACCAACAAATGGAGGTCTTCAAAGACCCCTTGCCTACCCATGTGGAGCAAGCCAAGCTAGTGCCCCAGGTGAATGAGGTTCATCATGCCCCTCCTAAGCAAGGGTATGTCAGTATGATCAACATTGTAATGAGGAATATGTAGTACCCAAGTCCATCCATGCCACCTATGACTTAGAATGATGTCCCCTCGACATCGTAGCCTCAACCACCTCCTATGCTAAACATCCCACCTTGATTTGTTGTCACCATTGGCCTATTTTCACCATCAAGAGAAAGCTCACTCAGAGCTTGAGAACAATGTCCACCCGACTCTCCATCTATGAGCTCATTCAACAATCAGCACCTCATAGAGAGGCCTTGATGGAGATCCTTAAAGCAATCGAGCTTCAGCCCCAAGAGTCCGACTCCTTCAACAAATTCATGGGGCATGTACAATAGTGCATGAAAATGGTAATTACCTTTCGAGAAGACAAGCTTAAACCAGTTCCAAATGATATGGTAGATCCCCCTTTGCACATTGTCGCATGTGTGAACGAGACGCCATACAAGAGAGTGTTGATAGACATTGGGTCCTCTAGAAATATCATCATGACAACAACTCTCAAGCATTTAAAGCTCTCAAACATCCCACATTGTCGCATCTACCTACACCCTCAGAGCCTTCAATGATGCCATATGCTCAATGGTTGGTACGATCATCCTACCTATTCAAGTAGGGGAAAAGACCATCCTAACGCTGTGCCACATCCTGGAGGGTGAGATGGCATACAATATCCTGTTAGGTAGACCATGAATCAAGGACATGAAGTGCATCCCTTCCATCGCTCACCAGTGCCTTAAGTACACTAATGAAGGGAAAGTTCACGTCATCCTTGTGGACCTAGAGCCCTTCAAGTATTGCAATATGGTGCAGTAGCTCCCCGAGTCAACCTTACCATCAACCCATCTAGATTTTCAACCAAATAAATCCAGCCAAGGTTTGACTCCATCGCCATCGTAGGCCATACCATCCATGTCATCGACACCCCCATAGATATCTAGCACACCTATAGATCCTTTGCCTAGGAACCAAGGGAAGTGACCTATTGAGGAGGCCCAACTGACCATATCCACCATCTCCATAGAGGAGGTTCCTAGCCCAGTAGTTGAGGAACTACCACATGAGATGAATGATGAATCATATTAGGTCTCACTCTCATCCCTCTTCTATCCATAGCCTCAAGTCACTATGCACCTGGCTTCCACCAAATTGGGAGAGTACATGGTTAGGAATGTTACAACCACCCCTACTATAGAGTCGATGCAAGACATGGGCTGACCTCATCTTCCCATAGGCACCATCGTGCCTCTCGACTTTCCTCCTAATCAAATGAATTTTGTCTATGGGGACCTTGACTATGGCATCGAGCCTTATCAACAGTAGGAAGAAGATGAAGAGCCCTTTGGAGAAGATATTAACTACCTATCCAACCCTAACTTCGCTCTGAAGTACCTTGACCTATGCAATTGGCACGATTATGGGTTGGGCCTATATGAGTAGGGTACTCAAGTTCCCTACCATCCACAGTATCAAATGCCATATGACAATTCTGGCTTGGGACTCAACAAGGCCTATGTCCTTAAACGTCCTCATAGATATCTTAGAACACATGACTGGATTGTAGAGATGAGCTCATGCAAAATCCCTTCGCCAATCCCAACCGTGTCTACTCACTAGGGAACTACTTCCCTATGCCCTTGGGAGATGATGAACCCCCTTGTGATGATATTCGCTCTTATGAGAGAGGTGAAGGTTCTCGTACTCTTCCCCACGATGGTGAGGAAGAGGATCTAGGGTCCCCTTATGAGTGGACGTTAGATGATGAGTCAAATTATGGAGTCATGCCCATTGATTCTGGTAGCTCAGATGGAGAAGGCCCTCGGGTCATCCCCATAGATGATGAGGATGAGTTCTATCTATGCATGTTCCCATTGCATCATCCCATCTAGTGATAACTTCTACCTTTAGAGGAGCAAGCTCACCCATAGCCACACCGACCACCATCGGTCATTCCACCACCCCCACAACCACCTCCTCTGATCTTGTGACATCCGAAGGTCCATGGGCACCATAAACCACATAGGGGAAATCATCCATCCATAAATATGATTTCCATAGACCTGTTCGAGCCCCTGCGAGATCCGAATAACCCGTTGGAGCCATTGCACCTTGACATGGGGGTAATTGAATTTGATCGAGGAGATTCACTGCCCTCGCCCTCTAAGTATTGGCCTTACGATGAGATGTTATAGCCATTTCATTTCTCTCCAGGGCCAACTCATGATGTCTTCCATGCTAAGGAGGAACCCAAAGTTCCCATTGATGATCTAAATCCAGTTGATGACATCCATTTGATCCTCGCCCCCCACTAGTTGGAGGAGGGGTCGCATATGTCAATCAAGCCCATGATTGAAAAAGATATCAACTCAGACCCAGAGAACCCACAATATATCAAGATGGGGGAAAGTCCATCCCCTATAGAGCAATCCAATTACATAGCCCTTCTTACAGAAAAGAAGGCAACTTTTGCATGGTCTTACAAAGACATGTCGAGACTGGACCCAAATCTAGTCACCCAAAATCTAACGCTTGACCCCAAGGCCAAGCCTATCAAACAAAAGTTGAGAAATATGCATCCCACAATGGCCTTAATGGTCAAATATGAGCTACAAAAGTTGTTGGATGTCAAGTTCATTATTTTTGTAGACTATCCACCATGGTTGTCCAACATGGTTCCCATCAAGAAGTCGAACGGGAGGATTCGCATTTGCACCAATTTTTGAGACCTAAACAAAGCGAGTCCTAAGGATGATTTTCCTTTTTCGAGCATCGATGCCCTAGTAGATGCCACAGCGGGCCATGAAATGTTATCCCTTATGGATGGCTTCTCTGGGTACAATCAGATTCATATCAATCTGGAGGACCAACTCAAAATAACGTTCACAAATGCCCTGGGGAACATTTTTCTATAAGGTCATGCTCTTTGGCCTTAAAACATCGACGCCACCTACCAACATGCCATGACATACATCTTCCATGACTACATGCATAAGATTTTGGAAGATTACATGGATGACTTACTGGATAAATATTTGTTACACCAGGAGCATCTCAATGTTTTGCATAAAGTCCTCGATCGCCTTATCAAACATAATGTGAGACTAAACCCCAAGAAGTGCGTCTTCAACGTCACATATGGAAAGCTCTTGGGATTCATAGTTTCTAAATGAGGCATCAAAGTAGACCCTAACAAGGTCAAGGCCATCCTCGAGATGCCTCCCCCGACTACCATCAAGCAACTTCGAAGTCTGTAGGGCAAGATAGCATCCATCAAATGCTTCATAGCACAACTTTCGGATAAGTGTCAACCCATGAACAAGTTGTTGCACAAGGGGGTCGCATTCCATTGGGATGACGAGTGCCAAGAGGATATTTGATGCCATAAAATAGTACTTGGCTTCACCACCAATGTTGGCTCTGCCTCGACCAGGAGTGTCATTCCGCTTATATATCTCAACCACTGAGATTGCATTGGGTGCCATGTTAGCCCAGAACAATGAACTACATAAGGAGTAGGCTACTTACTATCTCAGCCGCACCCTGGTCAGTTATGAGATTAAGTACACATACATTGAGAAGTTATGCCTAGCGATGGTTTTCACCACCAAGAAGCTACGAAATTACATGCTTAGCCATACCACGTATGTTGTGTCTAAAGAGAATCCATTGCGATACATGATGAGTCACACTTATCATAGTCGCATGGTGAAATGGATCATGTTGTTGATGGAGTTTGACCTAGAATTCATTGGACAAAAATCAATCAAGGGTTAGGTCATCGTCGATCAACTCGTAGAGGCTCCTCTCCAAGATGATCAGCCTTTGAGCATGGAGCTTCCCGATGATAGAGTCTTCCAAATCTCGAAATCACCTGATTCTGATGAGCCTGGGTCACAGGTAGATATGACTCTGTTCTTCGATGGCTCCAAATGCGAGCAAGGAGGTGGCACCGAGATCATATTTTTCACACCGCATGGGGCTCCCATACCCTTATCATTTAAACTTGATTTCCCATGCACCAACAACAATGCCGAGTACGAAGCCTTGCTCATAGGTCTTCAAATGGCTATCACCATGAAAATCACCAAGCTTAACATCTTTGGTGACTCCTTGCTCATTGTTAACTAGGTCAAAGGGATCTACCAGTGTAAGTGCCTAGTTTTGCAAGCCTACAAAGCCCTTGTGGATAAATTCTTGGAAAATTTTGAATGGTATGACATCGAGGTGCTCCCTCGATCATCTAATCATTTTGTAGATACGATGGCCTCCTTAGGGTCCTTGATCTCGTAGAACCCTGCTGATGAGATGACAACCATTCAGGTCAAGACACTCTCGTAGTCTATGGTTGAGCGTGAGGATACTCAGACCATGCTGGAAGTCCACTTAATTCAAATTAAACCTCACAAAGAGAGATTCTCGCACCTTCATGAGTGCTTGAATCATGTCGATTTGGGGACTCTACTCCCTCAAGCCCCTTTTGATAGCAGTACAATGCTATTCTTACAAGTTCTTT
Source organism: Wollemia nobilis (assembly GCA_028583015.1). Classification (NCBI taxonomy): domain Eukaryota; kingdom Viridiplantae; phylum Streptophyta; class Pinopsida; order Araucariales; family Araucariaceae; genus Wollemia; species Wollemia nobilis. The sequence goes on along the minus strand of JAQPPZ010003554.1, from coordinate 3,410,954 downwards.
CCCACTCAACATTTTCTAGGGATGAATTTCAAGAGGGACATGTCGTTCATGCACTCAAGGCTTCCTCACAATAGGATTTGTCCACACAAATAAGGGAATATCTAAAGCTAGGTAATCTCCCTCCTAGATTGTTGCACGCCGCTAAAAGAATATTCAGATGGAAGGCAACAAAATATGTCTTGCTAGGAGACATTCTATATCATTGGAGCTATGAAGGGATCCTCCTTCACTTCTTAGAGCATCAAGAGTCAGCTTGGGCAATCTCCCAAGCACACGATGGTACATGTGGTGGCCATTTCAGCGGTATGGCCATCGCAAAGTGCATTCTTCGCATGGGCTATTATTGGCCAACATTAGAGCGATATTATTGCGCATATGTGAGGAAGTGCATGAAGTGTCAACACCATGCTAACTTGACACATGTACCTTCCCAAGCCTTACAGTCGATCCAATCGGCTTGGCCATTTTTGCAATGGGGGTTGGATTTAATCGATAAAATATCCCCCACATCCTTGGGTCATCACACATTTATCATTACGGCCATCGAGTATTTTACAAAGTGGGTGGAAGTGATTCCCCTTACCACTATGATAGGACCCCGCATAGCGCAGTTCATATTGCATAATATCATTTGTCATTTTGGCATTCCATCCAAGATCATTTTGGATAATGGGACATCATTTAAGAATAAATATGTGCATGCTTTAACAACAAAGTATAATATCTAGCACAACTTTTTGACACCCTACTATCCACAAGCAAATGGGCAAGCAGAGGCTTCCAAAAAAACATTGATTGCCATTCTCAAGAAAAATATCAAAGAGAATCATACCGATTGGCACACGCAAATGCCCCTTGCTCTATGGTCCTACTGCACTAGCATTCAAATGCCCATTGGGGCCACCCCATTTTCACTAGTGTATGGTGCTGAGGCAGTCATGTTGTTAGAGCTAGAGATCCCTTCATTGCGCATATCCATGCAAGAGTTCATCGATGATGACACCACGTGGCAGGCTCACCTAGATCAACTTATGTTGCTTGATGAACATCATGTTAATGCTCTTGAGAACCTACGCGTTTATCAAGAGTGACTTAAGAGAGCCTACAATATGAAAGTCCATCTTAGAGACTTTCAGGTTGGTGACCTTGTTCTAAAAGAGAACCAACAAAATTCTAATTTTTCACCCCATCTAAGGGACAAGTTTGCGACAAACTGGTTAGGTCCTTATGTCATTACCAGTCATATCAGACCTCGAAACTTATCACCTAGCTTCCCTTGAAGGTGTCGAGGACCCCAAACCTTTGAACGTCCTTCACTTGCGGCCTTTCCATGCCTAGAGTACTATGGCTCAACCTAAAATGCTCCTAGGCAGTCTATAACCATCTAGGTCACCCCAAAATGCTCCAAGGGTGCCTTTAACCCTCTTGGTCAACCTAAAATGCTCCTAGGCGGTCTATAACCATCTAGGTCACCCCAAAATGCTCCAAGGGTGCCTTTAACCCGCTTGGTCAACCTAAAATGCTCCTAGGCGGTCTATAACCATCTAGGTCACCCCAAAATGCTCCAAGGGTGCCTTTAACCCGCTTGGTCAACCTAAAATGCTCCTAGGTGGTCTATAACCATCTAGGTCACCCCAAAATGCTCCAAGGGTGCCTTTAACCCGCTTGGTCAACCTAAAATGCTCCTAGGTGGTCTATGACCATCTAGGTCACCTCAAAAGTCCTAAAGGCATCCATAAGCCCTTTGGTCACCCCAAATGCCCCAATGGCCCCCAATAAGCCCGTTGGTCACATGTATATATCAATCCAAAAAAAATCAAAAACATCATATATATGTCAATCAAAATACAAAAATATTGCATCGCATTGCATCTTCAAACATCATAAAAAATAAAAAACATCATATACATCAATCAAAAATACAAAAATATCATATTGCATTTCATTACATCACCTCTCATCACATTATCAAAATCATCTGCATTAGGCATACTTATCATTGCATTTTGCATCTTAGGGTTGCTCATACGTGTCTAGCACTAAGACTATACATTATGCATTATCCCAAAAAAATCGTGTCAAAGTCAGTTTCTGCATCATTCCATTATCACCTAGCATATCCACTTACATTTCACACTGGTCATAGTAGTGTCTATTACCATCACATAGTCATTTGTTCTAGAATGTCCTTAGGGTTTTTAGTCACTCAGCCATCTCTAGTTTTCTTTTCAAATTTTATAGAAAGCTATCATGATTTTTAGGAGGTAGAGTCTTGCTTAGATTATACCTTGTATACAACAAATCCCAACATATTTACACATTAATAAATCCAATTTTTGTGCAAGGAAAGATGAAATTACGAAGTGGTCTAGGTTACCTTAAGCGAAAAGGTCATCTTGCTCATCCCCCTATGCAAATGGTTCAAGAATGCTGAGAATTGGAAAAAGGACAAGCTCTTCCCTACCCAATTCCCCAAAATAAACAATGGTTTTCACCACTATCAAAAATCCCCAATTCCCAAAATCCCAAAATTTCAAAAAAAAATCAAAGAAATCAAAAGTTCAAAAAAATCAAAGTCAAAATAAAAAGTTCAAAGTCAAAGTCAAAAGTCAAAATCAAAATCAAAGTAAATAGTGGTCATCACCACTTCCCAAATCCCTTGCTCAAAGAAAACAAAATACAAAATAAATAGTGATTATCATCACTACCCATGAGCAGGTATCCCAATAAAATTGAAGAAAAGAAGAGAGTTGAGCTTGAATCCCTGGAATTCTTAGGATTGGCCCATGGTGATCCTCATTATTTTCTATCACCAATTGCGATAGCCTCCCGCATGATGATATGTCTACCACATTAGCTTTTGCATGTGTGTAGACCAATGTTTGCATGTGGATGAGCTAGATTTTGGTAACCTAGACTACCTAGTGGTCTAGTCCTACCAAGTACAAACCTAGGATTGTGACATTCATAGGGTGATCCTCATTCCAGGTTTGGTGGATAGCCTATTTGGCAATGGCGGTATCTTTATGCATCTCACAAGAATGAACTCACTTGCACACACAGGGATATGGAGTATCTTGGTCGTCCTAGCAGATTCATACCTTGTCAAAAAATCTTGCATGGTTAGTATATAACTTTTGATCAGGTAATTAGAGTGTTTGAGTCTCAGGAAAACCTCATCAACATTCTATAGCATCTCACTTCATTCATTCCATTTTACCACATTGCAATAATACATTTCCATATATTCATTACATAAAAATAGTACAAAAAGAAACAAAAGGAATTAATGCATTTTGTATAGTCTATGGTGCTAACATAGTGGGGCAAATCATTAGTCACAGTTCAATATATCAAAGCATGCAATTCATCCATTTCATTGTACATCCACGCATATACATAGCCGCAAATCATATCACAAAAACATCCATATGCATACATAATAAACATCAATCACAATTGCATTCCATCATAGAAGCATACATATGCATACATGGTACAACATCCATCACTACTACAACAAATCACATAACAATATCCATATACAACAATCATTAGCATTTAACATACCATCATAAATCACATACATACATTGCATCCATCTCATAAAATAATAAACGAGACATATGATGACCATAACAAAAAATCATATATATATGGGACAAAAATATACATCATAGTTTCTAAAAATGCCCATGGGCTACAATAACATGGGTCCTCAGACCTCACCAGTATCAAAAAATAATAGCCAATCAAAAAGAGCCTCAACAGTACCCATCACCATGGTCATGCAGGATCGATGCTACGACTCGTACTACCACTCATAGTCTGGGTCCATTGTGATCCCCTAGGCCTACTACCACTAGCCCTGTCAGTCCTCCACCTAGATGATGACTGCACCGTCTCACTCTATCGAGTCCGATGTGAGCCACTAGTCTCCCCATCATCAGGAAGACGCCCTCCAAGGCGCACCACCTCCATCTCTAGTCTATCCATGTAGGCCTATCTCCACTACCCCCATGACTGGTAGGTGTCCACTATTAACTACAGCCAAAGCATCTTTGCCCGTAGCCTCTCTGCATCCTCAATGCTAGATACCTCCTGCCTAGGATCATGTGCTCTCACCTGTGCTTGTAGGGATGAAATCTCGACCTGATCCTCCTGCACCTATGCCAGCAGGAGATCCCTCTCCTACCTAACCCTGACTAGCTCAGCCTATAACTCCACGTATTTTTCACCCTAGGTACCCCAGACACCTTGTTATCCCTATGCCCCTTGGCCCTCAGTCTCCCCCTCATCACCTTGATCCCCCAAGTCTAGTGAGTCCACCTGCTCATATGCCTATTGGTGCTGCCCGTATGGCTCATCCACCTCTACCTGGTTCACCTCCATAGCATCCTCCATCACCTCATCTATGGCCCCCGATGCCTCACCACCAAGAGCCTCGACATCCTCACCACTAGCGCATCACCCACCATGAGTCATACTCCACTGTAGTCTCAACATCATCCACATTAGGAATTTCTACTATCGAGTTTGCCTCCTCTTCCACCTCCTCCACCACTGGCCAGCCCAATGTCCTCTCATCCCTGTAGTGCTGATCTACTACTGGCACCCTGAGCAACCTCTGCTGTAGTCCAAATTGTCATGTAACCCTAGCAAACAAGTACTCTCGCTTGGTACCATGCCAAGAAATCAGCCATTTGTCTCGCCTCACCTGTTGGAGCTGCTCTCTAGCATCCACCCAGACTAGACAATCCTTGTATGGTCGCCACATCACCTACCCTGGTGCCAGTCGTGAGAATGCATCAGTGTAATGGTCCACATTTCCTGTATGATACGACTCTACCCTACCTCCTCTGCCCTTTGCCATAGGATAGCATATCCTATCTCCCTGTTAGCTAGTTGTGCCCAAGTCATCCATGGCAGTCCATGTGGCCGCTCCACAGCTATGTGTTGCCATCCCCAACACTACAATAAGAACCTACAACCTAAGCCCTTTTTCTTATGGTAGCGGATCTTGTACAACTCATCGTAGAGTTGTGCCAGTAGTGTAGTCCCCCATGCCATCACTAAAGGCTCCTCCTTGGTGCACCCCGCCAGGGCGTACACTAGCTCCAGCAGGTTCCAAGGGAACTTGGCTCCTGAAGAATCCGGGAGGAGCATATTGGAGATGAGAGTCATCAGTAGTGCATGCCTCACCTCCAACACCCCCTCCTCATGCCAATACCCTACCAATATCCCACCATTACGTCAATCCATATCTCTACCGCATCCACATCCTCACATAAGTACCTCGTCAAAACTGCACCTCTCTGGTCATGATGCATCGAGCGAATAGGTCACCCCTCTATCGGGATCCGTAGAAGTCGATAGATGTCCTCTAGCATCATCATCATCTCCCCCATGGGTAGGTGGAAGGTGTTGGTGCGTGAGTCCCATAGGCTAATCAGAGTAGTCAAGTAGGCTCGGTCGCCTATCACAGGCTCCAATCGAGTAACCTACTTGAGCCCCATGGCATCAAGCCACTCCCAATCAGCCTCAATCAAGGCATCTCGGGTGGTCTGGAAGAGCTTCGGTGTGTGATACCAACTCTTCACCACATGATAGAGCAATAAACTTAATAAGAACAGTAATAACACGACATTTATCATGCCTAACAAAGGCCCCCACAAGGCCCGCAAACAAATGCACAACTAAGTCATCACAACAATTTAATTCCACAAAAACAAAATACAAAAAATTCAAAAATTTTACATGTTACATCTACCCTAGGGTTTCATTCCCTATCCCGTGATGTGATATGTTTAACAAAAACAAAATACAAAAATTAAAAAATTTTACATGTTACATCTACCCTAGGGTTTCATTCCCTATCCCATGATGTGATATGTTTAACAAAACAAAATACAAAAATTCAAAATTTTACATGTTACATCTACCCTAGGGTTTCATTCCCTATCCCGTGATGTGATATGTTTAACAAAACAAAATACAAAAATTCAAAATTTAACATGTTACATTTACCCTAGGGTTTCATTCCCTATCTCGTGATGTGATATGTTTAAAAACAAATTGTAAAACTTTGAAAATTTTTGGTATATTTTATCTACATTAGGTTTAATTGCCAAAGGTAAAAATGAGGTAAACAATATGGTACATTCGAGGTTAAATTTAGGTTTAATTACTTAGTTTAATCAAAGACAATAAACAATACAACAACATTGCAATTTCAAAAGCAAAATAATGAGGAAGGTGAGTAACCGCATACCCATTTCGCACCGGCTCCTCCATTGGATGCCTCGGTTTGCTGACTCATGATGGCCGCAAGGTGATTTTGATAGCGCTTCACTTCAAAAAAATAACCCTCTTCTTCCTCACCTCTCAAATCGCAAAAAAAAACATGCAATAATGAACCCAACACTTGCATCTGAGGTTTATATAAGCTTGCAAGAGTTCTATTCATCCTAGGGTGGGATGAATGCACTTTGGGCCATTTGTCCAACCCTAGGACGAATACAAATTTTGTATTCGTTCCACCCTAGGACGAATACATAACCTATAAAGTAAAACAACATAAAAAGCACCAAAACAACTCTATTTTGGTCAAAATTTTTGTCTCAGCCACAAGACAAATAATAGCACTCCTGGATGCTTGGAAAGAACCTTAATTCACTCCCTAAGAAGGCTAGTATGGCTGGAATGCCCCACAGGAATGAGGTTTTTCATTCCTTTCCTCCCAGAAGCAGAAACAAAAAGGGTCCCAAACCCACCAAAAACAAGTCAAATCTGATGGAATTCATTTAGGGTCAATATGGAATGCAAGCTTCTAATGGATGCATAGGCAAGTTACTATTTCACTCCCCAAGAAGGCCATTGTGGCCGGACCGCCCCATGGGAATGAAGTTTTCAACTTTTCGCCTCCAGGGAAACCTCCCTCGCATCATCAAAACCCTTTCAAAACTATGCCATTTTTCAATGGATACAACTAAAGGCAACCTCAACAAAAGTCATATGGGTCAAGTGACTCATCGCTTTTCTCATGAGTCATTCCCTCATCGACTCGTTGCTTGAGGGGGTAGTCATACTCAATATCACAATCAACAAGCACACACTCAATCATGCAAATTACGTTCGTTCAACGAATCTTTGACAAAGACAATCACGCTCCTGCTTGGGGTAGCAAACAAGCACAAAATATCAAATCAAAATGCTTGGCATCTAGTAAGCATGTGTAACATCGGGAACCCCCGCATCATGACTGAATGACAACCAAGATAAAGCAAGTTCCTTAGCTCGTTAGAAGCAAGGATTCAAGAACACATGCTCTTTCCAGGATTGGGGCATCTAAAGTTGGTTAGGTTATTGAGTAACCCTAATCATTGAACATTTTAGTCATCTATTTTTGCTCGGCGTTGTGTTGCACACAATGCATCCCAAAAAGGGGTATCTATAGACACTAAAATATGGTCAATCCGATTATGCTACCATAAGCAATGGCTTCATGACACACCAAGGCCCCTAGGGCAGCCCTCAGGAGGCATACAATGGTTCTAACCACTTTGTGCAAGGTTTTGAAAGGTTCTAGGCCACTTTTGGGACCTTTTGGACACCTTGATTGCTATTTATTCCACCCTAGGATGAATACAAAACCTATTTGTCCCACCCTAGGATGAATAGCAACATTCATCCTAGGGTGGGGCGAATAGTAGGTTTGACTGGAAAAAAGTCAAATATGGACAAATGGTGCACTTGGCAATGGTTACTTTTTCTATCTGCCAATGCCTACAAGTCAGAGCACACAACATCTTAATGCTCCAGCCCATAAGGGAGGCCAAATTGGGAGATTCTCTTCCCCCTCCAATGCATGTCACCCTGGTGGCCAAGTGGCACCTCTTGCCTCACATGCCCTTGCATGCCTTTTGACCCATGAGCCTCCTTGGGCTATAAAGTGGATGCATTTTCCACACAAAAAATAGAGAGGAGTTTTAGTTTTATGCAACAGAGTGCTGCTAAGATGCACAATTTGTCACATAACCGAACCATATGAGTGAATTCCCTCACCAAATTTGATGAAAATACCCCCCATAGTGTTTTGGACCATTTCCCAGTGGAATTAGGTAAAATTTAGGTAGAATTGATGGGCGTCCCACCCTCGGGTGCCCCAAAATTTGTGACAGTCCTATTTTTCTCACCCTATTACAAATAGAAATTTGTGAAAAAAATTTAGAATTTTTTAATTACTTATTTCTACATGTGCATATTGTGTTGCAGTCCAAATTTTAGGTCAATATGAGCTATATTGGTCGAGATATTTCAATTTTAGTGTTTTGCAAGGTCTCATGTAGGTCTCTGGTGGTCATCTTAGGAAACACCTAAATTGTTACTGATTTTGCAAATCTTATAAAATGGGTTTTCTTAAAATATCATGTTATATATTATGTCCAATTTACATGTGTTTTGTATATGTGTAGGGCTGAAAATAGTTTGCTTTATGTTTTGCAGGTTGTGCACGATCATTTCAATTACGAGTCACCATCGAACTCAATATTAGAACAATATTTGATGATATATTTCCAAAATATTATGTTCTACATCCCTTTACAAATTATTTTACAAATCTGATAAAATGGGTTTTCTTAAAATATCATGTTATGTATTATGTCCAATTTCCATGTGTTTTGGATATGTGTAGAGCCATAAATTGTCTGCTTTGTGTTTTGCAGGTTACGCACTATCATTTCAATTATGAGGCACAATCGAACTCAATATTAGCACAATTTATGGTGATATCTTCCTAAAATATTATGTTATAAATCCCTCTATAATTTCAAGTCATTTGGAGTTGATTTGATTCTTATTTTCACTATTAGCTATTTGGACCCTATGGGGATTGCATGTTTCTCACCACACGCACTCGCTATTTGACATTTTTTATTTCCTTGTGTGTAGGTGCAGGTTATATAGAACATTTTGGATCAGCATTAGACCTCAAATAATTAAAGATACAAGTGAAGATAACCTTGGTTCGCCCACTTTGATTGTGGGTACGAGGAAAGACACTATATGTGCACCAAAATATCTTGAAGGATTTTAATCCTTGGGCACCCGATTTGTAAATATTTGTATCATCCATTTGATCCCTTAAATGGAATGTTTTGTAACCTATATTTGATCCATATGATTAAATAATAAAACAATCCTCTTTGCTTTATTTCTTGTTATTTTATATCATTTCTATTTTACTTGCATGCTTTTGTTTGATGCTCATAAGTGATATGACATAGATACACATATTTTTTATCATAATTTGGTGCATCATTTTTCCCTACTTCATATACATATGCACAATTTGTAACTGTGACTACAGACTGCCCACCTAGGCTCTAAGCTAAGAAACCTCATCATCAGGCTCCTCCTCAACTTCCTCATTCTGGTGTAGTGGCCTTGCCCCATCCACCCTCTATCCTCTAGTGAATGCATCGCCCATTAGGATCAACACTTGTACCCTCTATGACTACCTTATCTCTAGATCTTCCTAGAGGATATCCATCCTGCCATAACCTGGTAGTCCACCACGCATCATAATTTTTTGTGGTCCCTGCATCTGCCAACCTTGAATCCTAGTAGTCATCATCCTCATCACCTAATAGGGTCACACAAAGCCATGATAGCTAAGTCTCCACCTTAAGGTAGTGGTAGATAACTGGCTCTACTCAGATATCCTAACATATCCCAAACTATTTGGATACACATGAGAACTGTGAGAACTCATGCACATCAGGCTTGCACCTAATGATCCATCTATCATGTCATACCCACCTCAGGTAGTGGTATGCCTCCTCCCATGTAATATAGTCCATATACGGGCATCTGATGACATACCCTATCTACAACCCTATCAAATGGTCCATGTAATACTAGAGTTACCCTACACAGGCCTTGTTCTTGTAACCCTTGACCTCTCTAGGCCATCAACTGATATAGCACTACAAATCCTCTATGATGTCGTCGATATTTAGGGGTAATCCTCCAGGTTGATCAATATTGATATACTCCTAGGAATAGATATGGATCAAAAAGTTACCCCCTACTCCTACTTGCCCCCACTGAGTGATGCAATACAAATCATCATAGATCTATGCAAGGAGAGCACTCCCCTAAGATAGAATTAATGGCTGCATTGTAGTGTTGGCAAGTAAATCCTATATCCTCACCAGTATGTTCTAAGGGAACCTCATGCTAGATGTATTTGGAAGCACAAAATGCTTGATAAGGTGCATCAACATAGCCTAGCACCATGAGAAGACCTACTCCCAGTACTAGTACTTGATAGGCACCCCACAATGTCAGTGTCCTCCATCACCTCATTTCGATGGGCACCAAATATACACTGGAAGATGACAACCTTCATCATAGTAGGAGAATATGAGATGGCCTCACCACCAATGGGGATGTGGAAGATGTGGTAGACATCCTCCAGAGTCACAGTGATCTCATATGTAGGAAGATGGAATGTATTGGTGTGTGCATCCCAGCAATGGGCCAATGCAGTCATATAGGCCTGATCAGCTTGAATAGATGGTAATTGCAACACATAGTCAAAGCCTATGGCCATAAACCAATCTTGATCGACATCATCTAGCTCAGGTAGGAGCTCATAGAGGAGATTTGACTCCTACACTCTAGTAGTTAAGGTCTAAGGGCAAATAATAAGCACGATGATTAAAAAATTACAAAAATAACAGAAATGCACTTAAAAATCCAAACAAATTCAAAACCCTTTCAAAAAGGCAAAAACAGTAAAAAATACACTTAAAAAATTCAAAAAATTTAAAATTGCACTTGGAATACTCAAAAAAATCAATTTATTCCAATCAAAAAACAAAAAAAAAAATTAAAATTAAAAAATATCCTAAAGTTGCTTAGCCATGGTTGTCACCCATGGTCGGTATCAAAGGTTAAATTTTTGACCATTGAAGTTTGAATTCAACTACAACTGACAGCTATGACCCTCAATTTTTCAATTGGGATCCACGGTTGCCACCTACGGCTATGGTAAAAACCCCTTTCGAGGTCATTTCCTACCCCATGCATCCTAAAAAATTAAAGCCCACCCACTAAACTAGCCTAGTCTAAACCTAGCTAAGGTGTGGTTCATTGCCAACAATTTAATTTTTTCATTAATCCCATTAATTAATGTGGTTCATTTTAAAAGTTGGTAAAATAAAATAGTAAGGCTCACGATGCTACCTTCGTAGCACCAGCTTCACCACTGGTGGATGCCTTCGGTCGGTCAGCCATCTATGTAGGTGGTAGCTTTTGGCAATGTTTTGTGTTAGGTTTGAAACTTCACCTCTTAGAGATCTCTATTAGCAAATAGCAAATGGAAATAATGAAATTAAAAATGACATAATATTCTTTTATATTTCTAGTTTTGCCCTCAATTGTGACTGGTAACCGCGGGCGTAGAATTAGGGTTTTCTATCTACGGTTATCAGATGCGGTGAAGAAATTTGACAAAACCAATTGTGGTTGACAATCTCGGCTAGAAACAAACAATAAATGCCCTAAAAAATTCACCATGAGGATCTTCAAAATGCAAAATAAAAAATATTCAACCATCCAAAAATCTCAAAAATTGCAAAAAACAATAAACATTCATATAATTCAAAATTCAAATGTGCCTCATATTCAATCATTTATTCTACATACTTGGCGGTTGTAGCGACTTGCACTCCATGCAATTTGACAAGATGAGTAAATTACCATAAGTTCATTTAGGTTAAATTAATCATTGTTGATTTGAAATGACTTCACTTCAATCTCGAAGAAGGCCACAGTGACCAAATTGCCCCACAGGAATGAGGCATTCATTTCATCTCTTCTATGATATTTTTAGCAAATTATTGACTATAGTGATTCAACATAAGCCTAATTGGAATTGTTATCATCTTGATTCCTTAAGAAGGCCATTGCGGCTGAACTTCTTCGTGGGATAGAGATATACAATTATTGTTAATGGTTGAAATCATGGCTGAAATATGCCTTTCTATATAACAAAATACAAAAGTCTATAATCGTCCAAATTATTCATCTTGGTCAAGCGACTCCTCACTTTATTCATTTTCCTTCCCTCATTACTCATTGCTTGAGGGGTTAGTCATAATATCAACAATCATAATCAAATTCAACAAAAGATCACTCGATATTGTAAATTGTGTTCATCTTACGAATCATTGCCAACAACTATCATAAGCTTACCCTTTGTTGGGGTAAAAATAAAATATGACAGTTAAGCTTGAGGCTCTCCACCTATTGGAACAATAATAGCACTGGCTACCCAATCACCATGGACATGCAAAATCTTTTCAAATTAAGCCTTCCATCATGTTGGAAGCAATGATTCTAGGATGTGCATCCTTTTGCAAGACTAGGCATCTAATATTGATCAGATTAATGATCATCATTCAACCTACAACATGGCTTTAGGTGGTCTATTTTTTCTCAGCATTGTGTTCCCATAACACATCCCAAAATGGGCATTTTTAGACACCTAAAATACATCATGTTTAGGGGACTACTCATATGGGCATCCTTGCAGACCATATGAATGATCTTGGATCATTCCAAGACAAAGTAGTGGTTTTGACCACTCAATTTAGGTAACTTTGGCCTACTCAACCTTAGCTATGGATGGCATCCATAGCTAAGATCTCAATCATGACTGACACCCATAGCTAGGATTCTAGATGCTCTTAAAAGCCACTGATAGCTCTGCAACTGTCACGGACTCCCGAGCCAAGCCAAAATTGGTTACAATGGTCCTAACAATGAATTTTGAGTGGTTTCAAGTGAGTAGGCTTCCAGATTATTCCTCCCAACTTCTCCAACCTCTTGGTTCTTAATATTGACTTCCTAAGTAATCTAGGATTAGGAATTGAGAAGGCTATAAGATCCCTCATACAAATTGGTAAGAAAATAGAGAAGAGTTTTTAATTGAATGCAACAAAGTCCTGATGAATTGGAGAGCCACTTAAAATCCTTGAGGAGTGTCTACATGCTACCAATTTGGAGAATCATGATTGCATTTGAAGCTATGGAGGTTTCAATGGCTTGAAGAGATCATCCACCCCCAATTGAACCCCTTCCACTGCAAATTAAAATAATATGCATCACCAATTCATTCAAAAACATAGAGGTGACCCTTGATCATCAATTCCTTGTAAGAATTAGAAATTTCAAGCCCTGATTGCAAGAGAAAGAGGATTTTCCCTTTAGCTACAGTTGTCAGTCATAGCTAACAAAGCCAACTACTTCAAACACCCGTGGCTAGGGGTTGAAACTATTTTTCCTCAGTTTAAGCCATAGAAATTTCATTTCATAGGTGTAATTATTTAGATCTACCCTAGATTAACTTTCATTTATGCTTTTATATGGTTAATTCTAGAAATTAGAGGTAGCTTTGCTCTTATTTCCTTATATTTGCTAATTTGCACTAGTTTCATTAGATTTGATCCATTTCAAGTTTTAGTTACAAATTACACATTAGATTAGCTAGATTTACTATTTTCTTAGCATTATTTATCATAATTTAGAGATTTGGTGATTATATTTACTAGTCTTCATGCTTTCTTTGCATATTTGTTATAATTCATGCAAATATTTGTCAAAAGCCTCATCATGAGAGGCCTCCTTTGCTTCTAACTGTGCTATGTTGTTTCTTGAATGTAGATTTATAGGATATTGACATATTCAGAGAATTCTTTGTATCAAATTCCTCCAAAGCAAGTGAGAAGAAGGCTTCCTTGAGCCTTGAGTAGTTCATGTCTACTCTAAGAGCATGTAGATTACACCATCCCCATTTAGGGGCTTCAAATTTGTATCAATTGTATCAAGATTTTGGTATCCCTCAGAGGGACCTACTTGTAACTGAGATTTGCAATGATTTAATAAAAGAAACATTCACATTCTTGTTAAATTCATTTGTTCACATGCTTTATTGCTTTAATATTTGGTATAATGATGTAATAGCTTAGGTGCATGCTTTTTAGGATGGTATAGGTTGTTCTATCTCAATTGTGATAGATGATGTTTTCTCCTCATCCTTAGGTATGACATTGTCTTGTGTTGTGCTAATGAGAGTAGATGGAGGAATCTCCTTGATTGACCCCTTCAAATTTTCTCCCTAAAGAGATTTTGATGCTTAAAAGGGTAGTAAGGAGGAATCATTAATGATGGAAGATATGCACTTGTTGATGATGGTTTAACACATGATTTATATGAATGTTTTATGATCTCGTATGAATGAGTATCCTGATGCTTTCATGGTGCAAGAGGCTCAGGTGGTTCATCGAACATTTTGTAGTATTTAAAGGGATCTGGATTTGTGTGCACCATAGATACTTGAACTTGGTGTATAAATTTGAGGCGTTGATGTACTATAGATGGAAAACATTCCATATCTCTCATACTAGGTCTACCTAACAATATATTGTATTGTATTCCACCCTCTAAAATGTGGCACAACATAGGCATAGTCTTTATTTTAACCTAGATGGGTAAGACTATTGTATTAATTGTAGAGGATATATCATCGTTAAAGGATATTAATGAGAATATTGATTCTATAATGTATGAAGGTAGAATATTGAGGTATTTTAGAGTAGTATCAGTGATGATATTAATGGATGAACCAATGTTAATAAAAACTTACTTATAATAAATCGGATTGATGCTCGTGAAGCAGAGTTGCATTAAACAAACACTTACAATCCAAAAAAGATAGAGAAAATTCCAAATGAGCCAAAAATTCCTTGCATTCTATTCCCCAAAGATAGATCTTATAAAGACTTTCTCCTTTCTTGCCTAAAACTATGAGTTTGAAATTTGAAATTTTGGGGGCAACTTTTCGAGGTCATAACTTCACGCTCAATGACCATATTGACCATTACAACATGTTTTTGAAAAGGGCATGAGATGAACTAAGTGGGGAAAGCCTTGAATATTTGTGCCAAGGCCTATATAGCTTAAAATCCTCAAATTCAACCTCTAAGACCTTCAAAAATCTCCTCCAAGTTAAACTAGTTTTACTATTTTTATAAAATTAAACAATTACAATTTTTTTGGGTGATGCAAGATCATTCTTACACCACTGGATGATGTTACATCAGACACCTAGGGTAATTTTATAAGTGACCTTCACTTCTCTATTGTAAGAAGAAAACCAAGGCATTCAACCTCAGCCTTTGACAACCAAGATGAATCTTCAACAGGTCTACCCTTCCACTTAACCAGATATTCTACGTACTGCTTATTTTTGGTACTTTTGGCAATCTAGGTATCCAAGATCTCTTCTATATCTTCTATCTCTAGAGTAGATGTTGTAATAATCAATAGTTTTGCTATTGGTCCCTCACCATTTTCTCCTTCATGGTATTCTAAAAATAGGTGATATGTTAAGCCCACTTGGCAATTCCACTTCATATGCCTTACCTGAATCCTGATTTTCTATGATTCTGCATGGTCCAAACTTCTTCATTTTTAGCTTGTTATAGGTTTTAGCAGAAAATATTTATTTTCTTAGATGGACCATAACTTCATCTCCCACTTCAAATTCCTTAAACTGTTGCTTATGGTATGCCCTTGTCTTGTACTAAGTATTCATCTTAGTAATATGCTTTTTCACTTCTTCATGCAAGCTCTTTAGATGCTCTGCAAAGTCCTCAACCTCAGCACTACACTTTTCCCCTATATCCATCTTCCTCAAATCAAAAGCATTTCTTGGACTGCTCCCATATATGATCTGGAATGGAGATTTTTTAGTACTCCTATTGATAAAATTATTGCATGTAAATTCTTCCTGTGGAAAAACCAAATCCGATCCCTTGGGCTTATATCCTACCAAGCATCTCAGTAGATTACCCAAACTTCTATTCACCACTTCTACTTTTCCATCATTCTATGGGTGGCATGCAGAACTAAATTTTAGGTCTGTCTTCAATTTCTTCCATAGGGTTCTCTAGAAATACCCAAAATACTTGGTATCCTTATTAGAAACAACACTCTTTGTTAGACCATGAAGTCGTACCACCTCTTTGAAAAACAACCCTACAACATGAACTACATCATTAATTTTTTGGTAGGGAATAAAATGTGCCATATTTGAGAATATGTCAACCACCACAAATATGGATTAATTCCCCTTTTGTTTCCTTGGTAGGCCAAGAATAAAATCCATGCTGATGTCCTCCCATGGTCTCTCTAGTACAGGTAATGGCTGATACAATTATGTGTTATGTCTCACACCCTTGGCCATCTGGCATACTCTGCAACCTTGTACAAATCTCTTCACATATTTCTACAATTGTGGCCAATAATAGTTCTCACTAATGAGGGCAATGGTCTTATCTTGACCAAAGTGTCCAACAAAACCTCCATTGTGCTTCTCCTTAACCAAATTCTCCCTCATTGAACTCCTTGGAATGCATTATTGGTTTCCTCTAAACAAAATTCCATCTTGGATTAGAAAATACAACCACTTAGTTCGATCCAAAGTAACAGGTGCTAAGCAAGCCCTCCAAGCCTCTACAAAATCAAGATCTTCAAGGTACAAACCCTTAAGTTTGTCAAACCCTACAACTTTCAATTTTATTTTTGTCAACAAACACTGCCTTCTACTTAAGGCATCTGCAAATCTGTTTGAATTTCCACTCCTATGCTTCAAAAAAAAGGTATAACTCTGTAGAAACTTGTATCGCTCCAAATTTTTCGCATCCCTACCTTCAG
This sequence comes from Wollemia nobilis, assembly GCA_028583015.1. Taxonomy (NCBI): domain Eukaryota; kingdom Viridiplantae; phylum Streptophyta; class Pinopsida; order Araucariales; family Araucariaceae; genus Wollemia; species Wollemia nobilis. Next base: position 3,394,166 of record JAQPPZ010003554.1, on the reverse strand, counting down.
GCTATAGGATCCGCGCCCGAAAGGAGGATGGGAAAAGGATGTCGCGATACCTCGGACTGAGAGGACTTTGCGAAGGTCCCGCCTCTCAAGGGAGGTGTATTTTGGTGATTTTTCGACGGATGGTGGGTTCACCAGGAAACATTTAGCGACAGTTTCCACGCCTAGGTTTTGGAATGTGTTTGATGAGTTCGTTTTAACCTTAAGCATTCATATCCTAGGTTTGGCCGAATGAATCTAAATTAAAACTACATGAAAATGCAACTTTCATGAATACAACAAACAGATTTGAAAGCAAAAAATAGAGAATTTTATAGAATGACAATGAAAAATACCTGATCCGGATGTCTGCAGAAGATTCTGACGTTTGAAGCAGTCTGGATCGCCTGTAATCTGACAGAATCGTCTGTAATCTGACAGAATCGTCTGAGACTGACAGATTCGTCCGAGATCTGACGAATTCGTCAGACGAATTCGCCAGAGACCTGCAAGACAGAAAATAGATGCAAAATACAAGAAATTCTATTGTGCTAACAGAGGCAAATTACACCAAATAGCAATATGAATATTGAACAATATTTAAGAACAGAATTTAAAGCCAATTACTGTACTTTAATAGCAGATCATGAACTTAGCATGCAATCTAAGCTAAATGGGTGAACTCCAAATGCAAAATAACATAAAAACTGAATAAATAATCTAATTTACAGAATAAAATGACAGAAACAGAGTTGAGAAAAGCAAACTCCAGGCACTGATTGCCTCGATGTGGGCTGCAGTCGAGATCGTCTCGCATCAGTACGAAATCGTCTCGCATTTGACGGGATCGCCTCCGATCTGAACAGGTTCGTCGACGACGATGGATGCTGGCTCCGGCTGAAAAACAATGATGTACCTGCAATAAAATCGATGTGGAACTAGTGCAAATGCAAGATTAGGATGTTCTAATGTAGAGGGAATCACTTTGCAGAAAATTTCAGCCAGGGGTTGGGGAGGGAAAATCTTAGAGATTAAATAGGCTTAGGGGGAGTAGGTAGGAGGTTGGAGATCATCCCAATTTGGGAGATCTCCAACGGGGGAGGGTCCCAACGAGCGCAGACACGCTTCTGCCCAGATTGGAGACCCGTTGGAACAGATTCCAACTATGCAAATTCAGTTTTGCGACAAGATCGTCTGGACGTCCTAGTCCAGACGAAATCGTCAAATCTGGGGCGATATCGTCTGATCGGCGACGATATCGTCAAACGGTCAAAACAACCTCTAAAATTGGCACGAAAAAGGGGGAAACGGAATACCCGACGGTTAACGGGCGGTTTGGGAGGTTAAATTTGATTTTAAAATTATTTACTAAGGTGAATGTAAATTTTATAATTTTATCGCGCCAATTTTAGGGTGCTACATTTTGCCCCCTCTTTAGCGAATTTTCCGAAGAAAATGCGTTAAAGATGAGTTCTTCTCGATCTACGAGAAAGCAAAAAATGATACCCATTTTTAGGCGACGATTCTTGGTCGAATCGTACGACGACTTACTATGGTGCCCCCTCCGTGTTTTTACCCAAATCGAACGTTTGAGGTAAAAACGCGAAAAAGCAAAAAATTATTGTTGAATAAAATTAAGAAAAATAGGGTAAAACCCTAATTCATTTTTACTGTTCATTTTCTGGTTTTTAGAGCTCTGAAGCAAAAATGGTGGAGACGACGCACAGATCTGCAGAGGTCCGACGCGGTCTACGGGTAAGAGCCTAGACTTAGCTAGAACTGATTTAATTTAATTTTTACATGCTTTTTAAGTGATTTTTAGGTGAATTTGGAGCATCGCGGCCGTTTTTGGCCGTCGACGTCGTCGGGACGAAATCGTCCCGATTTCGACGAAATCGTCTCAATTTTTCCCAAGGGCGAAATCGACGAAAGGGGGACGATTTCGTCAATCTAGAGACGATTTCGACAAGCGAGATCGGAGACGATTATGCTCAAATTTGGGACGATATCGTCCAATAGTGGGCGATATCATCAATTACATGAAATTGATCTTTAAGTTGCATTATTAATTACCTGGAATTGTTATTAATGATTGTTTGTTGTTTTGTTGTTTATGTTGCGAGAGAGGATTACTAAAGAGCAGGGAGTGGAAATATGGAGGTTTGAGAGATGACTTGGCCGCTCCGACACGAGCAGAGCGAGATCTGCTGGCACAGGCCGGCTTACTACATGTGGCGGAGATGCCACAAGTATCCACGGACATGGGGCTTCTAACAGCCCTAGCAGAGAGATGGTATCCGGGTTCTTCCTATTTTCGATTATCGACAGGGGAGATGGCTCCCACACTAGAGGATGTATGGAGGATTCTGAGAATCCCCATACAAGGACGGATGATCACTCCTGCGGCCAATCAGGGCCACGCTATGGGACGGCTGTGTGGTGACCCGAGCTTCACCCTGGAGAAGGGCGGAGTGAATATCGAGGCACTACGCCAGATGCCTGGGGCATCCAGACTCACACGAGTTCTAGCTGGAGTGGTTGGTGGACTTCTGTTGTGCCACCAGAGCGGATGCAGGGTACCATGGATGCTCGTAGATGTGATCTACGATATGAGAGACCATGGGTACAGGTTTTGTTGGGGCAGTTTTGTTCTATGCCGGTTGTACAGGATCCTGTATGGGGTCGTGTACAAGGGCGGGCGATGTCTGGTGATGACATCGCTCCTACAGGTTTGGTGCTGGGAGCACATTGCAGTGCGGAGGCCGGTAGGGCTTCCACTGACAAGGGTGGACGGGGAGAGGCCCCGAGTCTTCTACTGGTGGCTCCGGAGAGGGTCACAGCGGCGGATCGACCTACCGATGTCCCGGAGGCTACTGGATGACTTGGTCCCGGATCAGATCACCTGGAGACCATGGAGAGGGCACCCAGGGTGGGCCGAGGATGGACAGGAGCTGGCTCGCATCAGGCGAGTCTGCTGGCTACGGATGGAGAGAGGAGAGGTGGAGCTCCACCGCTATGACCGAGTTTTGAGACAGTTCGGTCTGCAGCAGGGGATCCCATCTCTGAGGGACTACGAGTTTTCTCGGACTATCCGGGATAACACCACGGTTAGCGGGGCTCCTGACATGCAGCGCTTCTGGAGCCAGGACGCAGACGATGCCCCCATCCAGCCAGTGGATGGGGACGACGCAGGGGTAGCCAATGGCTACGATGCCTGGTACGTAGGCATCCGCCCTCCTCGGATGACGAGGGCACAGGGTCCGATCCACGCAGTTGTGCGTCGGATAGGGAGGCGGCGCCAGGCAGCGATAGAGGCGGCCCAGGGTCACGACGGGAGAGAGCAGAGGAGGCCACAGGCACAGGAGAGGCCACGGCAGCGGGAGAGGAGGGAGGAGAGACCCCCATCTCCATAGAGAGAGAGGCCACCATCGCCCGATAAGGGCAAGGGCATTGACACAGGAGAGAGCAGCGAGACGGCGACTCTCCGAACGGAGAATATCCGTCTCCAGACACAGGTGCAGACTCTGCAGGACGAGGCTGCACGACATCGAGCTGAGGTGACACAGCTCAGAGACGAGATTGCACGCCTCAGGGCACGGGGCGGAGGGGCGAGCACTCAGGAGCTGATGCGGTCGGTTGCTCAGACCGCATTCTACCAGGGGATCTATTTTTAGATGGTGCCCGAGGGCCAGAGGGTACAGCTACCGGCTGCTATTGCAGATCCGATCAGGACAGGGTCATCGAGGAGCTCATCCCGATCGACGACGAGGACTCGCAGTACCACACATACTGCGATGGGGCCACCTCGTCCTCTGTAGGGCGGGGGAGGAGATGAGGCTGAGAGCTCTAGGGGCTCTCGAGACACTGCTCGGAGGACATTTGATTGAGTATGCCAAGATATGGATTGTGGCATACCAATCTAGCTGATATGATGTACATATATTTTTGAGATATATATGATGATATATTTTTGATCATATGACTTGTGTCTTGAGTATGTTTATGATGATTTTATGTTTTGATTGATTGATTTGAAAATTCATGTAATTATGTCGTTGGAAATATTATAATTTGAATGTCATGCTATAAAATTTTAAATGAAATAATCCGATGTAACAAAGTGGTTGTATGTGATGCAATAATTTTGATAAAAATAAAAGGGGACTTTTAACAATAATTTCAAAGGACATTGTCGCTATTATAGACCATTTCATGGAGTCGCCGCTCACTCGGTCGTCAAGCTAATCCCCGTATAGAAATATTGCGAAAAGTAAAAGAGTGCTTAAGAGACTTGTCTTAAGACTTTGTTGTGATAGTGCAAATGATGATGATGATGGTTGGTTTGTTTTCAGACTTTCATGAAAAATATTATGCATGAAATATTTTTAAAATGATTTTTGCTAGGCATAAATTCCTAAGTGTGATAAAATTTGTGAATAATTCCTTAGGAATTATACCATCATTGCAAAGTTGAAGGTTGACATAATGACATAAAAATAGTGAAAAAATGGGTTTGCTTTTGAAAAGCATAATTTGTGTAAAATGAAGTCATATGGTTTTTATGATTTTTGATAAAATGGGGAATAAAAATTGTTACAATGGTTTGCGCTAGGCATAGAATATGTAGGTATAGACTTATACCATCATCGCGAAAATCCAAAAAAATAGTTTTATTGCATGGTTGATTTTTTGATGAACAGAAAAGATGAAAATGAGGACTTGCGCTAGGCATAAAATTCCAATTTTGGTTTTGAAACTATACCATCGTCACGAAAGTCAACCAGATATATATGATTTGATTTGTGTAATTTGGAAGAAATTTTTGATTTTTCTAATTCTATAGTTGTCTTTGTGAAAAATAATTGTACTTGATTATTCCAAACAAGTTGCAAAAATAATATTTCAAAGTATTTTGAAGACAAAAGTTAGATTTATAAGGAATCCCATGTGCATATGTGCATTCATTTCCGATCTTGATTTATCCTAATGATAAACAAAATCTCTCAAATACAAATGTGTGTGCAATTGCATTGTTCATTTACCTAGTTTTGAGCAAGATACTATGATACAAGTGATTTGAGGAAACCAAATAAATGTTCATTAACCATGATGTAGATGCATATAACCATATTAGACTACTATGTAGGTCGGATTATCAAGAGCTAGCTAATCCATAAGCAGACATAGGTCTGTACAAAAGAAGGTCGCTAATGTGACAGACATATCGCCACGCTAGGAGTTACCCAAGGCCAAGCAGGTTGGGCACAAACCACCTGTTATGGGGCTTACCTCACGGTTTTCGAATAATTGAGAATTCCGGGGATTCAAGCTCATCAACCCTTCTTTTCTTTTCAAAGGGTAGGGAAAGGGATTTTATTGCTTTCTTGCTTTCTTTTGAACTTTGCTTATTTTTCTTTTTGTATTTCTTTTGCTTGATAATACTTGGAACATTGCTGAAATAACATTTTTCTTTTCTCTTCTTTCTTGAATTTTTCTTCTCTTTTTCTTTGCTAGGGATACTTGCTCGGATTAGCTGTAGAGCAAGGGATTTTTATTCCGGGTAGGGGTGAGCTTGTCCTTTTGCCAATTCTCAAAGATTCTAGACCATGTGCATGATAGGATAGCGGGGAAACTTTTCACCCAAGAAATCAGTTCTACTATGTAGCAAAACATGGAAATTACAAATATAATCATTTTATTGTGAAAAGATGTGCTTGGTTTAGGTAAATAACAAGATCAATTCTCTATGCTCAAACTTTATTTAATTGAAATTTTGTGAACTTTGATATAAGAGAGATTAGTAATCATGCCAAATAAAAGCAAGATATTTATTGTTTTGTGAGTGTGCAAGTGAGGGATTCAAAATAAATGCTAATTTATCCAAAATAAGTTGAAACATATAACTGCAATAATTGTAAGAAAATATATATAAATGACTTTTGAGAAGTTTTGAGAATGTTGACTCTCTCTTTCTTCTGTATATTGTTTTGGTTTCGAAAGAGTCAAGCATATAGCTGTTTTTAGATTTTTATTTTGATTTTAGTTTTTGAGCAAAAGGAACTTAACTAGTGCTTTAAATAAATGCAATAGATAGTTTTTGAAGAGTTTTGGAGATTTATGAATGTTTTTGGTGTTTTTGGATTTTTATAAATTGAAAGAAATACAAGATAATGATTTTAAACAAATATATACATGGATGAAATGACCAAATTTATGCATAGTAACGTTTAAGATGCAAAATATTCATGGGTTCTTTAAGTTCTTTACCATCTAAGGTAGATAATTTATATGCTCCCGATTCAAATTTAGCAGTAATGATGTATGGTCCAAGCCAGTTGGGCTCAAATTTACCTTTAAGGTCCTTAGTTGCATTTGTATTTTTTTGAAGATTTTGAGGATTTTGATTTTTTTGTATTTTGATTTTAATTTATGAATTGAAATTGGTGGTATATACAAGATGATCTATATACACTATACAAGGTTATTTGAGTATAGCATGTCTAAGGTTGCTTCAAAATCAAAGGAGGTTTTGAAGGATAATCTGGTTGAGGTGAAGGTAAGAATAGAAGGTGATGAATAAAAGGTAGTGATAACAAAAGCTTTGTTATAATGTAGAATAATGTAGCAAAAGATTTGACTTTTATATGTGGAAAATTGATCATGTTACAAAATAAAATGTCAGAAGGATAAGAAAGTTCTTCATTCTTATCACTATATTCCAAGTCTTGATAAGATGGAGAAAGTATATGTGAAAGATATGCATGGGTGTTATTTGGTAAACAAGGATGATCATATATGGATGAAGAAAAGTGATGGATAGAAGATAATTGTGATAATAGAGAATGTATAGAACTTGATGTTTCAATCGTTAAATATTCTTCAAATGGTGTTGGGTCACCATGTATGGTAACAATTTTATTTGCAAGTTCAAACTTCAAACATTGGTGAAGAGTGGAAGGGAAAACCCTCATCGTATGAATCCAAGGATTCTGGAGAAGTAGGTTGTAAGGTGAAGGACAATATCCTACATAGAATAAAATATCCAGGATCTTGGATCCAATATTGAGGGGAAGAATTATAGTACCTTGAGCTTCTTGAATTTCATTGTTAAAAGATTTTATAAGAACATTTGATTCATTAAGATCTTCTTCCTTTGATTTGAGTTTTTGGAATAATTGATAAGTGCATAAATTAAGAGAGGAGTCATTATCTACCATGATAGTTCTAACAGGTGTTTCTTTACTAGATCCTGTAATGTAAAGATAGGAGTCTTCTTGTGGAGTAGAGGAAGGAATATCCTCATCATAGAATGAAATATGGTTAACCTCAAGAGGGTTTACACCATTAATTATGTTCTTAGAGAAAATATGATGAGGAACAAATTGTTGGCTAGGTATTTTGAACAAAATTTCCTTATGAGAAATTTGTAATACTTCTAAAAGGGATATCTTTGCTTGAGGATTAATCACTTGTTGTTGGTTATCAAAGTGGATTTCAGATTGAGATTTTGATTCTAAAGATGAGCTTTCTATGCTTACATTCCATTTTGGATCATTCTCTAGAGCCAAAGATAGTTTTGAAGGTTGGTCAAATGAGGAATCCATCTCTTGAATATCAGATTGAGTTGATTGAACTTGAGGTTGCTCATTTGTAGTTTTTGTTACAATATTAATAATATCATCATGATGGGACACATTAACATGCAATATTTGATTGGTTTCTTGTTGTTGATAATTGAATAGGGGTTCTTGGGAGATCCCCATGTCTTGATTGATTATTGGTATTTGTTGTGTAGGAGTTTGATTGTTTACTTGAAGATTTATAATCAGTTGTAGATTGTAATTCCTTTATATTAAAAAGACCCTTATCAATCAAATCTTGAATTGCACATCTTAAATCTTTACAATTTTGTGTCATATGTCCATCTACTCTATGATATTCACAATGTAGCTCAGGTTTAAACCAATCTGATGTGGTATCAAGTTGTCTTATGGAAGGAAGTTCAATCTTATTTGTGTCAAGTAAATACTTGAGAATTATATCCATTGGTTGATTGAGCTTAGTAAATTTACGTGATGAAGGTTTTTGAGAGGTTTTTGATAAATGCCTTAGGAATTTCGTCATAAAAGGACCTAATGGTTTCTCACCTCTACTTTCTTTATTATGGGTAGAATGATGATAGGAAGATTGCGATGTATGAGGTGAGTGCATGGTAGAATTGGAAGAATAAGTATTTTCTTGTTGAAATGGATGTGTTGTATTGAAAGAAGAGTATTGAAAAGGTGGAGGAGGATTATATGTGGATTGATAGACATAATATGGATATATGGGAGAATAGATAATATCGTTATGAAGAGGATTGGCAAAGGGATTGTTTTGTTGAGTTATGGATGAAAAATGAGAAAAGTGTGATGGAGGTGATGTTGAATAGGGATGAGGTTGGTCATAATCAACAAATGTATTTAGCTGAATTCTTCCAACATTACTAATGGGCTCATATTGATTTGAGTAAAAACTCATGGTTTCTTTAGTACTTCTAAAAGTAATATTTAACATCTACTATTTAGAATTGAATCTAAAACATACAAACTTGAAATGATGATTTTGTTTTTGTTTTTCTTGTATACATATATATATTTTTTTGTTTTTGTTTTCAAAAGGTTTAAAATGCATTCACGTCGGGTTCACCAAAATGTATCGCTCCAAATTTTTCGCATCCCTACCTTCAGGCTATAGGATCCGCGCCCGGAAGGAGGATGGGAAAAGGATGTCGCGATACCTCGGACTGAGAGGACTTTGCGAAGGTCCCGCCTCTCAAGGGAGGTGTATTTTGGTGATTTTTCGATGGATGGTGGGTTCACCAGGAAACATTTAGCGGCAGTTTCCACGCCTAGGTTTTGGAATGTGTTTGATGAGTTCGTTTTAACCTTAAGCATTCATATCCTAGGTTTGGCCGAATGAATCTAAATTAAAACTACATGAAAATGCAACTTTCATGAATACAACAAACAGATTTGAAAGCATAAAAATAGAGAATTTTACAGAATGACAATGAAAAATACCTGATCCGGATGTCTGTAGAAGATTCTAACGTTTGAAGCAGTCTGGATCGCCTGTAATCTGACAGAATCGTCTGTAATCTGACAGAATCGTCTGAGACTGACAGATTCGTCCGAGATCTGACGAATTCGTCAGACGAATTCGCCAGAGACCTGCAAGACAGAAAATAGATGCAAAATACAAGAAATTCTATTGTGCTAACAGAGGCAAATTACACCAAATAGCAATATGAATACTGAACAATATTTAAGAACAGAATTTAAAGCCAATTATTGTACTTTAATAGCAGATCATGAACTTAGCATGCAATCTAAGCTAAATGGGTGAACTCCAAATGCAAAATAACATAAAAACTGAATAAATAATCTAATTTACAGAATAAAATGACAGAAACAGAGTTGAGAAAAGCAAACTCCAAGCACTGATTGCCTCGATGTGGGCTGCAGTCGAGATCGTCTCGCATCAGTACGAAATCGTCTCGCATTCGACAGGATCGCCTCCGATCTGAACAGGTTCGTCGGCGACGATGGATGCTGGCTCCGGCTGAAAAACAATGATGTACCTGCAATAAAATCGATGTGGAACTAGTGCAAATGCAAGATTAGGATGTTCTAATGTAGAGGGAATCACTTTGCAGAAAATTTCAGCCAGGGGTTGGGGAGGGAAAATCTTAGAGATTAAATAGGCTTAGGGGGAGTAGGTAGGAGGTTGGAGATCATCCCAATTTGGGAGATCTCCAACGGAGGAGGGTCCCAACGGCATAGACACGCTTCTGCCCAGATTGGAGACCCGTTGGAACAGATTCCAACTATGCAAATTCAGTTTTGCGACAAGATCGTCTGGACGTCCTAGTCCAGACGAAATCGTCAAATCTAGGGCGATATCGTCTGATCGGCGACGATATCGTCAAACGGTCAAAACAACCTCTAAAATTGGCATGAAAAAGGGGGAAACGGAATACCCGACGGTTAACGGGCGGTTTGGGAGGTTAAATTTGATTTTAAAATTATTTACTAAGGTGAATGTAAATTTTATAATTTTACTGCGCCAATTTTAGGGTGCTACAAAACTCAACCCACTTCAAGTGCCTCTAATTTAGCTTCCCTTTGCTATTAATATATTGTAAGGCCTGATGATCAATATATAGAACAAAATATTTTGGCAATAAATAGTGCCTCCATTTCTGTAGAGCCTAAACTATAGCATAAAAATCCTGATCATATATAGAATATTTCTTCCTAGAATCATTAATGTTCTCACTAAAATAGGCAACAAGTTTACCTTCTTGACTCAACACAACTCCTATGGAACTACCACTAGCATCACAATCTACCTGAAATACCTTATTAAAATCTAGAAGTGCTAAAATAGGTTGCTCTATGACCTTCTTCTTCAACATATCAAAGCTCTTATCTACTCCTAAGGTCCACTTAAATTATTTCTTATCCCCTCTCATTGTTTTCGTCAAGGGTGCACAAATACTGTTGAAATTTCTAATAATTTTTTTGGAAAAACTTGCTAGACCATGAAATGATCTTACCTCAGCTATGCTCCTTAGAGTAGGCCATTCAATGATAGCCATCACCTTTTTTGGTTTCATTTTTGTACCTTCAACTAAGATGAAAAATCCCAGATGCACTAACTCCTTTACAAAACTGCACTTCTTAAAATTAATCAACAACTGCTCCTCCCTCAGCTTCTCAAAAACTCTCCTGATATGCATCAGGTTCTCTTCCAGAGTATTTCTAGATATTAAAATGTCATTCAAATATACAATGATAAATTTTCTTAAAAAATCCTTCAATACCTCATTCATAAGCCGCATGAATGTGCTTGGTGAATTTGTTAGCCCAAATGGCATGACCAACCACTCATACAAACCCTCTCTAGTCTTGAAGGTTGTCTTCCACTCATCCCCTTCTCTAACACGAATATGATGGTATCCACTCTTCAGGTCAATCTTTGTGAAGTACTTGGCCCCACTCAAACAATCCATAATGTCATCCATCCTTGGCAATGGAAATTTGTATTTTATGGTGATCTTGTTAATAGCTCGAGAGTCTATACACATTCTCCACTCTCCATATTTCTTTGATGCTAGTACTGTAGGTACTAATCATGGACTCAGGCTCTCTTGAATCAGTCCCTTTTTTAGCAACTCTTAGACTTGCTTGTTTAGCTCCTCACTTTCTACAAGAGTTATTCTATGGGCTGCCTTATTGGGTAAACTAGCTCTTGGTACCAAATCTATATGGTGACTGATCTTCCTAACTGGTGGCAAACCCTCAGGCACATTATCTGATATAATATCTAGAAATAATTCTAACAGACTTGAGACTTCTATTGAGGTATCTTCGCATTATTCTTCTCTAACTCTAGGAATTAATGCATAACACATATGCTTATGCTTTAGACCATCCAAAAACCTTCTACCTTCAACTAAAAAAATTCTAGCACTACTACATACCTTTTCATCCACCTCCTTCAGTGGCTTTAGCTTATGGCGCACTCTGTTATTTATCAGGGAGTAAGTATTGGCACACCCATAATACATTGCACATCGATTAAACTACCATGGCCTTCCCAAAAACAAATGGCAAGCATCCATAGATAGGATGTCACATAGGACCTCATCACGGTAATTCCAAATATTAAATTTTACCAAGCACTACTCACTGACCAAATCCCTATGGTCCTTCTACAACCCTGCAATCTGATATGGATGCGGGTGTCTCTTCATATCTAACTACAGTTTGGTAACCATTCCTTCTAAAACTAGGTTATCTATACTACCATTGTCTATGATAATATTACAGACCTTATCTGCACATTTACACATTGTGCAAAATGTTAGTCTTACAATGACACTAAGAGGGGGGGTGAATTAGTGTAGCTCTTTTAACTTAAATTCACAACTCTTAAAACAAAAATAATAAACCTTAGAACTAGATAAAGCAAGTATCACAAGAGAACATCACACAACATAGGATTTAACGAGGTTCACCAAAGTGGCTACTCCTCAAAAATGACTTCTTGGAATACCATCCAAATCTGACCTTTACAAAGCAATAACTTTACAAACAATTTTCCAAAGACCCACTGGAAGGAGCACCAACCCCTGATTTATCTGCACCAACAGAAAGGAGCACCAACTTGGACTTCAATTTTGAAACTAGAAGATTGATAGTAAGATACCTTTGCTTTTGCTAGACCCTGACTGGTCACCTTTGCTTTTTTTGCGCACTCTGCTTTCTCTGTGCAAGCACTTCGCACACTCTACTACACTCGAACTTCACAGTCGTCTTCTCCCTGTTGTGCACTCTGCTTTCTTAGTAAAATTTCACACTTAGAATGATTCGACATGACTTGATATCTATGCACAGTGATCGTATTTCGCACACTTTGACACACTCAAAATTCTCCAAATAGTTGTCCTTTTATAACAATTTTTTTGTGATGAAAACCCTAATCTTAGTCGGTTGTAAACCCTAATCTTAGTCAACTTTCATGACACCTGTAAACCCTAATTTTAGTCGGCTATCATCGGTTCATTGGCTTCAACTCAACCGCAAAAATACAACATGTCGTGATATCGCGACACTTTCACTTTCTCTCTTTCTCCTTGCTTTGGCCCCCGAAAATACATGTCGCGATATCGTGACACTTTTTCTTTCTCTATTTCTCTTTGCATCGGACCACGAAAAAGTTACATGTTGTGATTTCGTGACACATTTTATCCTTGCTCTTTCTCTTAGCTTTGGCCTGTGAAAATATAACATGTCATGATATCATGACACTTTTGTTATCCTGCCTGCTTGTCCTTCTTGAGTCACAAAAATGTGACATGTCACGATATCGTGACACTTTTGCTTTTTTGCCTTCCTATCCTTTTCGAGTCACGAAAATGCGACATGTCATGAAATCATGACACTTCTACTTTCGAAGTCTTGCTTTCTGCTTTTGTCACGAAATCATGACACTTCTGCCTTCGAAGTCTTCTTCTCTGCTTTTATCACGAAATTGTGACACTTCTGCTTCCATACTTCACTTCTTTGCTATTATCATGAAATCATGACACTTTTGCCTTCGAAGTCTTCTTCTCTACTTTTGTCATGAAATCGTGACACTTCTGCTTCCGTACTTCACTTCTTTGCTATTATCACAAAATCGTGACACTTCTGCCTTTGAAGTCTTGCTTTCTGCTTTTGTCACGAAATCATGACAGTTCTACTTCCGTACGCTTCCTCTCTTTCTTTTGTCACGAAAATGCGACATGTCACGAAATTGTGATACTTTTCCAACTTACTTTCTCTCTCCTATTTTAGTCATGAAAATGCGACATGTCACGAAATCGTGACACTTTTCTTACTTGTTCTCTTTTCTTTGAACTTGTCATGAAATCGCGACACTTCTTCTTGCTTCCTATTTTTCTTCCAACATGTCACGAAATCACGATAGTTTTTCCACTTGCCTTTTTCTCTCCCAACATGTCACGAAATCGTGATAGTTTTTCCACTTGCCTTTTTCTCTTCCAACATGATGCAAAATCGTGATATTTTTTCCACTTGCATTTTTCTCTCCCAACATGTCGCAAAATCATGATAGTTTTTCCACTTGCCTTTTTCTCTTCCAAAATGTCATGAAATCGTGACAGTTTTTCCACTTGCCTTTTTCTCTTCCAACATGTCATGAAATCATGATAGTTTTTCCACTTGCCTTTTTCTCTTCCAGCATGTCACGAAATCATGACAGTTTATCCTGATTTTTCTCTCTTCCAACATGTCGTGAAATCGTGACAATTTTTCTTGCTTTTTCTCTCTCTTCCAACATGTCGCAAAATCGTGACAGTTTTTCCTTCTTTTTCTCTCTCTTCCAACATGTCGCAAAATCATGATAGTTTTTCTTGCCTACTATATATGTCGCGATATCGCGACACTTTTCTTACTTGTCTTTTTCTTTGATCTTTTGCATATGGGCCACTTTAGTTTTCTTGGATAATCCCTATACATACTCTGAGTAACCTTTGAACTCCTGTCTTCTGCATATGAAAGGCTTTTGAACTTCCTGTCCACTGCATCAATAGATCTATCTGACTATTTTAACAATAATGAAAATACTATTGTTGCACCTTGCTCAACAATCCCCCCTTTGGAATTGTTGGCAACACATGTGCAATTTCTTGTAACTCTTCTCCCCCTTTGAAAATAATACCAAAGGGCTATTGTAGACTCCCCTTGAGTCCTTACACAACATTCTCAGACACAATTTATTACACTTAGCAAAAATCATGAACATGAGCACAAATATAATCAAATACTTAAATGCTCCCCCTAAGAATGTGATCCTTGTAGCTAGTCAATTCTTGGGAAGTGTGACCACTCCCAATTTATTGCGAAGGTACTCAAAAACTTCCTTGGGAAATGGTTTTGTGAAGATATCTGCTACTTGCTCTATAGTTGGAACAAAATCCAACTTAACCTCACCTTTCATAACTTTCTCCTTCAAAAAGTGATACCTAATAGCAATGTGTTTTGTGCGTGAATGCATAACCAAATTCTTGGAGATGTTAATGGCACTGGTGTTATCACACTTAATTGATATTGGCTCACTAAAACTAATACCAAGATCTTTCAGAGTTTGTTTCATCCACAATACCTACGTACAACATGTTGTCGCTACAATATATTCTGCATCTGCTATCGATAAAGAAACTGATTCTTGTTTCTTACTGTGCCATGCGACCAATCTGTCTCCAAGGTAGAATGCACCTCCACTGGTACTCTTTCTATCATCTACACATCCTACACAATCTTCATTTGAATACAAAATAAGGGTGAAGTCTTTACCTTTTGGATACCTTAACCCATATTCCATAGTACCCTTGAGGTACCGAAGAATCCTTTTCACTGATGTCACATGAGTATCCTTGGGATTAGCATGAAATCATGCTACCATGCACACTACCTACAAAATATCTGGTCTGGTAGCTGTCAGGTATAGTAAGCTTCCAATCATAGATTTGTACATGGTTTGATCAATAATTGGAGATTTGTCATTCTTGCTCAACTTGCAACCTATCGTCATGGGTGTGCTAACTGGCTTACAATCCTCCATTGTGAAATTTTTTAACATCTTTCACATATTTAACTTGAGAAATAAATATGCCCTTCTTATTTTGAATAACTTGCAACCTGAGGACATACGAAAATTCACCAATCATTGACATTTCAAATTCTTTCTGCATCTTATTTGCTAAATCTTTGCACAACTCATCCTTGCTACTACCAAATATGATATCATCTACGTATACAACAAGAACAATAAGATGCCCATTTTCTATTTTGACATACAAATTACTATCCACCATACCTTTCTTAAACCTTTGTTGAGTGATATAGTTGTCTAGCCTTGCATACCATGCTCGGGGTGCCTATTTTAAGCCATATAATGTTTTCTTCAACTTGCAAACCAATTTGGGATCATCACCAAGTTGGAAACCATCTGGTTGCTCAATATAAACTTCTTCAAGTTTCCCATTCAAAAATGTTGATTTCACATCCATTTGATAAAATTTGAAATTCTTGTAGACTGCTAAAGCCAAAAATATTCTAATTGCTGCTAGTCTAGCTACTGGTGCAAAATTTTCCTCAAAGTCAATACCTTCAACTTGTGCATAGCCCTTGCATACCAATCTTGCTTTATTTCTGACTAGCTATCCGTCTTCATTTAATTTGTTTCAAAAAATCCATTTAGTCCTGATTATATTTTTATTTGTAGCTCTAGGTACTAACTCCCAAGTTTTGTTTTTCTCGATCTGATCTAATTCTTCATTTATTATTGTAGCACCCTAAAATTGGTGCAGTAAACCTTAGTAAATAATTAAAATTACCTTAGTAATAATTCAAATTCAAATATCAACCCCAAACCACCTGTTAACCGCCTGTTAAACCACTTTCCCCATTTTTTGCACCATTTTTAGAGTTTGTTTTGACCGTTGGACGATATCGTCGCTGATCAGACGATATCACCTCAGATCGGACGAATTCATCTAGAGAAGAATGTCCAGACGATTTTGTCCCAAAATTGATTTTTCATAATTAGCCTCTGTTTCAACGGCGTCTCTAATCTGGGTAGAAGCGTGTCTGCGTCGTTAGAGACCCTCCCCATTGGAGATCTCCCAAATTGGGATGATCCCCAACCTCCTAACCTCCCTCCTAAGCCTATTTAAACCTTAGGATCCCCCTTGACATTCCCCTGGCTGAATTTCCCTATAATTTGATCTTTGCATGCATTATAATACCTTGGATTATCATTTGCATTTGTGCTTTTCGAATTTTCTTGCAAGAACTTTGTCATTTTTCAGCCGGAGCAAGCTCAGATCGTTGTAGATGATCTTGTACAATTTGAGACGATTTCACACTCTACAGACGATTTTGACTGTAGTCAACATTGGGGGCAATCAGTGCCCAGAGTTTGCGCTTTTTCTATACCTTTTTGCTATTTTATTCTGCATCTAGTTAGTTTTATTATTATTTCTTGTTATCCTGCATCTTGGAGTTCACCCATATAGCTTAAGTACATAATAACATCATGATTAGCTATTAAAGCATGATAATTTACTTTGCATTTCTATTTGGGATTATCTTATTAACATCATTTTGTCATTTCACATCATTTTCCTTTATCAGCATAGCTACATTTTTTGTATTCTGTGTCCATTTCTCTGATTGTAGGTCTCTAACGAATTCGTCAGATCTCAAACGATCTTGTCAGATCGGAGATGATCCTATCAAATTCCAGACGATCTTGACTACTCAAAAATCAGAACCTCCATCAGACATCCGAAATCAGGTATGGTTTTTCTCATCTAGCTTGTTCTCTATATTTTCTGTTTAAATCTATTTTTTGTATTCATTTAAATCTGCATTTCATATAGAACAGTTTAGATTCATTTGGCCAAACCTAGGATTTGAATGATTAAAGATAAAATTGAACACATCAAACACATTCCCAACCTAGGCGTGGAGATTGCCACTAAATCTTTCCTGGTGAACCCCACCATCCATCAAAAAATCACCTTAATACCCCTCCCCGAGAGGTGGGACCTTCAAAGGGCCTCTCAGTCCGAGGTATTGTCCCATCCTTCTCGCATCCCCCTTCCGGGCACGGATCCTTTAGCCTAAAGGTAAGGGTGCAAAAAATTTGGAGCGATACATTTTGGTGAACCCGACGTGAAACTAAAACCTTTTGAAAAAAAAAACAAAAAAACATAGATGCATTTAAAATCATTGGAAAACTACTAAGTTGCATATCATGTTTAGATGGTAGCTCCTAAGAAAAGACTAGCAGTTACTATAAATGTTGAAAACCAATTAGCAGCCATAGAAATTAATTATGTGCTTAGTGTGCCTGAAACAGATAGAAACCAACTTTTGTGGGACGAACTTAATAGGAGACTAGATCTCATTTCATCTAGAGCAACTGAACTTAGGCAAATCAAGAGGTTTGTCCTAGATAGAATCCTGGATCCCGATCAACTCATTTTTTATCATGAACTTCAGAGAGCTTGCCATAGGTGGTTAGCAGATAGAAGAGCCCTTGTGTCTTCTGAGTTGTATACCTTTGAGGAATTCCTCGAGAATGCAGCCATAGTACACCAATTCCTAGGTCATGTAGAAGATCAAGAGGTCATTCTTATAGATAGGGAAATGTGGATGAGAGTTCCTAGAGCTATGTTATATCGAGAGTATTGCCACGAACTTTATTTCTACCAACCAGAGTCTGAGAGAGATAATATCACTATAGCACACTTTATTAAGTTCCTGAAAAACAATTTCCAATTTGAAGAGGAGCACTTTATGACTCCTGAAGAACTTGAGCCCGTTAATGATATTTATAAATTGTTTATAGAAAACTAGATCATTGCTTTCATTATTATTATTTCTTGCATTTAGTGTGTTGTTTGTTATCTTTATAATATTGTTATAAAAAGACAAAAAAAACCAAAAACATAACAAAACCAAAACATTTTATTTTAAATACTATAGTAGGTATATAATTAAAATATATACCTCTTAAGCTTGTTGCATATATATATATATATAAATATATATATTTATTGAAATCTAAGTTTAAGCACAATGACTAGACTTAGGAATGGTAAACAAACTGAAGAAGAAGAAGAAGAAGATTGGTTAGGAAAGAAAACAAAAAAATCAAATGCCCTTCCTGAGGATCCAATTCCAGAAGGAGAAATTCTAGAATAGCCAGAAGATGAGCTTGTTGTAGATGAACAAGAAGAAAATGTTAAAGAGGAAGGATCCTCATCCCCTAGAATGGCTCCAGACGAAACTATTGCTTTTGATAACTTAGATCATTTCTGGAAATTTTTCAATAATAATATTGGTGCTCTTAATATGGCAGTTCGTATTGATAGAGGCCAAATTAGTGACACTCAAGCAGCCATGGAAGATATGTTTAACATACACACCAATCCCTTGTCCTTTGTTGATCAAGAAAGTGATAAAGCTGGACCATCCAATAGAGATATGGTCACTATGATTCAGAACATGCAACAACAACAGGTTACCCAACCCCCTAAGGAACCTGTTATTGAGCCTAAAATCATCCCCACACAAAAGAGACCTTCATTCACTGCTTTATTTCACCAAACTATTGATCAATATGCTTCAAATTGACAAAAACCTAAAATGAAGCCAAACACCAATTTTCAACAATCTGGGATACAACATAATACAACTTCAAAACTTCTTCATAACACCCTTCCTACCAACAATTTACACAATAGCAATATAGCATCTAATCTTCATGTCCCTCCATCATATACTCACAAATCCCATATTAATGCCCTACCGAACCAATATGGTGGGCAAACCAGTAATCTGGAAGCCATGGTGAAACAGTTAGCTTCCCACATGGACCAGATAGATCCCTACCATCCCTCGTACAATTATCGAGAGATATGTAGTCAACCTTTGGATCCCATAGTTGTAGCACAACCATACCCTAAACACTTTCCCATGCCCGTCCTGCCTATATATAAAGGAACTGAAGATCCCATAGAGCATCTTCGTATGTTTAGGATAGCATGTCATGATATATCACATGATGACTTGCTATTACTAAAAATGTTCTCAAAAAGTTTAGGAGGAATGGCATTAGAGTGGTATTATCAACTACCCACTCATTCTTTGAGAAATTTTGAAGAAACAACTAAATCTTTTGTCCATCAATTTAGTGCCTACATCGAGAGACACGTGACCATTAAAGATTTATACAACTTAAAACAAGACAAAGATGAATGTTTTGCTGATTTCTTAGCTAGATGGAGGCAGTTGATAGGAAAACCGCACTTTGTGCTACCTTATAGGGAAATGTTGGATATTTTTATTAATAATTTGCAAGAACAAATATCCTATGAATTATCAACTACTACCTTGACCACCTTCGATCAAGCTATAGACTTAGCTCGAAGGGTGGAAGATGCTCTCATTAGAAGAGGTCAACTTAAAAAGAAATATGATGAGAAAACATCCAGAAATCAATATAAAAATAAACAAGTTGTGGGTGACGGAGTCACTGATAGTAGAAACATTGCTAATGTTAATACTACGAAAACAACGGAGAAGTTTATATTAAAACCTCCTGATAAACCACCTCGAGAATTTACTAGATTGAATCAACCTTTATCAACCATTCTTCCTCAATTACTAGCACGAGGCTTGATTCAATTACCAGCTATCCGGGAACCTGATCCAACTATACCCGGATACAGAGCTGATTTACATTGTGATTTCCATAGAGGACCTGGACACTCTACCAACTCTTGTAAAATATTAAAACATAAAATACAAGATTTGATTGATAATAATGAAATGGAGGTGCAAGCCTTTCAACCTAAACAAAATGCTCCTAATAATGCTCAAAAGAACATTCCCCAAAATCAGAATCAAAATGCTAATCAATCATTAGATATA
This sequence comes from Wollemia nobilis, assembly GCA_028583015.1. NCBI lineage: Eukaryota > Viridiplantae > Streptophyta > Pinopsida > Araucariales > Araucariaceae > Wollemia > Wollemia nobilis. The sequence goes on along the minus strand of JAQPPZ010003554.1, from coordinate 3,374,133 downwards.
TTTCAACATCCTTTACCAAAACATGGTAAAGAGGTGGCCAATCAAATTGAGCATCATAATGTTCCCCCTCCTACCCGATATGTAGGGACTATTAGCGGACAATTACCTATTCAGGATCCCCAAATATTTGGCACAACTTTCTCCATGGTCACGACCAGACCCCTGTATAATACTCAAACACCGGATCCTAGTGATGTAGAATCGGATATTGAAAGTGAAATAGACATCACCTCAAACCAATCGAATAGTTCTAAAAATGAATCAGATCCGATTCAACCTATCATAGATGCTATGGTTTCGAAAGAACCATTTCCTAGAAGAGTTACTACTCGACCCTCTTCTAATCAGTTCCTTCCTAATGAACAAGCCATAAACGCTCAACCGAGACCAGTTCAACGTCTTCAATATAACATTGTAGGTACCATCGGAGTTGTTACCAGACAACAGGCTCAAAACTCTCAATAGGATCAAACTCAGAATGATGGATCAGCTCCATTTGTTTTGAAAAATCCCAATAAAGGGAATCATATGTCTAATGTTCAACCTAAGCCTCCTTACAATATTAATGAACAATTATCCAATACTACAACCAAAATTTCCCTTTTGGACTTGTTAAGATCTTCTCCTACCCATAGAGATGAGTTAATGCTTACATTAAGCCAAATGATGGTACCTCAAAATATTCAACCTGAAGCCATGTCCAATACTATCATCACTCGAGAAGTCGATTGTATTGACTTTCGAGATAGAGATATCCCACAACATAGTTTACATAAGGATAACCCCTTATATATTACTGCCCTAATTGGAGATGTAGCTATTAAACGAGTCTTGATTGATAATGGGTCATCTTTAAACATATGCACTTTTGACTTCTACCAAATATTTGGCTTTAGGAGTGACGAGATGAAAAGAACGGATATGATTATCAAAGCCTTCAATGACGAGACACAAGAAACATGTGGAGTCATTACTATACCCTTGCAAGTTGGTCCTAGAACCCTAGATACAACCGTGTTTATTGTACATTGCCCTGCATCGTACAATATACTTTTGGGTCGCCCTTGGATCAATGCGATGCGAGCGGTTCCCTCCACTTTACATCAATGTGTTAAATTTGAATTTAAAAACCAGTTGGTCACCATTCATGGTGATCCTAGACCCTTTGATATGTGTGCTTTGGCAGAACCCGTTGGAGTGCAATTTTTCCCCGCCCTGTCATCCACACATCCTAGTTCTTATCATCCATCCAAACGTGTGAAACACACACCCATAACATCATCTACCCCATCAACTACACCTATACATTTAACTCAACCATCTTCTAAACAAACCACACTAGAACCTCAAAAAGATCTTAAATCCACAACCAATCCTTCATGTTCCATCCCTATAATTTCAAAACCTATAGACCCATTTATTAACACCTCCACATTATCTACATCTATCATACCTTCCACATCTAAAGATATAGGGAATGATCCTTCTACATCTTATGCTCTTTCTGATGAACTCTTACCTGATTTATCTAAAATTCTTATATCAGAAAAAACAAATGCTTCTATGCAAGATTCCATTATCTTAAGTAATTTGCCGCCATCTCCTCGTACTTTGGGCCTCCCACAACCTATGGGAAGTACTTACCAAGTTAGGAGTTGTGCTTTTGTTTATAAAGGATATGATTGGGGAAGAATACCCCGAAACATCAAGACGCATTGTGATGGATATGCTCGATGCTATTTTGCTAATGAATATATTAAAGCTAAACCCATAATGCTTAAAATGGGCTATAAAGGGAAAGGCTTGGGACCTTTCCAAGATGGTATGAAAGAACCCTTTGAGGTAGAGCCATGGCCCACCCGATGTGGTGTGGGCCTATTTCCTAGTAAGGGTCAACCCTTCCCTTTTGAAGATGATGATCAACTCATATGTTATCAAGATTATTTGGATGGGCGTGATGATTTGCCTCTAAAAAATCAGCCATTTACATGTAATATGCTATCCATAGCTTACCCTAAAATGATTGTTGAATCCGACGATGAGTTGGAAGGAGATATTTTCCATGATGTCTCCGTTGAAGAGTTGTTACACAATGGTTTTTATTTTGATGGTTCTATACCTACTATAGCCCAGCTTGAGGCCACGACTCCTCAAGATGAATTATCCAAGTTAACCTTAAAGGAATTACAAGAATTGGGCGTTTCACCTACCCCACCTAATTTTGAAAGAGATCTACACATGGAAGTAGAAAACGTCATTAAGGTTAACATTGGAACTGAGGATAATCCTCACATAATCAATATTGGATCAGAATTAAGTCAAGAAAAACAAGAGCAATACATTGCATTTCTTAAAGAATATGAAGATGTCTTCGCTTGGACATATGAAGATATGCCAGGTTTAGACCCTTCTGTAGTCATGCATCACCTAGTAGTCCATCCGGATGCTAAACTTGTTAAATAGAAACTTAGAAAAATGCATCCCAAAGTGGCCCTGCTAGTCAAAGGGGAGTTAGAAAAACTCCTGAATGTTGTTTTTATATAGGCTATTGATTATGTTGAATGGATCTCGAATGTAGTTCCAGTCACCAAGAAAGAAGCTACCAAAGTTAGGGTTTGCACAGACTTTAGAGATATTAACGTTGCATGCCCTAAAGATGATTTTCCTCTTCCAAACATGGATCAAATCATTGATTTTACTGCTGGGAGTGGAATGATGTCCCTAATGGATGGATTTTCTGGTTATAATCAGATCAGGATAGCTCTCGAAGATCAGGCTAAAACAACCTTTATTACCCCTTGGGGTACCTTTTGTTGGAAAGTGATGCCATTTGGTTTAAAGAATGCAGGTGCAACATATCAACGAGCCATGACTTATATCTTTCATGATATGATGCATGATATCCTACATGATTATGTAGATGATATTATAGCTCACTCCATTAATGAAGATGATCATTTAGATGATTTGAGAAAAGTATTTAATCGGTTAAGAGAATATCTTATTCGATTAAATCCAACCAAATGTATATTCGGAGTCAAGTCCGGTAAACTATTAGGGGTTTTAGTTTCTTTACGTGGTATCAAAATCGACCCTCTCAAGATTGTGGCTATCATTGATATGCCCGCACCCACCAATATATCTGAGTTACGAAGTTTACAAGGTAAGCTTCAAGCCATCCGTCACTTCATCGATAAGCTGGCGGACAAAACCAGTCCCTTTCTTAAGCTCCTTAAGAAGGATGTCCCTTTTAATTGGGATGATGAATGTAAGGAAGCTTTTGAACTTCTCAAACAATACCTCCTTAACCCACCTATGCTTTCACCGCCTAGACCTGATCACCCATTTCTCCTATATATTTCAGCTTCAGATTTTGCTTTAGGAGCTATGTTAGCTCAACTTGATGATGAGAAGAGAGAACGTGCTAATTATTACATTAGCAGAACCCTCATCAGTTATGAAACCCGCTACACAACATTAGAAAAACTATGTCTAGCAGTCATATTTTCTATGCAAAAATTATGCCATTATATGCTCAGTCAAAAAACATATGTCATTGCTAAATATGATCCCTTGCGGTATCTCATGAGTCGACCTTATTTATCGGGTCACATAGCAAAGTGGGTTCTTGCTCTAAGCGAGTTTGAACTCATGTTCATAGGACAAAAGTCTGTTAAGGGTCAAATCATAGCAGATCAATTAGCTGTTGCACCCTTAGAGTCTACCCATCCCCTCATCATTGAGTTTCCTGATGAATGTCTTCAATTAGAGGCAGACCATGTTGAACAATGGTCCTTATACTTTGATGGAGCCCGATGCATGAGTGGGGCTAGTGTAGGTATTATTTTAATATCTCCACAAAAACACATTATACCTTTGTCCTTTAAATTAACATTTGCTTGCACCAATAATACTGTTGAATATGAAGCTCTAATCCTTGGATTACGAGCTGCCTTGGCACTAAAAATTAAACATCTGCTAGTTTTTGGTGATTCTCAACTTGTTATAAACCAAATTAATGAAGTTTATCAAACCAGAGATGATAAATTATGCCCATATAAAGCATATGTTTTACAATTAATATCTCTATTTGATCAAGTTACCTTGGAAGCTATTCCTCAAACTAGCAACCGTGCGGCTGACGCTATGGCCGCAGCTGCATCTCTTCTACCCTTGGAGTTAGATGACGAATATGCCACCATAATTATTCATCGACTCTAGGAACCCACTTCAAATAAGTCATGCTTAGAACCTTTGGATGTGTTTCTAATCAATGAAACTACTCCTGAACCTTGGTATACTGGATATATTTGATTTTCTTCACAATGGGACTTTCCTTGCTAGTTCTAATAGGAACCAACGATCGGTTATTATGTAGACGAGCAAGTCGATTTGTAATAATTGGCAATACTTTATATAGGAGATCTTTTGAAGGTATCCTCTTGAGATGTTTGAATCTAGAAGAATCCAAATCAGCTTTGAGTGAAGCCCACGATGGATCTTGTGGAGGACACTTCAGTGGTAGTGTCATTGCTAAAAAGCTCCTTAGGATAGGCTACTTTTGGCCTACCATGGAGAATGATGCACATGATTATGTGCGCCATTGCGACAAGTGCCAGAAACATGCTGACCTTGTCCATGCCCCTGCACAAGAGCTGTAGGCTATTTCATCTCCTTGGCCCTTTTCAAAATGGGGCTTAGACATTATTGGCAAAATTAATCCTATGTCATCTGATGGACACAAATTCATCATAACCGCCACTGAGTATTTCATGAAGTGGGTTGAAGCTATGCCTTTAGCTTCCTACACTAGAACACAAGTCTCTAAATTTATTTTTAATCAAATCATTTGTAGGTTCGAAATTCCTACAAATCTCATCTCAAACAATGGAACTTGTTTCAAAAATAAAGATGTTAAGAAATTATGCCAAAAATATAAGATTCAACATCGATGGTCCACTCCCTATTATCCTCAGGGTAATGGCCAAGCAGAAGCATCCAACAAAACCTTAATCAAAATTCTCAAAATATTGGTCAATAAATTTGGCCGCGACTGGCACATTCAATTATATCCAGCTTTGTGGGCATATCGCACTAGTGTTCGAACTCCCACTGGAACTTCACCTTTTGTTTTGGTTTATGGCGCTGAAGTTGTTTTTCCCTTTGAATTAGAAGTTCCTTCTTTGGCTCTACTACTTCAAGATACCGAAGTAGGGGATGAATATCGAGCTGGCCGACTCAGTCAGCTGGAACTCCTAGATGAAAAGTGCATCAATGCTTTGGAGCATCTTCGTGCCTACCAAAACAAGCTTAAAAGATCATATGCTAAGAAAGTTCGTCATCGATCCTTTGAGGTCGACGACCTTGTTTTAAAAGAAAATAAAAAAAATACTAATGCAACTAAAGACCTTAAAGGTAAATTTGAGCCCAACTAGCTTGGACCATACATTATCATTGCTAAATTTGAATCGGGAGCATACAAATTAGCTACCTTAGATGGTAAATATTTAAAAGAACCTATGAATATTATGCATCTTAAGCGATATTACGCATAAAATTTGGTCATTTCACCATTTGTATATATTTTGCATGTTGTCTCATTTTAAAAATATATATAAAACTTGTTTAAACAAAAACAAACAAAAATAAAAGTAAAAACAACAATATTATAGACTCTTTCGAAACCAAAAAAATAGAGAAGAAAGAGAGAGTCAAAATTATCAAACTCCTCAAAAGTATTTGTTGTATATATTTCTTCTTGAAGTATTGCAGTTATATTTTCAAATTATTTTGGATAAATTAGCATTTATTTGGAATCCCTCACTTTTGCAAACACAAAAATAAATATCTTGATTTTATTTGGCATGATTACTAATCTCTCTTATATCAAAGTCCACAAAATTCAATTAAATAAAGTTTGAGCACAGAGAATTGATCTTGTTATTTACTTAAACCAAGCATATCCTTTCACAATAAAATGATTATATTTGTAATGTCCATGCTATGCTACATAGTAGAAGTGGTTTCTTGAGTGAAAAGTTTCCCCTGCTATCCTATCATGCACATGGTCTAGAATCTTTGAGAATTGACAAAAGGACAAGCTCACCCCTACCCAGAATAAAAATCCCTTGCTCTACAGCTAATCCAAGCAAGTATCCCTAGCATAGGAAGAAAAGAAAAGTTCAAGAACAAGAGAAAAAGAAAAAGGTTATTTTGTATCATCATAGCAATATTTCAGCATTTTCTCAAATATCAAGCAAAAATACAAAAGTACAAAAAAAAAAAAAAGAAAAGAAAGCAAAAACAAATGCAATAAAATCCCTTTCCCTACCCATTGAAAAGAAAAGAAGGGTTGATGAGCTTGAATCCTTGGAATTCTCAATTATTCAAAAACTGTGAGGTAAGCCCCATAACAGGTGGTTTGTGCCCAACCCGCTTGGCCTTGGGTAACTCCTAGCGTGGTGATATGTCTGTTACATTAGTGACCTTTTGTACAGACTTATGTCTGCTTACGGATTAGCTAGCTCTTGATAACCCGACCTACATAGTAGTCTGGTACGGTTATATGCATCTAAATCATGGTTTATTGAACACTTATTTTGTTAATTCAAATCACTTGTATCAAATTATCTTGCTCAAAACTGGTAAATGAACAATGCAATTGCACACACATTTGTATTTGAGAGATTTTGTGTATCATTATGATAAATCAAGATCAGAAATGAACTCACATACGCACATGGGATTCCTTATAAATCTAACTTTTGTCTTTAAGATACTTTGAAATATTTTTTGCAAATTGTCTAGAATAATTTCATTTTCTCATCTGAGAACAGTTGTTTAGTATAAAGACAACTACATGCATTATAAAAAAAAAATCAAAATCATTTTCAAAAACATGCAATAAAGTTACATTTATATATAACTTTTTGACTTTCGCGACGATGGTATAGTTCCAAAACCAAAATTGGAATTTTATGCCTAGCGCAAGTCCTCATCTTTATATTTTCTGTTTATTTTCAAAAAATTAAAAATCAACCATGCAATAAAACTATTATATCTATTTCTTCTTTGGATTTCGTGATGATGGTATAAGTCTATACCTATAATTCTATGCCTAGCGTAAACCATCGTTCTAATTTTCTTTTCCATATATTTTAAAAACAAAATTCATCAAAACATGTGACTTGCATCATTATGTTACACAAATATGCTTTACAAACAAACAAACACTTATTCTATTTCATGACATTATGTTCAAATTCAGTTTTTGCAACCATGGTATAAATTCTAAGGAATTGTTCAAAATTTTATCATACTTAGGAATTTATGCCTAGCAACATCATATTTCTTTTCGTATTTCATGCATACTATTTTTATGAAAATCTGAAAACAAATCATCATCAAACCATCATTATCTCCATCATTACAACACAAAGTCTTAAGACAGTCTCTTAAGCACTCTTTTACTTTTTAACAATATTTCTATACTAGGATTAGCTTGACGACCGAGTGAGTGGCAACTCCATGAAATGGTCTATAATAGTGACAATGTCCTTTGAAATTATTGTTAAAAGTCCATTTTATTTTCATCAAATTATCCCACAAACAACCAATTTGTTTACATCAGATTATTTCATTTAAAATCTTACAGCATGATATCAAATTATAATATTTCAAAACAACATAATTACATGAATCATCAAATCAATCACACCAAAACATTAAAGCATCATACAAACATAAGCCGAGTCATATCACAAAAAAAAAGATCATATATATACATATCTCAAAAAAATATATGTACATCATATCAAAACTGGATTGGTATGCCACAATCTACATATTGGCATACTCAATCCTCTCAAACCATATATACAGTCTGTGCAGTGCAGTAGCCTAGCCTTGAGAACCCCTCAAGCTCTCAGCCTCATCTCTTCCCCCACATTGAGGTGGACAAGGTGGCCCCATCACAGTATGTGTGGTACTATGAGTCCTAGTCGTTGATCATGATGAATTCCTCGATGACCCAACCCTGATCAAATCCGCAATACCAGCTGGCAGTTGTATCCTCTAACCCTCTAGCACTAGTTGGAAGTATATACCCTGATAGAAGGTGGTTTGAGCAACTGACTGTGCCAGCTCCTGAGTGCTCTCTCCTCCGCTCCGTGCTCTGAGGTGTGTGACCTCATATCTAAGCTGTGTGGCCTCAGCTCGGTGTCATGTAGCCTCATCATGTAAAGTCTACACCTGAGCCTAAAGATGAATAGTCTTCACCTAAAAATTAGCCATCTCGCTACTCTCTCCTACCTTGACACCCTTACCCTTATTGGGTGATGGTGGCCTCTCTCTCCATGGAGAAGGGGGTCTCTCCTCCCTCCTATCTCACTACCATGACCTCTGCTAAGCCTGTGGCCTCCTCCCTCCTCTCTCACTACCATGACCTCTACTGAGCCTATGGCCTCCTCTGCTCTCTCTTGCCATGACCCTGTGCCACCTCAATGGTCACCTAGTGCCACCTCCCCATCCGACGCACAACTACATGAATCGGACCCTGAGCCCTCGTCATTCGAGGAGGGTGGATGTCTACGTACTAGGAATCATAGCTATCAGCAACCCCTACATCATCCCCATCCACTAGATGAATGGGGGCATCATCCACATCCTCACTCCAGAAGCACTGCATATCTGGAGCCCCGTTGACTGTAGTGTTATCCTAAACGGTCCGAGAAAACTCGTAGTCCCTAAGAGATGGGATCCCCTGCTGTAGACCGAACTACCTCAAAACTCAATCATAGCGGTGGAGCTCCACCTCTCTCCTCTCCATCCTTAGCCAATAGGTTCATCTAACATGAGCCAGCTCTTGTCCATCCTCGACCCACCCTGGATGATCTCTCTAAGGCCTCCAAGTGATCTGGTTGGAGACAAGGTCATCAAGTAGTCTTTGAGACATTGGAAGATCTATCCGCCATTGTGACCCTCTCTGGAGCCACCAGTAGAAATCTCGGGGCCTCTCCCCATCAATCCCTATCAATGGGAGCCCTATCGGCCTTCGCATCATGATGTGCTCCTAGCACCAAACCTGCAATAGTGATGTCATGACCAGACATCGACCGCCCTTGTATACGACCCCATGCGGGATCCTATACAATCGACATAGTACAAAGCTCCCCCAAGCAAACCTGTACTCATGGTCTCTCATGTCACAGACCACATCTATCAGTAGGCCAAAACCTATGTCAATCTAGATGCCCCAGGAATCTGGCATAGCGACTCGATGTTCACTCCGCCTTTCTCCAAGGCAAAGCTCAGATCTTCGCACAATCGCATCATTGCGTGGCCCTAGTTTGCCGTGGGAGTTATTAACCATCCTTGTATGTGGATCCTCAAAATCCTCCATACATCCTCCAATGTGGGAGTCATCTCCCCTATCGGTAACTGAAAACAAGAAGAACCCGGATACCACCTCTCTGCTAGGGCTGTCAATAGCCCCATATCTATAGAAACCTGTGGCATATCTGCCACATGCTGCAAGACAAATTGAGCCAACTGATCTCACTTTGCCTGAGATAGAGTGGCCAATTCATCCCTCAGCCTACCGTATTTCCATTCTCTGCTCTTTAGTAATCCTCTCTGCAACATAAACAACAAAACAATAAAAATAATTAATAAAACAGTGATTAAAAATGCAAGTAAAACAAGTTCAATTTCATACAAATGATGATATCGTCCACTATTGGACGATATCATCCAAAATTTGAGCAAATTCATCTCTGATTTCGCAAGAGGGAATCGTCCCTTATTGGAGGAAATCGTCTCCATATCGCTGATTTCGCCCTTGGACGAAATCGGCAAAATTGAGACAATTTTGTCCCGACGACGTCGACGGCCCAAAAATAGCCGTGATGCTCAAAAATCATTCAAAATCAATCTAAAAAGCATGAAATTCAAAATTAAAGCATTCTAAAATAATTTTGGACCCTTACCCGTAGCCAGCGTCGGACCTCTGTTGATCTATGTGCTGTCTCGACCATTCTTGTCTGCAGAGCTCTAGAAACCAGGAAAATGAACAATAACAATGAATTAGAGTTTTTCCCTATTTTTCTTAATTTTATTCAAAACACTTAACAACATTTTAAATTTTTTGCTTTTCCGCTTTTTTACCTCAAACGTTCGATTTGGGTAAAAACACGGAGGGGGCACCATAGTAAGCTGTCGTACGATTCGGCCTAGAATCATTGCCTAAAAATGGGAATAAATTTTTGCTTTCTTGTAAATCGAGAAGAACTCGTCTTTAACGCATTTTCTTCAAAAAATTTGCTAAAGAGGGGGCAAAATGTAGCACCCTAAAATTGGTGCAGTAAACCTTAGTAAATAATTAAAATTACCTTAGTAATAATTCAAATTCAAATCTCAACCCCAAACCACCCGTTAACCGCCTGTTAAACCGCTTTCCCTATTTTCTACACCATTTTTAGAGTTTGTTTTGATCGTTGGACGATATCGTCGCCGATCAGACGATATCGCCTCAGATCGGATGAATTCATCTGGAGAAGAATGTCCAGACGATTTCGTCCCAAAATTGATTTTTCATAATTAGCCTCAGTTTCAATGGTGTCTCTAATCTGGGCAGAAGCATGTCTGTGCCGTTAGAGACCCTCCCCATTGGATATATTCCAAATTAGGATGATCCCCAACCTCCTAACCTCTCTCCTAAGCCTATTTAAACCTTAGGACCCCCATTGACATTCCCCTGGCTGAATTTCCCTATAATTTGATCTTTGCATGCATTATAATACCTTGGATTATCATCTGCATTTGTGCTTTTCAAATTTTCTTGTAGGAACTTTGTCATTTTTTAGCCAAAGCAAGCTCAGATCATCGCAGACGATCTTGTACAATTCAAGACGATTTCGCACTCTACAGATGATTTCGACTGCAGTCAACATTGGGGGCAATCAGTGCCTAGAGTTTGCACTTTTTCTATACCTTTCTGCTATTTTATTCTGCATCTAGTTAGTTTTGTTATTATTTCCTGTTATCCTGCATCTTGGAGTTCACCCATATAGCTTAAGTACATAATAACATAATGATTAGCTATTAAAGCATGATAATTTACTTGCATTTCTATTTGGGATTATCTTATTAACATCATTTTGTCATTTCACATCATTTTCCTTTATCAGCATAGCTACATTTTCTATAGTCTGTGTCCATTTATCTGATTGCAGGTCTCTAACGAATTCGTCAGATCTCAGACGATCTTGTCAGATCGGAGACAATCTTGTCAAATTCTAGGCGATCTTGACTGCTCAAAAATTAGAACCTCCATCAAACATCCGAAATTAGGTATGGTTTTTCTCATCTAGCTTGTTCTTTGTATTTTTTGTTTAAATCTATTTTCTATATTCATTTAAATCTGCATTTCATATAGAACAATTTAGATTCATTTGGCCAAACCTAGGATTTAAATGATTAAAGATAAAATTGAACACATCAAACACATTCTCAACCTAAGCGTGGAGACTGCCACTAAACGTTTCCTGGTGAACCGCACCATCCATCAAAAAATCACCTTAATACCCCTCCCCCGAGAGGCAGGACCTTCAAAGGGCCTCTCAGTCCGAGGTATTGCCCCATCCTTCTCGCATCCCCCTTCCAGTCGTGGATCCTTTAGCCTGAAGGTAAGGGTGCAAAAAATTTGGAGCGATACAATTGCCTTCATCCAACTTTCATCTTTGCTTGTGTCAACAACATTTTTGGACTCAATGCTAGATAGTAGAGAGTAGTTACTTACTACTCTTCTTCTTGTTTGAACACCAAATTTGGGGTCTCCAATTATTTGCTCTCTAGGATGATTTTTCTACCAACTACCTGTTTTGAATTTCTTATTTTCTTTCATTTCTGAATCACAACTGAAATCATCTGAGTCAATTTTTTGTATCTTTTGAATTTCTTTTTCCTCATCTCCTTCAATAGCCTCTTCATAGATTGGGTAGTTCGTTTCATAGCTAATTACTTTTTCTCTACCTTCATCAAATTTAACATCGGCATTGTCCACAATTTTCTTTAGCCTTTTGTTGTAGAATTTGTAAGCTTTGCTTTTTGATGAATAACCGACGAAAATACCTTCATCCGCTCTATCTTCAAACTTACCAAGATTATCTTCAGTTCTTTTGATGTAGCACTTGCTGTCAAAAATTTTGACGTATTTTATTGTTGCCCTTTTATCGAACCACAACTCATAAGGAGTTTTGCTTTCATATGTTCTTAGCATGTACCTATTTTGGATATACACCATAGTATGGATTGCTTCTTTCCAAAAAAAATTTCTACTCTGCTTTCAGCCAGCATAGTCCGTGCCATTTCTTGCACTGTCATATTCTTTCTTTCTACCACTTCATTCTGTTGAGGTGTCCTGGATGCTAAAAAATGTCTCTTAATACCATATTTTTCATAGTACTCTATAAACTCCTCTGAAATGAATTCTCCTCCTCTATCTGATATTAGACATTTGATCCTCTTTCCTATTTCATTCTCAACTTGGTTTTTGAAAATTTTGAACATATCAAGAGCTTATGATTTATGCTTCAAGAAAAATATCCAAGTCATTCTAGAATAGTCATCAATGCACAACATAAAATATTTGTCACCATTTATGCTTTGTGTTCTCATGGGTCCACATAAGTCAGTGTGTATTAGTTCCAAAGGTTTGCTTATGTAGTACTCTTTTGTTTTGAATGTGACTCTAGTTTGCTTCTCCTTTTGGCATGAAGCACAAATATTGTTTGCAGGTTTACTGATGGTGGGAATATCTCTTACTGCCATTTTTGAGGTGATTTTTACTAGATTATCAAAACTGATATGACTGAGTCTCTTGTGACACAGCCAATTTTCTTCTTCTTGTCCAATAAAACAAGCTCCTTTTGAAGTCTCTAAGAGCGTGTACAGGTTGCCAGATGTCCTTGATCCAGTTGCTATCAATTTTCCACTATTTGTTTTTCTAACTTCACAACCCTGCTTCATAAAGACTACTTCATGACCTCTATCACAAATTTGACTTACACTCAACAAGTTATGTTTCAACCCATCTACAAACAAGACTTCTTTTGACTTAATTTTTCCATCACTAATTTTAACTGAGCCTTTGCCAACTATCTTAGCTCCATCATTATTTCCAAACTTTACTGATCCACCTTCATATTTTTGTAACTTCTCAAATTTTTGTTTGTCACCTGTCATATGACTGGAGCATCCACTATCGAGTATCCATGGTACATATTTATTTTGTGCTTTAAATGTTTTTTGTACTATTAAGGATTCCTTTTCTTCCTTAAGTTGCTCTTTTTCTTTCCACTCCATTTTGATAGTAGATTTGAGCTCTTGTTTTACCTTTCCCTTATCAATAGCTTGTGTATGTTTTTCGGGAAGTTTTCTATTTTGACTCATCTTGTTTGATTGAAATTTTCTTCCCTGAAACTGATTTGATGCAAATGTACTTCTACAATTTTTTGTAATGTGCCCAAAATTATGACAGTTATAACATTCTACTATATAATTCATCAAAGGAGAGAAAGCATTTCTACTGGTGAAATTCTTTGGTCTTACATTATATTTGCAGTCTGAGATTTTATGTCCATAGCCATTGCATTTAAAACAAAAACCAAAAAAGGGATAATTGAACCTGGGTGATGGTCTTTGCCATGTTGCCATAGGAGCCATAGGTCTTCTTCTTCTTTTATGTGTGACATTGGTGAATCCATCATTGTCAATTCTCCTTTCGTGCCTGGCATTATTGCTTTCTTTTGCATGAGATGTTTTTTCTTGATCAACCTGTTTCTTATCTTCATTCTTTATGGATTCTACATTTTTGGTCTTTGATCCATTTGATGATTCTCCTTCGACGAAGCCCATACCAAATTTGATGCCTGTAGGCATTTTGTCATTTATGATCTTATCCAACTTCGTAGAACTTACTTCACATTTGTGATAAAAACTAATTTTCTTATTCATCTCTTCTAGTTGCATTCTTAAACCAACAATCTCTTCTTTTAGCTTGCTGCAATAATCTATTTTCATGGTTATTTGCACTTCAAGATCTTTGAAGATTTTCTTGGAATCTTCTATTTGTACTTTCAAGCTAGATATGATTTCATTTGCACCCTCAAGCCTTTTTGAAAGTTTCTTATTCTTTTTCCTCTCTATTTTCCACTCTTCAAGTGCAAAGATCAACTCACCTTCTAGATCTACTTTAGCCTTAGGGTTTTCACCACATACTTCAGAGTTCACTCCTTCTTCCTTTTCTAATTTTACTTATTCAAATGCCATGAAAAGAGCTTCACCTGTTTCCTCTTCAGAATCCTTATCGGAGCTGTCTTCTGATGAACTGTCATTTCTTGAGATGAAACTTTTCTTCTTGAAGTTGCCTTTTCTGAAATTCATTTTCTTCTTCCAGTCACTTCTTTCTTGGTGTGATCCTTCATCATTTTTGTTCTTCTCATTAAGAGGACATTTAGTCACAAAATGCCCAACACCTCCACAGTTGAAACATTTAAGCGGTAGCTTTCCTCTATATTTTCCTTTTCCCCTTTTTAGTTTTCTAACAAAGTTTGCTTCCATTTCATCTGATGTCTCTTCTTCCTCAAACTCTTGTTTTACATTTTTATCTTTAAGAGCTTTAAAATCCGCTTCTCTATCTATGGTTTTAGATCTTCCTATCCTCATCTCATATGCAGTCAAGGAACCATACATTTCATCTATACTAAAATAATTTAGATTTTTAGCTTCTTCTATCGCTAAGACTTTAGAATCAAACCTTTGAGGAAGAGATATTAATAAATTTTTCATGATGATAGAGTCTTTGATATCCTCGCCGAGTCCTCTGATCGCATTAATGATTCCATTAACTCTTAGCATATATGCCTCAATGTTTTCATTGTCATTCATCTTCAATGCTTTGAACTGAGCTTGATGTGTCTGTAACTTGGCCTCTTTGATCTTATCGTCTCCTTCATGAATACTCCTCAGTTTGTCCCATATATCTTTTGCCATTTTATAGTTCATGATCTTTACTAGTTCACTGTCTGCTAATCCGCACATGATAGCATTCTTTGCTTTTGAGTTACTTTCAAATAGTTTCTTTTCATCAACCTCTTTTGGAGGAGTGATGGGTATTGTGTATCCACTAACTACTGAATACCAGATGTCTTATCCCAAAGCACATAGATATGTCTACATCTTGATTCTCCAGAACGCGTAATTAGATCTATCAAACAATGGTGCTTTGTTTGATGAGAAACCTTCACCACCTGCCATTGTGTTACTTCCAAGATCACCCTAGTCGATTAGGCTTGTACAGGAACTTAGCTCTGATACCAATTTTTAGTCTTACAATGACACTAAGAGGGGGGGTGAATCAGTGTAGCTCTTTTAACTTAAATTCATAGCTCTTAAAACACAAATAAGAAACCTTAGAACCAGATAAAGCAAGTATCACAAGAGAACATCACACAACACAAGATTTAACGAGGTTCACCAAAGTGGCTACTCCTCAAAAATGACTGCTTGGACTACCATCCAAATCTAGCCTTTGCAAAGAAACAACTTTACAAACAATTTACTAGCACCCACTGGAAGGAGCACCAACCCCTGATTTATCTGCACCAACAGAAAGGAGCACCAACCCCTAATGTCAAGCACCAACTTGGACTTCAATTCTAAAACTAGAAGATTGATAGTAAGATACCTTTGCTTTTGCTAGACCCTGATTGGTCACCTTTGCTTTTTATGCACTCTACTTTCTCTGTGCAAGCACTTCACACACTCTGCTACACTCGAACTTCACAGTCATCTTCTCCCTATTGCACACTCTGCTTTCTTAGCGAAATTTCACACTTAGAATGATTCGACATGACTTGCTCTCTATGCATAGCGACCGTATTTTGCACACTTCGACACACTCAAAATTCTCCAAACAGCCCTCCTTTTATAACATAATTCTTGTGATGAAAACCCTAATCTCAGTTGGCTATAAACCCTAATCTTAGTCAAATTTCATGACACCTGTAAACCCTAATTTTAGTCAGTTTTCATCGATTCGTCGGCTTCAACTCAACCACAAAAATACATGTCACGATATCATGACACCTTTTCTCCTTTCTCTTTCTCTTAGCTTTGGCCCACAAAAATACATGTTGCGATATCACGACACTTTTGTTATCCTGCCTGCCTACCCTTCTTGAGTCACAAAAATGCGACATGTCGTGATATCGTGACACTTTTGCTTTTCTACCTTCTTTTCATTTTTGAGTCACAAAAATATGACATGTTGTGAAATCATGACACTTTTGCTTTTGAAGTCTTGCTTTCTACTTTTGTCATGAAATTGTGACACTTCTGCCTTCAAAGTCTTCTTCTCTGCTTTTGTCATGAAATCGTGACACTTCTGCTTCCGTACTTCACTTCTTTGCTATTGTCATGAAATCGTGACACTTCTGCCTTCGAAGTCTTCTTCTCTGCTTTTGTCGTGAAATTATGACACTTCTGCTTTCGTACTTCACTTCTTTGCTATTGTCACGAAATCATGACACTTCTGCCTTCGAAGTCTTGCTTTCTGCTTTTGTCACAAAATCGTGACAGTTCTACTTCCGTACGCTTCCTCTCTTTCTTTTGTCGCGAAAATGCGACATGTCGCGAAATCGTGACACTTTTCCAACTTACTTTCTCTCTCCTATTTTAGTCGCGAAAATGCGACATGTCGTGAAATCACGACACTTTTCTTACTTGTTCTCTTTTCTTCGAAATTGTCATGAAATCGTGACACTTCTTCCTGCTTTCTCTTTTTCTTCCAACATGTCACGAAATCGTGACAGTTTTTCCACTTGCATTTTTCTCTCCCAACATGTCACGAAATTGTGACAGTTTTTCCACTTGCTTTTTCTCTCCCAACATGTCGCGAAATCGTGACAGTTTTTCCACTTATCTTTTTCTCTCCCAACATGTCTCGAAATCATGACAGTTTTTCCACTTGTCTTTTTCTCTTCCAACATGTCGTGAAATCATGATAGTTTTTCCACTTGCATTTTTCTCTTCCAACATGTCGCGAAATCATGATAGTTTTTCCACTTGCCTTTTTCTCTTCCAGCATGTCGTAAAATCATGATAGTTTACCCTGATTTTTCTCTCTTCCAACATGTCATGAAATCGTGATAGTTTTTCCTACTTTTTCTCTCTCTTCCAACATGTCACGAAATCACGACAGTTTTTCTTGCTTTTTCTCTCTCTTCCAACATGTCGCAAAATCATGACAGTTTTTCTTGTCTGCTGTATATGTCGCAATATCACGAAACTTTTCTTACTTATCTTTTTCTTTGATCTTTTGCATATGGGGCACTTCGGTTTTCTTGGACAATCCTTGTACATACTCTGAGTAACCTTTGAACTCCTATCTTCTACATCTGAAAGGCTTTTGAACTTCTTGTCCACTACATCAATAGATTTATCTGACTGTGTTGACAACAATGAAAATACTATTGCTACACCTTTCTCAACACAAAATAAGCTCTTCCTCTGATATAGATCTCTCTCCTCATTCAAAAATACTCTCCTCTTGATCAGCACTTATCTTTCTTCTTATTTAGAGTGCTCAGATTCAACACCTTCATCAACAACCATAGCTCGAGCATTACCTTTGGGTCTCTTATTTGTCCTCTCTTGGTGTTGTGGACACTCGTATGCTCAATTTCCTTCTTCCCCATAATGGAAATAGGTTCCATGAAATCCTCCTCTTCCAAACCCTCATCCAAACATTCCTCTTCCTCGCTGATAACTATTATTCTGATCATAGGGGCAGTAAGCATTATCCCCCTTTTGGTCCTGACTACTGTTGGCTTCTCTATTCTTCTTTTGATCTTCATTTTGTCGTCCATTTTTTCTTCCACTAGTTCTTCCACCATAGCCTCTTCCTCTTTTCTTGCTCTCAAACATTCTATTCAGCTTCACTTCAACCCTCAAGGCAAACTGGTAAGCATCCTCTATGGTGGTCATCCTAACCAGACTCAAATCCTCTTGAATACTTACTCTTAACCCATTAATATAATGAGCTACCTTCTCCTTGTTGGCCTTAAAATGGCCTATTTTGATTAAAATTTTATAAAACTCCTCTATATATTCCTTAATGGACTTACTTGACTACCTCAAACCTTGCATTTTATTTAGTATATCCAACTTGTAGTCAGCTGGAATGAACTGCCTCTTTAATTTATCCACCATTAACTCCTATTTTGTTATCCTTTCTTTTCCTCCTTTGTTTCTGTCTAGTTGCACTCCCTTCCACCATATTCTGGCATGACCCTTCAACTTGGTATTAGAAAACTTGATCCTCTCTGGAACTTCAACCTCCTCATGCTCAAAGTATTCTTCCAAATCATTGATCTAGTCAATCAACTCCTCTGGATCAAAATTTCTAGAATACGTAGAAACCTCAATCTTTGGTATCTTTCCAATATGAGATATGGCTCTGTATAACCTGGCTTGTATAGGATCTACTACCTCTTCTTCTTCCTTGAACTGGTCCTCTTCTTCTTCAACTTCATCTTCACTGCCATATTCTCTCCTTGGCTCAAACCCTCTACGTAACTCCTCTTGTAGAGCCTAAAATTACCTCTAAAAAGCTCTAAAATATTCTTTTGGTACCACATTTCTCCCACAACCATGGTTTCTTTGTGGAGGCATTTTGCTTACTTCTATCATAAACCCTAACCATAGATCCTGGTGTAAATTACCTCACATTCGATGATTTTTTTACACACTCAGGAACTCCCGCTCTGATACCACTTGAAGTAGAGTTGCATTAAACAAACACTTACAATCCATAAAAAATAGAGAAAAATCCAAATGAGCCAAAACTTCCTTGTATTCTATTCCCAAAATATAGATATTATAGAGACTAACTAATTACAAATTCGAGATTTCCCCCTTTTGACCCTGTTTTCTCCTTTCTCGCCTAAAACTATGAGTTTGAAATTTAATTTTTTTGGGGCAACTTGTCGAGGTCATAACTTTGCACTTGTTGACCTGATTGACTATTACAACATGTTTTTGGAAAGGGAACAAGATGAACTAAGTGGTGCAAGCCTTTTCTCTTTATGCCAAGGCCTATGTCTAGCTGAAAATCCTCAAATTCAACCTGTAAGACCTTCAAAAATCTCCTACAAGTTAAACTAGTTTTACTAGTTTTAGAAAATTAAACAATTACAATTTTTTTTGGGTGATGCAAGATAATTCCTACACCACTGGATGCTCCTGCATCAGCTTATTATGATATGCAATGGTGGATCAGGTTCATCATTAGGGATTGTCCTAATATCTTTCTTGTAAAATGTGATCACAGAATCCTTGTATGATTGACTTGAATTCAATGGTTGTAAGGACTACAACACATGATCAGCTTTGATTGGCATTTTTGGTAATGTAGATTGATCGAGGTGTTTCTTGCTCCACATTATGATATTTATCATTTTGATAAAGCCCTCATTGGATAGGGCTATGTGTACCTCATTCACGTATTCAATTTGATCATCCTGGACATCATGCTTAGGTAAAGGATCTTTGAATATGTCGATGTGTTTATTATCAATGGACAAGGGGCTATCTATTTGCAATTGGTTTTTTTCCAACATATTCTACACTAAGTTTTTAAATAAAATACAATCTTGGATGTCATGTCTATTTTTTCAATGATACACACAAAATAGGTCTTCCCTATACCCCTTAGGTTTTGGATGATTAGGATCAAGGGTGTGTATCTCAGGTAAAGTAATAGCTTTGGATTCACATAAACAGTTGAAAAGAGATGTCAAAGTTTCCAGCAATGGCATGTAATTACGAGGTGTTCGATGTTGTAATTTTTGTACCTAGTTCTAATTGCGCTAATTGTAGTGCGCTAAGGGAGGTTGAGCCTGATAATTTAGCTGTTGTTGGCTATTTTCCACTTTTGGAATATTTTTAACCACTTGGTTTACATATGTTGGTTTATCTTGATGATGGTTGTTGTTGTGTTGGTTCTTGTTCCAATCATTTTATGGAGCTTCAACTCTCCCTCTTGGACCTTAATATCTTCTATGACTTTGGATTACACCAAAGCCTCATTGAATGTGGAGTATTATTGCAAATGAAGTAGAAATGAAATGTACTTAGCACAACTCTTTGTAAACATTCAAGTTAGTTCAGAAGTGGGAATGGAAAATGGTAGTTTAAAAAGAATTTTCACCATCTATTCCCATAATTCATAATTGGCTCATCGTCATATTGACGTAAACTTGAAAAGTTATAAAGGTTAGCCTTCTTCTTGACATCAAAGTAAAAGCATTCAAGGAAAGCATTTGTGAGCTATTCAAAGCTAGATATGCTATGCCTTGGGAGCTGATTATACCACTCAAGGGCAGCATCCGAAAGGGTAATCATGAAAGTTCGTAACAACAAGGTATCATTGTTCTTCAAATGAAAACATAGGTTCATAAAACCTATCACATGTTCTTGTGCATCTTCATCCCCCTTAATTTTATCCAATTTAGCCATCTCAAAGTGTTTAGGATACGTTGGATTAGGTACCAATGAACTAAGGGGTTGATTGTAAATTTTTCTCAATGTGGGCTTCTAATAATTTACCCCTTGCTTCTCGAGTGACTAAAGCTACTCGATGAGCACTTTGTATGCTTAATATGAGGTGATATCATCCTTCTAAAGTGATCTTCAAAAAGCAAGTGGTGGTAGGTTTCTATGGGATCGAGTTGGTCGATTGTAGTCATAAACCAAGTCCATAGAGGATGGTTTAGGATATAATGTTTCCTAATCATCTCACTTTGTTTCCTCATACCATTCATGTTTTAGTAGATTTGGTGCTAAATGATGTTATCGAGAAGCATGTCATAAAGTGTAATGAGGATGAGTGTTCATTTGCCTATCAGATAACTCTTGGTGAAACATATGACGTCTCTCATTATGTTGCTACCTATACTCACTAGGTGAAGGTAATTATGCTTGAGCTAACCTATTTAATTATTCTTCACATTACTTTTGCTCAAGGATTCTTTACTCTAACAAGCAATGCTCGTACAAATGTTGGTGATGCATCCTTTATAATTTTGTGTGTTCTTGCTCTAGGCATTCACACTCATGGTGCAAATCCTCTAATTTGGCTTGGATTATTTGCCCTATCGAGTTTGCATCATACCTAGGCAACTGATCTATTCAATCTGCTATGTAGGGCCACCAAATTCCTAACTTGATGTGAGGGGTTTTATTTATCTCAAAATGTGAAAAAATGTTGGTAACCCTTTTCCCTTGGTCAATCGAGGTTGCATTGACATCATGCTCAATTATATGTTTGGTACCATAATGAGTGTATGGGGTAATTGTATTATGTGGGTGCTTAAAGAACTCACCTTGGGTATATGTATGCTACACTACATATTCACTACGCACACTCTCTAAACGATAATAGGTTGTCAAAGTAGGTTGACCTTCCACCATCCTGATATAATAAATCAAGTTGATGGGTTTTTTATGGTTGGTTATAAGGTGTACCTCTTTCACCAATGCTACAAAATGATATGATATCTACTCCATACTCAGAGTTATTTGAAGCTCTAGCAGGTATGCAAGTGTCTGCAACCCCTCTAGTTTACCCCTCATTGGGTGGATTTTTTCTATTACCATAATGTGATGATTGAGGTTTGGAAACACCCTCATTTGGATCACAAGAAGATCATGCATTAGGTATCCTAGGTTGGGTTTCTTGATGAGATCCCTCATGAGTAGAGTTGTCTCCTATGAGACTACCCGAACATCATTCAGGTATATTTTGGGTAGATGTATTGACTCTAGTGTGGTTTGTGCCCTCTAGTGCATTAATTTCCACCATAGTCATGGATTGAACACGGTTGTATGTGGTAACCATAACTTTGTGAATTATCTTGTATGTGAATTTTAAGAAACAAACAAAGTAGATAAAATGATTATCTTTTTTTAAAAATTATTTGTGTTTCCTAAAAATTTGAGTTATGTGTCATGATGTGTTGGAAATTTTATTTTGCTCTTATTGTGTTTGAAAATGGTTGATGTAACTCTTAATTTGTTTAAATATTTTCACTTGTACACCCGCACACACATATCTAGTGGTGAAGTCTAGATTGTGAATCCCATTAGACTATGGAGATGAAACCCATAATCAATAGGGGGACACATGTCCTACCGATCCTCACCCAATCCACCAGGGGTAGTGATATACCTTTCAAAAAAGAGTACGTGCTATTTTCCCAAGCTTCAATGGTTCTTGGAGTTAACCTTGGCCATGAACAGGTTTGAAAAACTCTTAATATGTAAGCCAACCAAGTGGTAATGACATCCACTATTGGTCTTGATCAATTGGTTGGATGTGAGAGCCCAACTCAACTGATGTTTAAACTTGAAATGTGGTGTGTGATTTGTTCATTTTATTTTAAACAAAAAGAAAATATGCATCAAACAACACACCATGATATTTTAATTACATGTATGAAAACAATGTTTTAAATTTTATAAATGATGTATGTAAAAGATGTTTTAGATACATAAAATGCATTGCATAGTTAAATGAGATAGCCTTTTAGTAGGCTACAAACATGCAAACCCTAACACTTATATTTAATAGTGATCACCTCTGTGAACAACAATTAGTAGTAGTGGTCACTATGCAAAGGAGCAGTTAGAATCTTAGCCAAAATATTTTGGGGAAATTGATAGCAAATACCACTTTTCTCAATAGAAGCTAACATCAAACAAGGATAAACCTAGAAATTTTTCCCTAAATATTTCTCTATGCTCACTAATTAGTGCTATTATGAAACATTTTCAATAGCACACAGTAGAATAATAGTTTTAGTGCCACTTACAAGGGTGTCGTAAGTTCAAAGATGTTGCACTCTTATTCTCTACATTTTTCCTATAGCCACCGATGATCAGGGCAATGGCAGTGCTAGCCGCTAGAGCTGATGGTAGCAACAATTGTTAGTTGTGGTCACTCAGAGTGATGCTACATGAAATAAAAAAACACAAAGAAAAACTTAGTTAGTAGCTAAATGGGAAAGCTCTCGCACGTGATCACCACTTGTAAATCTACAAAAGTTGTATATATAATCTATTGCAACATTATAGAAAATTGGAAACATAAAATTATGTAATCATTGAGAAAATGAGATAACAAAATTGGGTGCTCTATTTTTATTAATCAAATAAACCTCAATTATAATGCGTCCCTCTTAGGGATACCCAATTCGATTCAAAATTATAAATAATGAGGCCCCAAAAGGAAAATATGCACTCCACAAGGTCTTTGCATCTCCACTAATCTGATTATAGAGGGATTACTCTAACACCTCTATTTCTTGATGTCAAGAACCTGAATCTTGATGATCTTTAGCCTTGTATAACCTTGTCACCTGCACACAAAGAAAATTACAAAATATTAATAGTAATGAAAGCCTCTCCAAATGAGACCCATTTTTTGAAATGTGCAAATAAGGAAAGAAAATGCATAAAAATATGTAAATATGCATGAAAATACTAAAAGGAAAGCAAAAATACTGAATACAAAATTGTTAATCTAGATTAGAAATCAAATAAATGCAGCTAATGACTAATATAAAGGCTAAAGCACAAGAAATGATACATCATCCCATAGCCGCTATCAATTTGGGTGGCATACTCTGTTAGCCACTATCGACATTGATGATAGTTCTTGCAAGCTGCTCTTAAAATAGTAACTGCAGGACAGAGGCTCTATTTTCTAATTTTCAGGCCTAGTGATGATCAATTCTTTTGATGAATTGATGTTCAAGGGTATCTCTATCTGGGATTTCGCATGGATTAGATCTGAATTTATGATGAATTTGATGAAGAAAAGTGGTATAGAATAGCTTCACACTCTCCATAGTTCCACAAATATAGGTGATAGCTCTATAGCAGAATTTCAATAGCACCATTTTACTAGTGAGAGATTGTACTCTCTGATTGCAAAGCAACAACACTTCATTACACTAAAATCTCATCAATTTTCTAGGATTATTTCTAATTTTTGGGGCCTTACGTAGACTCCCAAAATTCTCATCATAGCTTCCTCATGAAGCCAAGAACAATATTCTATTGGGCTAGGGTATTTTAAAGGATGCTTCTAGAAGCTTCATAGGTGTAACTTCTCAAGAAATCATTGGTTGTAACAGTTTTGCTTGGATCGGGTAGGCCAAGTTTGTTATAAACTCAGACACTATTGATAGGTGTTGCTATGGCCATGGTCGCTACCAATAGGCATGGCAATGGCTATGGTTTCTATCGACAAGTGTGGCCATCCCGTAGATGCTTTGATCATTGATGGTGATAGTGGCCACTACTGATGACATCAGTAATAAATGTTGAATAGGACTAGATTTACCTGATTGAGTGGTTAGAACCACTGTTGGGTCTTGGAAAGGTCTAAGATCAGTCACATGGTCTAAAAAGTTACCAATATGAGTAGCCTTATAAACATGACATATTTAGGTGTCTACATTATTTGAGAGATGTTCAAGAAAATAATTCTAGAATCTATACATGCGGTTTTTGCAATATGAAGAACACAAGCTTATACTGAGAGGGGGGTGAACAGTATAAGACCCCTTTTTACTTTTTCTTTCAATTCAATATTATGCAGTGTATAGATAGCAGTATCAATAGCAGTAATCAAAGCAATGCACAAAACACCATACACAATAGAGACACCACAATTTACGTGGTTCACCCAATGTGGGCTACTCCACGGAGAAAATATTTTACTAAAATTTTCTCAATCAATCTCTTTGGGAATCCTTCCCAATTACAATGTTTATGGACCTCTGTCCAAAGGAGATGTTGATCCCCTAATCTCAAGTTCATGGATCTCTTCCATAGGAGAACTCTTTCCCCTTCTGCTCTGGCTAGTGATCTTCTAGAAGACTTTGTCTCTCTCTTGCACTTGATCGGTGGATCTCTCTCCACTTGAAGACTCCTCACTCAGATCTATCTTCAATTGTCCTGGCTATTGGATCTCTATCCACTGAGACTCTGTCCTCTATACTCTATCACCTCCAAAGCTCTATCTCAATAGGTTCACTCAGAACCTTCTCAAATCTGCTCAACAAGCTCACTCAGAACTTGTCCAAATCTGCTCAATAGGTCCACATAGAACTTGCTCAAATCTGCTCAATAGGTCCACATAGAACCTGTCCAAATCTGCTCAACAAGTCCACATAGAACTTGTCCAAATCTGCTCAATAAGTCCTCTCTAGGACTTGCTCAAATCTGCTCAATAAGTCCTCTCTAGGACTTGCTCAAATCTGCATAGCAAGCTTCCACAAAAGCTTACTCAAAATCAGTCCACAAGCCTTCTCAAAGACTTGTCTCAAATCTGCTTAACAAGCTCACATAGAACTTGTCCAATCTCATAGAATCATAAAGAGAATTGTTAGAGACTCAATATGTTCTATACTTAATGCTCAATCAATATCTCAACTCAATCTCATAGAAGCATAAAGAGAATTGTTAGAGACTCAATATGTTCTATACTCAAATCCCAATCTCAACTCAAATCAATCTCATAGAAGCATAAAGAGAATTGTTAGAGACTCTATATGTTCTATACTCAAATCTCAATCTCAACTCAAATCAATCTCATAGAAGCATAAAGAGAATTGTTAGAGACTCTATATGTTCTATTCTCAAATCTCAATCTCAACTCAAATCAAGAATATAGAATAGTTTGTTTTATGGAACTTGAACAACCACATGCATCCACTTGACTAGGCTCAATCAACTCAACTCAACCAATCACCTCAATGAACAACCCTTTCTCACAAACCCTAGTCCAAGCATGTATCAATCAACTCAAAATGTTTCCAACAATGCTCAACAACAAATCTCACATAACAATGATACTCATGTTCTCTTCTAACTCAAGTTCAAGTTCTTTGCACAACCAATGGGCTCCAACAACAATGCTTATAAAACAAGGTTTAATCACAACTCTCAATCTAGAAAACCTTGAAGCATTAAACCAATCACTTTCGAAAAGGAAACCACAATCAATCCTTTTCACTCCAAAGATATTTTTAGAAATCAACCACCATAATCAATCAATAGGAGAATGTGCCCATACCTTTTATGAATATGAAGAAGCCTCTTTGGAAATCTGCCACAATCACAATATTCTTTTGCCAATCTTCACAAGGGTTAGAAGATCACAAAATAATCAACATTACTCCACTTCACAATTAATATTCACCAAGGCTTTTAATTAGAAAACCTTCTTAAGAATTAATGCACAACTTCCTTATCACTCCTAAAACCACTTGTACCATAAAATAAAATAAATCAAATCATTGCATAACCTTGTCACTCCACAAACCACTTATACCATAAAATAAATCAAATATTTTATATCCTTCCTTTCAACACTTTTGCACTCAAAAATAATCACAAAGCTTTCTTAGGCAATATCTCACATTAATCAAATATCAAACCTTATTAAAATATTAAAGCTTGCTCAACCTTATATCTCCCACAAAAATCATAATCAAACCTTAGCAAGAAAATATTTTAATTAAAATATTTACCCCCACAAATATCGGAGTCGGAGTGCATACCTCAAAGGAGCCCTCGAAGGGCTTTGGCATTTCGAACCTCTGCCCACCGTGCTGCCAAGCGGTAGCTAAGCCGCGTGAGCTAACACTGCCCATGTGAGTGCCTTGGGCACTCTCTTCCTTAAACTATGTGTGCTTTCCTCACAAGGCACCAAAACTTTGACCATCCATGACTTGACTGCCCATGTCACACTCCATGAAATTCATTGCACAATATTCGGATGCAGAAATACTTTGGGTTTTCAAAAATCATGCGACACGACTTAGGTTTATTAAATGGAAAACCTTTGGCTTATTTATATAAGCCATCCTTCAATGCGAATACGTCGGCCCTTTTAACATTGCCCTCATGACGTCGGTGGCCAATAAGAAAGGAGGGAAAAACCTTTTATTTAATTTTAAAATTAAAATTTAAATTTTAAATAAATTAAAATTTAAACTAAACCTTTAAAATTAAATTTCTCCATCATCGGGGCACCTTTTTCGATGAAACGAAAATCCAACTTGGGTTTTAAGAAAAACCCATTTCAAATCTGCCATCCATTGGTTTTAAATAAAACCTTTCCTTGCCTTCCTTGGTTTTCATAAAAACCTTTTGCTAAGCTTCCCTTGAAGCTCCTTTTGGAACCAAATGCCATGCATCCCTTCTAGAACCTTTGATCAAAACCTTTGCTTCTCATGAAGCTCTTTGTGGAGCAAAATCATAGTGCTTACTTACATAGGTCCTTTTGACATCAATGACAACTTTTAGCTTAGGGACTCAAAATGTCCAACAATCTCCCCCTTTGTCATTGATGGCAACCCATATTCATTTTACTAAAACTTGACCTTCTTTTCTGCTCCCCCTGGGACTTTGCTCCCCCTGGCTCAATGCTCTCTCAAATATCAAATCTCATATCAAATCTCTCCCCAATACATAAATCTCTCCCCCTTTGACATCAATGGCAAAGGGTCACCTTTGGGGCTCGGGGCTAAGAATGAGCCTCTTAGCTTAGCCCCTCCCCCACCTCCACATGAGGTGGTTAATTCTGGGGTGGGAGTATTTCTACTCCTCGAAAGCATAGATCTATGCCTTTATCTTTCTCTCTTCTTCTGTGAGTCTTCTGAATCCTCTCACTATTTCTTTCCAAGTCATCATCCCTGTTCCTGTCGTCACTTCTGTTCCTATTCATGTTCTTGTTCTCATCCATGTTCCTATTCTGGTTCTCATCCTTGTTCCTGTTCTTATTCTTTTTTGAGTCTCTATTCCTGTTCATCTTCTTGTTTCTGTTCATATTCCTATTTCTGTTCATATTCCTGTTCCTGTTCATATTCTGTTCATGTTCCTGTTCCTGTTCATGCCTATTTCTGGAATATTTTCTCTACACCATCTTGCTATGTGACCATCATTATTGCACTTATAACACTTAATGTTATTATTCCTTGGATGTGCAATTGTCTTAGGATTTCTCCTAATGAAGCCATATCTTCTTCTATCATTAATCCTACAATTCATTGCCTTGTGACCAAAACCATTGCATGAGTAGCAATAACCTTGGAAAAGTTGTTCTTTTCCATATACCTATCTTTCATGAGTCCTACATTGTGAAGCCATGTGTCCAAACCTGTGACATGAAAAGCATCTTCCATTGAAGCCTCCTTGTCTTGACCTCATTGGTCTCCTATTCTGATTGTTGTTCCATCTGTATCTTCTTTGTGCATTGTTCCTCTCTTTGTTGAACTCTTTGTTGTCCAACTCATCCTCTGATGTCCCACTTTCACTTAAACTATCTTCTTCTGAAGTTTCTTCTTCATCAAGACTTGAAGTAGATTCTTTTTCCTATTTCTTTTGAACCTTTCCAAAGCCAAGACCTATTGAACATGATGTTCATTGTTGTCCATAGATGAACTTATCCAAGTTCTTAGAGCTATTTGTGAAACTCTTCATCTTGATCTTGGAGTCCTTTAAGTCTTCTTTTAGAGTAGCCACTTCTTGTGCTAACTTCTCACATTCCAAAATATTTGCTTCTAACTTATCCTTGAACTTGCTTGCCTTAGCCTTTGACTTCTCTAAATCCTCTATGAGCAATAACCTTTCTTCATCACATTCTTGAAACTGAATTTCAAGCTTGGAGTGTTGCTTTCTAACCTTCTTTACTGTGTCAAGGGCATAGATAAGTTCTCCCTTGAGATCATAACCATTCTCTACTGAATAATCTTCTATTTGTTTGCCTTTGTCCTTATCATTACTTCCTTTTGACTTGTCTTCTATAGGATCACTTTCTTTATCTTCCAAAGCCATTAGAAGATTCTCATCTGGTCTTTCAAGTGCATCTTCAAAATCATCATCACTGAAACTATAACCATCCCTAGTGCAATCATCTTCAAGATGTCCAAATTTACCACATCTAAAACACTTGAGAATAACTAGAGTCCTTTTCTTAATTGGATCTTTCTCTTTAACCATAAATAGGACTTCATCTCTATCATTGTCTAAAAACTAGCATCACTATCAATTGAGTACTTACTTGCATTTTTCGCATAGTAGCTTCTCTTTTGTCTCTGGAAGAACTTCTTTCCTTGTCTGCTTTGTCCATCCTTGCTTTTCTTCTGGTACCTATGTCTTTCTGATTCCCTGTATCTGTGATCCTATTTTTCTTCATCATTGTTGTTCTTTGGCTCTTTGCATTCTATTGCATAGTGTCCATACCATCCATAATTGAAACATTTGATAGATCTTAGATCTATGGGTCTTCTGGAACCTCTATCTCTTCTACCATAATTTGCTTCTTCATCACTGGATGACTCACTGCTTGATTCTATCTTCTTTCCCTTTTTATTTTTGTCTACTTTGAAAGTAGCTTCTTTCGGAGGAATATGATCTTTTGTTCTTATCTCAAAAGTAGTAAGCATGCCAAGAAAATAATTCCTTGTCAAAGAATCACTATCAATTGATGTTTCTATAGCAGAAACCTTTTCACTATACCTTTTTGGAAGAGTCCTCAAGATCTTATCACAAGCATCAGATTCATCAACCTTCATTCCAAGACCTTTCATCTCATGTACAAGTTCATCAACCTTGTTGAGATAGTCATGAATGTTTTCATCATCCCTCATTCTTAGGTTCTCAAATTCTCCTTTGAGATTTTTGATCTTAGCCATTCTGACTCCTTTATCTCCTTCATATATTTCATGCAGAAGTTCCCACATTTCTTTTGTTGTTTTACATTCCATAACCTTCATAGATTCTGATCTATGCAACCCTTTTATAATTGCATTCATAGCTCTTGAATTTGCATGCATTAGAAGCTTACCTTCCTTATCTGTAGGAGGATTGGCTGTTGAATCATATCCAAGTTCCACTGCATCCCAAACTTCATTTCCAAGTGCCATCAAGTAAAATCTCATCAACATACACCAATATAAGAAGTCACTTCCATCAAATACTGGTACTGCATTATTGAAGGGTCCATCTCTTTGATCCTTTTGATCCATTGTGTTCTTAGACCACTTTTCCTTCAAGCTGTCAAACTCTTCTGAAGGAACCCACTCTGATACCAATTGAAGAACACAAGCTTATACTAAGAGGGGGTGAATAGTATAAGACCCCTTTTTACTTTTTCTTTCAATTCAATATTATGTAGTGTATAGATAGCAGTATCAATAGTAGTAATAAAAGCAATGCATAAAACACCATACACAATAGAGACACCACAATTTACGTGGTTCACCCAATGTGGGCTACTCCATGGAGAAAATATTTTACTAAAATTTTCTCAATCAATATCTTTGGGAATCCTTCCCAATTACAATGTTTATGGACCTCTATCCAAAGGAGATGTTGATCCCCTAATCTCAAGTTCATGGATCTCTTCCATAGGAGAACTCTTTCCCCTTCTGCTCTGGCTAGTGATCTTCTAGAAGACTCTGTCTCTCTGCTGCATTGATTGGTGGATCTCTCTCCACTTGAAGACTCCTCACTCAGATCTATCTTCAATTGTCCTAGTTGTTGGATCTCTATCCACTGAGACTCTATCCTCTATACTCTATCACCTCCAAAGCTCTATCTCAATAGGTTCACTCAGAACCTTCTCAAATCTGCTCAACAAGCTCACTCAGAACTTGTCCAAATCTGCTCAATAGGTCCACATAGAACTTGTTCAAATCTGCTCAATAGGTCCACATAGAACCTGTCCAAATCTGCTCAACAAGTCCACATAGAACTTGTCCAAATCTGCTCAATAAGTCCTCTCTAGGACTTGCTCAAATCTGCTCAATAAGTCCTCTCTAGGACTTGCTCAAATCTGCATAGCAAGCTTCCACAAAAGCTTACTCAAAATCAGTCCACAAGCCTTCTCAAAGACTTGTCTCAAATCTGCTTAACAAGCTCACATAGAACTTGTCCAATCTCATAGAATCATAAAGAGAATTGTTAGAGACTCAATATGTTCTATACTTAATATGTCAAATATCTCATAGAAGCATAAAGAGAATTGTTAGAGACTCAATATGTTCTATACTCAAATCCCAATCTCAACTCAAATCAATCTCATAGAAGCATAAAGAGAATTGTTAGAGACTCTATATGTTCTATACTCAAATCTCAATCTCAACTCAAATCAATCTCATAGAAGCATAAAGAGAATTGTTAGAGACTCTATATGTTCTATTCTCAAATCTCAATCTCAACTCAAATCAAGAATATAGAATAGTTTGTTTTATGGAACTTGAACAACCACATGCATCCACTTGACTAGGCTCAATCAACTCAACTCAACCAATCACCTCAATGAACAACCCTTTCTCACAAACCCTAGTCCAAGCATGTATCAATCAACTCAAAATGTTTCCAACAATGCTCAACAACAAATCTCACATAACAATGATACTCATGTTCTCTTCTAACTCAAGTTCAAGTTCTTTGCACAACCAATGGGCTCCAACAACAATGCTTATAAAACAAGGTTTAATCACAACTCTCAATCCAGAAAACCTTGAAGCATTAAACCAATCACTTTCGAAAAGGAAACCACAATCAATCCTTTTCACTCCAAAGATATTTTTAGAAATCAACCACCATAATCAATCAATAGGAGAATGTGCCCATACCTTTTATGAAGATGAAGAAGCCTCTTTGGAAATCTGCCACAATCACAATATTCTTTTGCCAATCTTCACAAGGGTTAGAAGATCACAAAATAATCAACATTACTCCACTTCACAATTAATATTCACCAAGGCTTTTAATTAGAAAACCTTCTTAAGAATTAATGCACAACTTCCTTATCACTCCTAAAACCACTTGTACCATAAAATAAAATAAATCAAATCATTGCATAACCTTGTCACTCCACAAACCACTTATACCATAAAATAAATCAAATATTTTATATCCTTCCTTTCAACACTTTTGCACTCAAAAATAATCACAAAGCTTTCTTAGGCAATATCTCACATTAATCAAATATCAAACCTTATTAAAATATTAAAGCTTGCTCAACCTTATATCTCCCACAAAAATCATAATCAAACCTTAGCAAGAAAATATTTTAATTAAAATATTTACCCCTACAAATATCGGAGTCGGAGTGCATACCTCAAAGGAGCCCTCGAAGGGCTTTGGCATTTCGAACCTCTGCCCATCGTGTTGCCAAGCGGTAGCTAAGCCGCGTGAGCTAACACTGCCCATGTGAGTGCCTTGGGCACTCTCTTCCTTAAACTATGTGCTTTCCTCACAAGGTACCAAAACTTTGACCATCCATGACTTGACTGCCCATGTCACACTCCATGAAATTCGCTATGCAATATTTGGATGCAGAAATACTTTAGGGTTTTCGAAAAATCATGCGACACTACTTAGGTTTATTAAATGGAAAACCTTTGGCTTATTTATATAAGCCATCCTTCAATGCGAATACGTCGGCCCTTTTAACATTGCCCTCATGACGTCGGTGACCAATAAGAAAGGAGGGAAAAACCTTTTATTTAATTTTAAAATTTAAATTTAAATTTTAAATAAATTAAAATTTAAACTAAACCTTTAAAATTAAATTTCTCCATCACCGGGGCACCTTTTTCGATGAAACAAAAAGCCAACTTGGGTTTTAAGAAAAACCCATTTCAAATCTGCCATCCATTGGTTTTAAATAAAACCTTTCCTTGCCTTCCTTGGTTTTCATAAAAACCTTTTGCTAAGCTTCCCTTGAAGCTCCTTTTGGAACCAAATGCCATGCATCCCTTCTAGAACCTTTGATCAAAACCTTTGCTTCTCATGAAGCTCTTTGTGGAGCAAAATCATAGTGCTTACTTACATAGGTCCTTTTGACATCAATGACAACTTTTACCTTAGGGACTCAAAATGTCCAACACAAGAAAGCAATACCTAGAATGTTTGCATAAGTTACACTATGAGTACGAAACTCAAGTGGGGTCCAAAGAAGGTAATATTTGGAAGGTCTAGTTAGATATTATCTCCTACCATGGAGGTTAGGAGAGTCTTATGCAAGTAAGTTGGGTGATAGACAATAGGTTGTCTATATAAGTTTATCATGAGGAAGTGATAACCACCCTAGTTACCCCATCATGAAGATGAGGATAACAAAGCACTATAAATGATAGATACTCCATATTAGTGATGCAATATCTAATATTTAAGGCATATGCCTAACATCAACCTAGATAGACTTAGGTTGGGACTAACTTAGATGGACTTAAGTTAGTAAAATATAAATGGCAATCCTATTATTTGGGTGACTAAGAAGGGGAAAATCCCTAGACATTATGGGTAAGACTTCTCATATTCATGAAGAATTTAGAAAATATAGGGTGACCATTTGAGGTGTCCTTATATTGTGGAGGTATGAAGGTAAACCTACAGGTCTTATAGGAGTTTGGCCACTCCTATTCACAAGAGGTAGACACTAACCATGTTATCTCTTAGTAAAGTGTTGCCTTACAACTTACATTGAGTACATTCTTGAGTAATCCTTGAATATAGACTTTACTTATGAGTAATTAAAAAATATTCTCTCACGAGATGGTTGGAAAATGAGGTTCATCATAGTTGGTATTAGAGCATGGTTGTAGGACTAAAAGCTTCCATGAAAGAACTCTAGATAATAAAGCTAGAAATTACTTTAGGTAAAGCTAAATATTGCTTTGCATATTCCTATATTGGGTATGCTTTTGTTAGGGTATCTTGCACGGAGTAAGTATAGCCTTCAATATTAATAGGTGTTATGTTAAAGCATATCTAGGAATAGTATCTTGCATAGAGCAAGAATAACCATAGCCATTATCAAATGAATGATAATGAGATAAGTTAGTTTGTAGGGATAAATAAAATAACTATGAAACTCAACCCTTTTATGACCAAGAAAATGGCACCCAAATTTAGAATAGGAAGAAAATAAACTTCTCAATATGTGAGATAAGCTAGGCCAAATAGTTCTAAATTTAGACCAATAGGAGAAAGTTCTGGGAACTCCAATAAAGAAGTGGAAAACCTCACTACTATTGTTTCTTCAATGCAAGACTAAATAAATTTAGACCAAAAAAGGTAGTTTTTGGAATCTATTACCTCTCAGATCAAGAATCTAGAGGTCAAATATTCCATGGTTGGACATGTAGTTGATCCTTCTACAAGAGACCGTGAAACAAAAGCCCTCATTGAGGTAAAATTGGGTAGGGATTTGAAGAATGTTAAGGTGAATAATTTTAATGGAAAATAACGAGGAGACTCAATTGAGGCTTGGCTAAATGAGTTGGAAATCTACTTTTCCATAAAAAACTATTTCTCTAGGATCCAAATTATCTGGGCCACACTCCACTTAGTAGAAATAGGATTGGAGTGGTGGAATACATTTAGATAAGGATAGAAAATCTAGGCTATTCACCTTAAATGGGAAGGTTTTGTGGAAGCCTTAAAGAAAATATTCCTCATGGAAAAATTCTACATAGAAAAGTATGAGGAATTTACTATGCTTCATCAAGGAACAAAAACTATGGAAGTATACTTTTGATAATTTGTAATATTGCTTAAGTATGTTCCTTCATATGAAAGATATGATAATATGAAGGTGCATAAATTTATCTTGGAAATGGATTCTAAGATAATATCAATGGTAAATGTGCTCAAGCCTAAAAATATATAAAAGGCTTATGATCTAGCTTGGCAAGCATAATCTAATCTACAACCAAGTAAGACCAACAACAATTCCATAAACTGGCTGAGAAGGAATTGACAGTTCCAAATTAAAATGAAATGATAACTTGAGTAGGGCCAAAAAATCAAAGGAAATCCAAATTTCAAAAGAAAGAACAATGGGAAACAAAGGAATTTCAAGAAGAAATTCCAATAGAGGAACAACAACAATAATAATAACAAAGGTTCTCAACCTCAAAGATAGCTAGAACTATTGCAAGTAGTTGGGATAGGGAAATAGGTTCAGGAAATAACCTTAAGTCCCAAAGGTGGTTGCTTTGATTATGGAGGTCCACACTATGCAAACAAATGTCCACTTTGAGCAAGTTCAAGCAAAAGAATAGATGGGCCAAACCACAAAATTTATGCAGCCATAGGAAATCAAAACTTGGATGGACAAGCCACACCTTTGCTCCTAAATGGTAAATTTTTTGGTAGAGAAGTTAAAATATTAATTGATAGTGTAGAAAAAAATAGTTTTATTTCTATTAGCTTAGTTAGGTATATGCTTAAAAGACCAATATTTTTGGTACAAGTGTGGAATGTGTAGTATGGGTCTGGATAGCCTACTTCATGGATCAATGTTTTCCTATAGATAAGATCACCCTAACCAATAGCTTTACTATTTGGTATTTATATATAGCATTTCTACATGCATTTAACATCATCTTTGGAATGGATTGGTTAATGTCTCACAAAGCCTTGATTAATTTCCAAGATCGATGGATTGAATTTACAGGTGAAGACAAGAGAAGGTTGATATTGTATAGTGAACAAGGGTCTTTTCAACCACTATTGATATCAGCAATGCAATTAAATAAGGTCATCAAGAAAGGGGGAATGGCCTATGTGGTTAAACTTAAGGAAATTGGGGATGACTCAAAAGAAGAAGTATTTAGAGAATACCCAATTTTACAAGATTTTAGGGATGTATTTCGTAAAGAACTTCCTGGGTTACCACCAAAACATGAATTTTATTTCACTATCATATTGATGCCAAGAACTGAGTGTTAGCTTTTGAGGATATATGCAATGGAAGAGATCTAACACAGGTCCTAATAAGATGCAATAAATATGAAATAAAGTGAGTCTGCAATATGACTGAAATATACTATAAATAGAAATGATGAAATTACAATGTAGTATGGAGGAAATGGTCACTCCATTACTATGAGATAAAGAGCTATATTGTGCTCCATATAGGAGCACCACTATATACTACACTACACTAGATAAGAACTTGACTTGATACTAACTTGATCTATGAGGCCCTTTATATAGGAAGATAGATTCCTTGGCCAACACTCTACCTAGATGTACAAGGGGACACCTTGCACATTACAACTTGCACATTGCCACTTGTGCATTTATTACATTGCTTGAAGTAACTAGCTAACTTCCCCCTAAAGTAATCTCCTACTCTAACTATGTACCTAAGGTGGTACATTTACATGACCCAAATGATGTAATATACTCTAACTCTAACACCCCCTGTATTACATTATTTGGGTATTGAAGATTTCAATCTTCAATATGGATCTTCTTCTTTGTCTTGGATCTTGTATTATTCTTCTCTATTTTTTTTAACCTGTTCAAGCAAGTAGTTAGTGTCTTCATAACTTGTTGTTCTTGTTGAAAGAGCTTTGACTTCATAATCATCTGTAGATTCTTCCAGTTCTTCGATTTCCTCTATCCTTTGAGCTAGGTGTCCTTTTTATTCACTTTTCGATACTCCAATTGGGGATAATTGGTTGGATGCTGAGCTTGCTACTGATTTTGATATTGTCATGGTTGAAATATGCTCCCATTGTTCATCTGATTTCCTTGATTCTTATTTTTGGGATTGAATATGCAATAGTTAGTGCTATGACCTTTTCTCTTGCATATCTAACAATACTTGTTATACCATGGTCTTCGTCCTTTTTATGATGAAGCAATATTTCCCTGTGGATTGTCTTTTGATGCCAATGTAGTGTTAGTCATTTCATCTTTAATTGTATTCTCTACCTCATATTCTTGAAGAATATTGATTAGGTCATCAAAAGAAGTATCTTTACTTAGGACTTGTAAATATGTTACCAAATATTTGTAGCTATCTAGAAGTGCTCTCATGGTTACTTGAGTAAGAAGTTCATATTTAATTTCTTCTCCTAAGGTTAATAATTTCCCTTTAATAACTACTACTTTCCTTAGGAATAGTTCTATGCTCTTGCCACTATTCATTTTTAGATAATGTAGTTGAGTTTGAAGATGAAGGATAGTGGCTTTATTTTTTCCTTCAAATATATTTTCTAAGATTTTCCATGCTTCTGTAGATGTCTTTGATGAACTGATATAAGGTTGTATTTCATCAATGATAGCAAAGGTTATTATCATTAGGGCTTTTGCATCATTATCATCAAACTTCTGAATTTTAGTATCACCTATGTTTGGTCTTTTTGTTGTTCCTTGAGTTATCTCCCAAAGTTTTTCATATACTAAGATTTCTTTAACCTTATTTTTCTAGGAGAAATAATTTGGTCCCTTAAGTAATTGGGATTCCACAAGAAAGAATTTGTTTGATGCCATGATGATCCTTGTGGTCTTCTTTTAATTTCCCTAGTATTGATTTGATGATGCCTTGGTGAAATTCTAGGTTTTGTAGAATGCCTTATGTCTCCCTAGTAATGTTGAATGATAGATAAAGTGCTTTTGGGAATAATAGTTCAATTTTGAGTTGATTTTGTAAAGTTTTGTGAATAGTCAAATATCAACTTCTTTTACACCTTATTTCTCCTATTGAACTTAAGCACTTTCTATTTTGATGAGGTTCTATTTGTTGGAATTCTTTTGTCCCTTTAATGTGAGTTTGAGACAAGTATAGTAATTAGTTTCCAACTCTTGATTTTCCTTGTAGAACCTTATTTTATAGCCTTTGATAATTTTATATTTAATGTTTCTAAATTCCAACTACCTATTTTGGTGTAGTATTCCTTATAACTCCCTAATATGGAATTTTAGAAAATAATGATATTTGCAATGTTAGATAATTAATCTATTCAGGTAGAAATCCTTATTTCTCCTATGCTTTAGATTGCAAATATTAGGCTATTTAATATATATATTTTTCTTTTTAATATTGCTTTCAAATATGGTTGATTTCTCTTAATGTTTCAACCTTATATTATACCTTATATCTCCCTATTAATGAAAGAAAATTGGAATAAGATATACTCTTACCTTTGTGAGACCCTAAACCTCTATGTATATGACATTGATTCTTAGACGTAGATGACAACACTCTTTAGTGCTCTTTTAACCGTTATCTCCAATATATGGGTGTAGGCTTTAGCTTCTCTTTAACTTGGATGGCGATTGGTTTCTTTGATGGCACTGCTTGGAAAATGGATGCTTCATGTATGACCACTTTGACTAGGATAATTCAATGCTCTCTTCCTACTACTACTATGACACCAATGCTACTATGTAATTCTACCACAAGCTCAACTTCTAATGCTACTATGAACTTGGCCTTCAATGCTCGGATTTGCTTTGACTTTGTTCTATTGCTTTCTCCAAGATGGGTGCTTCTAAATAGAATGGAATCTTCCTCCTTTTGGACAAGTGGTAAATGGGAGTTACAAATTGGAATTATTTCAATGCTCATGCAAATATAACGTACGTAACCTCCTCAATATTCCTTGTAACTCCTCTTGATTAGGTGCTTGGAATTTCTTGAGCATTAAGAGTTGGGATGACACCTTAGAATGTTTGTGCCAAGTGGCACTCAAGGTATTTGCATGTAGATCTTTACTATAATTCTCTAGAAAGAATTTTATAACTCCTCTTGCCCTTTTGTATGCTTGTTTCTTGGCTTGCTTCATTTATTGGATAGCAAGCAACCTTTTTCTTTTGCAGGCATTTTTATGAGGACGTTGGATGGTGCTAGTTGTGATGCTCCTTGGTTCTATGGAGCTCTGAATGGTGGTTTTGTAACTGATCTTGGTGCTTCTTTTGGTGGATGTTCTTCTCCAAGTTTGAGACCTTGGATGTAGCACCTTTTTCCCTTATTCTCTATGCTTTCAACATGTTTATTTTTGTGCTCCTTTGTAGTGTAGATAGTCCTTTGTAATAGCTTCATTCCACATTGATAGAAGTAGATTTTGATGCCTTTTTACATAGATGAGAACCCTTTAATATGGACCTTTATGTTGTCCTTTTTTTCCACGTAGATGTATATTGATAATTCCCTTATGTAGGATTTGATATTGCAAGTGAATGCTTTCTTTTAGATGCTTTGACGTGGAGAAATGGTGTCTTTTGACACCTTATATCTTGAGCAATTAGTAGCTTTTTTTTCTTGCTTTAAACCTACCCTTATACCTACGTGTATGATGATCATTCTATTTCTTGTATTATAAGACCTTTTTTCCTTCTTGAATGGACAATAATGGTGCTTGTATTAGATAGATTTTGCACCAATATGATGGGTCGAATGTCTCTTTCTAAAATGCTCCTTTTCCTTTTGATGAGGTAGTTCCTTGCCTTTAGTAATTCCTTTTGCTTGGAAAATTTAGTAAGAGTAAAACCAAGCTAATAATTTGCACCC
Source organism: Wollemia nobilis (assembly GCA_028583015.1). Taxonomy (NCBI): domain Eukaryota; kingdom Viridiplantae; phylum Streptophyta; class Pinopsida; order Araucariales; family Araucariaceae; genus Wollemia; species Wollemia nobilis. The sequence continues at coordinate 3,334,676 of JAQPPZ010003554.1, read as the reverse complement.
TTTTGAAGTAGAAAATTTTGCACTTATTCTTTTAATGAAACCCTAAGTGCACTTTAAATCTGAGACTCTCCAAGTCTCGATTTTTAGCTCCTTTGCTTATTTTAATGGTGGATTTATTTTGGCCACAAAATGCTATAGATTTTGTGCATCAAATGGTGTTTCTAGACACCTTGATAATATGTTGATTTTGTGCCCTTTGATCTTTAACAATCAAAACACACAATAATACTTTTAGAGTAACTAGTTAATGATCAACTAGTTTAGTGCAATTAATCTCTATAATTTCTACCTTAATGTACTTTAATAATCTCACCTTATTGCTCCAGTAAATGAACTCTCAAAATAATTTTAGATGCACTTAATAATCTCTACAACTTTTAAGAGTAATCTATAATTTACCCTTAATGAATATTCTACAAATTTTCACTACAATCAATATTGTAGGATATAGTCTTCTTGCTTTCTAGATAGCAAATAGGTAGATGATAATTTTATTTCTTTTAAAAATATCCAACTCCTATTTAATGTGCAAATAATCCTTAAAATGAATTTTCTTTTTTTGCACTTGAAGACTATAATGCAATCTATCTTTCTACAACTTTTAATCCAAATATGGTGCTTAATAGAATTTGATAATGAACCCTAATTTGAAGTTCAACAAATTACACCCTAGTTGCTTACCTCTTTGATGGCTTCTAAAGTAGATGTAGATCTTGGTGTTTTTGATTCACAAATTCATTGCCTTGCAATGGTTGAATTCGTAGCTTCTTGTTGGTTATCCAGAACAACTTCTTGCTTCACCAAACTGTAGCCTTGAACTTTTTTCTTGAGCCTTGGATTTGGTGGCTTGATCCTTCCAATGATCTTTGCTTTTCTACTATAGATTCAGAGAACTCCTTTCTCTAAACTATGCCTCCTTGCTATGAGAGGTAATATCCAAATCTCCTAGATTTGGTAGGCTTCTTCTATCTAAATCTTCCTTCAAGCTTCTTGTCGAATTCTGACTTCAAACATGATCTTCTTCTTCTCAATATTTCGAATATCTTGATATCTTTACTGGATTCTTCTTCTGGATTTGACACTCCTTGAAAAATTCTTCTTCTCTTGGGCTTGTTTTCGTATGGTGACAATTATCCCAAGCCATTCACTATCGGGAACTTTCTCCTTGGTAGTGGATTTCTCCAATGAGTTCTCCTAGGAACTCTTTTGATGATGCTTCTACGATCTCTACAACAAGGCTCTCCAAGCCTTATTATTTTTCCTCCTTGAGACCTCTCCAATGTCTTCTATCTTGTAGCTTCTATGGTCTTCCAACTGAGACCTTTTCTTCAACCTTCTACTTCTGGAAGTGTTGGTGATGAGATCTTCTTCTCGGATCTCTGATTCTACTACTTTTGGATTTGAATAAGACTCTCCTAGTCCTTATATTTCTTCTAGGAATGGAATTTCTTCAATGAGATATTCTCTTTATATCTTGAGATTATTCTAAAAGAATTCTTTAATCAATAAAGGAGATCACCAATCTCCTATTTCTTGGACTCTTCTCTGGAGTCTTCTTCAAGAACTCCTTTCTAGAGTTTTCTTTTGAATCAAGAATTTATCTTCTAAATCAGGATATCTTTAGGAACTCTTCTTTGGAGTATTATTTTTAATAAAAAAACTATCTTATGAATCAATAATTTATTTTTTATATGAAATGCGCCCTAGACCCGGCCAACATTGAAAGGTTGGGAGAAAGAAATGTCTTCTAGACCAATCTCCAGAGAGGGTTGGTTCCCTTACTAAATCTAAGCTTGATTTTAGACTAAAGTTGCAGGAAAGGAATTGGAAATATGCAGAAAGAAATGGGAAATTATAGAAAGAGATGGGAAATATAGCCACAGGCCAAATTTATATGATCGGGGAAAGAAACTCAGCAAGAATTGAACCTCAAGCGCATGAACAACATATAATAATAGAACGCAACATAATCTACTTACGACTTTGTGTAGACAACCTCCAGGATGGCATTCCAGAACTCACTTTCTCATTAGCAATATTCAAACTCAGATGCAGAATTTAAATCTAACAACAGATTAGAAAGATGAGCATAAATGAGAAATGCATGGAATAGAAGGAAATCACATAGAAAGACGCTTGCAAAATCAGAGGCCAAATATCTCTTATTTACGTAGAGGACTTGAATGTTTTCATGCAACATGTCTCTCGAACTCCCAATGCTTGTTCTTGAGATATACATTGATATTTATAGAGGTCTTGCCTCTTTGTAGCATTTAAAACATGAAACGAACCTCCTCGAGATCTACAAAATGTGCAACAACAATAAGGAAATGATCCCCTTAAACCAGCCTCGGAGAAACCAAAAATTAAATGAAACAAGGAACCGGTCGTCTTCATTGAATGGTCATCCTCGAAGCATGCTTGGACCGTTAGAAAATCATGAACAGAAGCTTTGAATAATGGAGGCGTCTTCAATTCTGGTGCTTCGCTACAGGCATGGGCACGTTCTTCTACCTTGCACACATTGGAAAGCAGCAAAACATTCAATTCTGGAGTGCTTTTAATCCTTGGAAATCACAATACTGCATCGGGCCGTTTGAACTGCTTTCTGGCACGAAACTGTGACAGGTCGCGAAAACGCGACATGTCACGAAATCGTGACATATTTCTCTTCCATATGCTTTTGCCATTTTGGATCATGAAAACCAACCATGTCACGAAATCATGACGTATTCGGCTCTTTGTTCTCCTTTTTCACCTGAGGTCACGAAAACGTGACGCGTCGCGAAATCGCGACGTTCCTTACTATTTTTATCCTTCTCTGCCTTGTTCTCGCGAAACTATGACCTGTCATGAAATCATGACGTTCTTTCCCTATGTTGTCCTTGCATTGCTTCAAACCGCAAAAATGCGACAAGTCACGATTTCGCTACATCTTTCTCTCTTCGGCTTTATCTTCCTGATACGTCACGAAATCGTGACATTCTCCTTTGTTGGGACTTCTTTCCTCAACATGTAGCGAAATCGCAACATGTTCTTTCATCTACCTTCTTCACTCCTCCAAGTCACGAAAACGTCACCATGTCACGAAATCATGACAATTCTCCTACTTCTGTGTCCTTCTTCTGTCCACCTGCAAAACTGCACCATGTCGCGAAATCGTGACCATTTTCTCTTCCTTGGCCTTCATCCTCTTACAAGCAGTGAAAATAGAACATGTCACGAAATCATGACATTTCTTGTCTATTTAGCTTTCCTCCACAATATGTCATGAAATCGTGACGTTTCCTTGCTTCCTCTACTGTTGCTGCTTTCTATCGCGAAATCATGACGTCTTCTTCTTGCTTGGTCTCATCTTCAAAAGTGTCGCGAAATCGCGACGTCTTTCATTCTTTTTACATTCTGGCCCTTGTTCATTTTTCTATCGTGAAATCGTGACATGATTCATTGTCATTGCCCTTTGCTCAATTATGTCACGATTTCATGACAATTTCTAACATTCTGCTCCATGGCCATCGCAAGTCACGAAAACGCGACATGTCACGATTTCGCTACAACTTCACTGCTCTGCCTCCGTTGACCATTTTGACCGTGATTTTGGAACACGTCACGATATCGCGACATTCTTTGACTTTGCTTCTCTCTCCTCAAAAGACCCACGATAACGCGACATGTCGTGATATCGCGATGGTTTTGAACCCGTGCTCTCCATGCTATTTTTGGTCGTGATATCATGACAGTCTTTGGACTTAGCTGTTTTGGGATCAAAACTCGTAGAGAAACATAGAGGAATGAGAACTTTAACAATTAATGCATGAATAATCATGAATCAAAACAATGTGGCAAAAATGCCAACATTCTTGGCGGCTCGTGGGGTATACAGTTCTGCTGTATGCACGAATCCCAGGCCTGAATCCATTGGGCAACAGAGTCAAGAAAACATGAGAAGCAGGAAAGTGAATGCTGACTGATGGGAAACATCTCTGTAGACTGCTGCAACAACTCTTGCTGACTTACTGAAAACTCAAATAAATCTGTATTTGGCTTAGCTCACCAGGTGATGTAAAAGGATTTCCAGGGCAATAGTGAAAAGCACCTGAGATACAAAAATGGAAATGAATGAAGGGATAACCCACGGATGCGCAGGTCATGGAACGGGGATGGGGAATGATGGAATGGAATGGAAGATGGAGGAATGGAAATGGATGAATGAAAATGGTAGATACAACAATAGATTGTGACTGTGCTACCAACTGTGGAGATGAAACAGAGAATGAAATGAAAGTGGATGGAATGAAGATGGTAGTAGGACCCATAGCTATGATGAAGTACTTACATGACAAAGGACTAGAAGAAAGGGAAAGTAGAAATGGGAACATCAGAGGGGAGAAGTAGAAACAACAGCAGTGGCTTGATTACTTGCAGAAGAAAAAGGAGTAGGAGAAGAAGGGAATGAAGAGGGGAAGGAAGAAGTAGAGAGGAAGCCACTAACTACTGGGAAGGAAGGAAAAGAAAAAGAAAGAAATGTACCTACGGGCTCGCATGCAAAAAGAGCCGAAGTAAAAACAATTTTTTTTTCTTTTTTCTTTTTTCTTTTTTTTTTTATTATGTACAAGGTAACTCCCGAATTAGCTGTGAACTCTCGGGAAAGACCCAAACACAATTCTGTCTCCTAGATCCCAGACCTTTGATAGACACTCAGTAGACTCCTGATTGATGATCAGTTCAGAGTCACCAAAGATTTGAAACTGCTGCACTCCAAGTGTCCCAGCCGTCTTGAAACCCAAGCATGATCGTTCAGTCCCAGTGTTAGCGTCGTTTTTGTATTGTGCTCCATCAAAATAGAGCTGATCTGGCAGAGAGTCTGGACCAACTTGACCAGGGGGCAACTTGACCTCAACCTCTTCAGGCTTCATAATGGAGTAACAACCAATCTCAGTTTTGATCATGGCATTAAAATTGAGCATTGAAAACTCATCCTCCAAATCAGGATCCTCCCATTCTTCAGTTATCATATTGACAACATGTTTGGACTTTTCTTCTTCTTCTATCTTCTCAATATGAAAAGTAGAAGGCTTCTGATTAAAGATCCGGACTCTTCTTCCTTTGTAAGGAATCTCCAAGTGAGAATAATCCAAAGCAAGGTAGCCTCCCAGTTTAGCAGTGAATTCTCTTGATAAACATATACTGAAAAATGGTTCTAGATCAACCACAACTATCTCTTGAATTACTGTAATCTGAGGCATATTATGCAGAGCAATAGGAACATCCTTGATTACACCCACTATTTTCATTGGAGTCCCATCCAACTGCAAGACACCAGGGCTACTTCTTGTATATTCCATTCCCATCGCTTCACAAACTACCTTTGGCATGACAGTTGTCATAGCACCAGAATCAACCAGGTAGTTGTGTACAATCCAACCCTCCATCCTGAGTGATAGATAAAATGGGGGTGGTCTATTCCTTCCAGTGGCTGAAGTGGTTAACGTTTGAGACATAACCACCTGGGCTAGAGCTTTCCCCTTACTTTGTATGGTCTTCAGGGATTCCTGTAAGAGATTTACCTGTCCAGGCAACTGCAAGGTGTCATACAGACTTACCTTAGCTGGTATCCATTTGAGTTCTTCAACAATGTTGTACTCCATGGAGATCTGTTCTTTCCCTCCACTAGCAGATTCAAATTTGCTCTTATATTGCTGGGTAGCCTCCACTCATTGTCGTTTGGTCAATGATGGATACCGCAACGTCTCTCTGGCTTGTTCCTTTGTTTCTGCTTGCGGCTGGGAAGTAGAAGCTTTTTCCTTCTCTTTTGCTTGTGGTGGAAGTGGATCCTTCGGCAAAATAGGTGATTGTTGTTGCACTGGGGGATCATGAGCCTTTGTTGGCACTTGCTGCTTTGTTGCTTGTACAGGAGGCACTTTCAATGGCTCCATCTTAGCCGGATCTACCATCATTGGTTTCTTGCCACTGCATGTCAGTATTGCTATATGTTCCTCCAGAGACTCCACAGAAGTAAGATCCACCTCTCGAATCATGTTTACATGGCTCCCTGCAAGAACTTGCAAATAATTTTGGTGGACCATGCAAGTGGACTCATCATGTGGGTCATTGCAGGAAGAACACCAGTAAGATGGCTCATGTGAAACTTCAGAAGGGCCAACCTCTTCACTTACCAGGATTGCTGAGTTCCTTTCAGGTACTTTCTCCATAGCCTTGCTAGGAGCAGGTTGTTCTCTAGTTACTGCCGGCATAAATATTTGTGGCTGATAGTTCCTTTCTGCCTCTCTCCGTTCCATAGATGTCACCTTGTCAGTGAGAGATCTCATAGCCGACTGGATTTCTTGTAAAATAGCCAATTGAGGATCTGGGCTTGAGGATACAGGCGGTGTCGATAGAGGTAATGGAACCTATGGGGAAGGTAATGCAGGAGTTGGAAATGGAGAGGTTAACCGTGGAATGCTCGATGCAGGCAACTGAGGAATAGTTGGAACAGGAAGCTGGGGAACTAGGATGGGTGCGATCTGAGGTGCACTTGAACTCCATGATGGGGTAGGATACATGGAAGGCATGGGCTGTGAAAGTGAACCAGAGTACAAATACTTAGGAAGATCAGGTATGATAGGCATTGTTACCTTTGGAGGAAGTTTACCTATAGCAATTAAATCAGCTTTCGCCTTTAACGCTTGTTCGAATAGCTCTAGAAATGTAGTCACGTTGGACTGCCGGACAGCCCAACCGATGTCTGTGTTAAATGCTCTAAGGTAATAAAATGCAGCTAGCTCATCAGCAGGCCGAAGACCATCAGGAATTCTCTGCCAGGTTCTGGTAAATCTGACATTGAAATCAGCTATCTCTTCCTGCGGGTGCCTTTGAATTACATTAAATTGATGCAATAAAGAGAATGGATCAGCTTGTTCATGAAAATTTTTGACTAACAATTCTCCTAATTGATCCCATGATGTAATAGTGCCTGGTTGCAACGTTCGGTACCAATACAACAATTTACCTCTCAGTGATAACACCAACAACTTTATCATCACATCTTCGTCGGTTATGTCATGGATGGCCGCCAAAGAGGCTACATCATTAATATGTTCATAAGCAGTCTTACCAGTACCATCATAGGTTGGCAAAGCTTTCAAAGTAGCTTGAGGAACTGGATTTTGTGTCAATAAGTTCAAAGCTCCTGAACTATTCCATGCCGAGAACTTCCTTGGAGGATGCTGAGCCATTTGGGATGCTGGATCTGGATTTAAAAAGCTTGTAGCAGTACTGGGAGGAGTCGGGGATGGTACAAACTGACCTGCAGCCTATGATGAAACAACAAATGATGGATTCATAGGGCTTACCAATCTTGGGTGCTCCCTCCAGTTCTGAACATCAATCTCGAAGAATTCGACTGGATCTTTAGATTCTTTGGCACTTGATCTCGTGATCATGAAGCAAATATTTTCACCAGCTTCACAATTAGAACTTTCTAGGTACAATCACCTTCAACAGAGTCACCAGATGAACTTACAATCTCCGCTATGAGGTCAAGACAGTTCATCAAGATCTTGATTCCTCCGGGTATCGATTTGAAATAATACTTGTTCCACCGATTGTGGATCTTTGAGAGACAAAAACAATCTGTCCCATCGGGCGTGCCAAAAATTGTTGGTCACGAATCTGCCACAGGAAAGGATTTTATACGAAATGCGCCCTAGACCCGGCCAACATTGAAAGGTTGGGAGAAAGAAATGTCTTCCAGACCAATCTCCAGAGAGGGCTGGTTCCCTTACTAAATCTAAGCTTGATTTCAGACTAAAGTTGCAGGAAAGGAATTGGAAATATGCAGAAAGAAATGGGAAATTACAGAAAGAGATGGGAAATGTAGCCACAGGCCAAATTTATATGATCGGGGGGAAAGAAACTCAGCAAGAATTGAACCTCAAGCGCATGAACAACATATAATAATAGAACGCAGCATAATCTACTTACGACCTTGTGTAGACAACCTCCAGGATGGCATTCCAGAACTCACTTTCTCATTAGCAATATTCAAACTCAGATGCAGAATTTAAATCTAACAGCAGATTAGAAAGACGAGCATAAATGAGAAATGCATGGAATAGAAGGAAATCACACAGAAAGATGCTTGCAAAATCAGAGGCCAAATATCTCTTATTTACGTAGAGGACTTGAATGTTTTCATGCAACATGTCTCTCGAACTCCCAATGCTTGTTCTTGAGATATACATTGATATTTATAGAGGTCTTGCCTCTTTGTAGCATTTAAAATATGAAACGAACCTCCTCGAGATCTACAAAATGTGCAACAAAAATAAGGAAATGATCCCCTTAAACCAGCCTCGGAGAAACCAAAAATTAAATGAAACAAGGAACCGGTCGTCTTCATTGAATGGTCATCCTCGAAGCATGCTTGGACCGTTAGAAAATCATGAATAGAATGATGAGTGTCGTTTAATTCATCATTTGATCATTATTTATCAATCCGGGCAGGTGTCTCAAGGTTGTTTACGATAGTCAATTCAGGCAGGTGTAAGACACTCCATTCAGAAAATGGCTTTATTAATAGAATAGTTAGTGTTTGCTGGGGGTTCTTCTGTCACTCTAAACCCTATAACTTGAAAGGAAACTAAATTATGCTTGCTAAAAAAACTGCAGAAATGAAATGACAGTGAAAGAAACCTATTTACTCTTGCTGAATCTGAAAATGCACTCAAAAACTGAAGTAAAATTGCTGAAATGAAAGTTGCTAAAATTAGAATTGTAGAAAATAAACTTAACTATCTTGCAAAATAAAATAACAGATCTAGAAATAAACTCAGAAATGAAAATGTAACTACAAATTCTAAAACTAGAAATAAATTCAGCAAAATAAGAAAATGCAGAAAAATGATAGGTTTCCTGCTATTCTGTTGCAGACAGAATTAAACAAGAAAACCTGATATGAACCTTCTTCTGCTCCTGGGAGTGGCCCTTGCTCCCTGGTTCAGAAGAAGGTTAAGAAGTAGCTCTGGTGTTCTACCTAATCACTCCTTCAATCATAAAATAAAATTGATAAAAACTGCACTTTTTATTGATTTAAAAACATGCAGAAAAATTCTGCATATTATTGCTACAGAAATATGATTTCACAATATTCAGAATTACACTAATTGCAATCCTAATTCTTCCTACTTAGCTCAACCCAGATGGGAGCTAGTTATTTATATTAAAAATAGCTAAATCAGATGTGGAATGATTCAAATTCAGGCATTTTAGGAATGTTGTTAAAATTGCATTCCTAAAATGCAGAATATGGTTACATATGAAATCTATTCATTGCACACTTGCTAGAGGTCTTCTGCGTTGAAAAATATGCATAACAGATTTACATAGCTATCCCTATCATTCTCCTGCAATTTGCTGTCTTTCCTGAGATGTTTTGGTCAAAACTGTGCATTTCCTGTTATTCCGGAGCAGTCCTGTTATTCCGGAGCAGAATCCCTGAATTTCCAGAGCAGCCCCAGAATGACTATTTTCAACACTATTTGCGGTTCTTTGGCCGAGAATTGGGTGGACCAGACTTATAAGTCTTTCAATAACCTGGTCACATGCTTTCCTAAGTTGAATTTGACCAAATCCCAAGTCTTGCAAATCTGGCTGGAATTTGTCCAAGTCAAAACAGTCAAAAACAGTTTTGCACAGCTTGCAGTTTTGACCTGTTTTTAGTGCTATTTTCTGCATTTGACAACTTCAGAGTGCATATTATAAATGTTATAAATTCCACACATGATTGTACTAACACATTTCACAACAAATCATTATTTATCAACAAAACTTATGCAAAAAATACAGAAAATTAGTAAAAACAGAATATTATGCTTCTAAACAGTCAAACATGTAAATAGTAGTAAATATTGCATTTCATCAGCAAAATTAACATTAAAACGTATCAAAAAGGTCTATTAAGGATGTCCAAAATAATAAAAAATGAGGCAATATTTGGCCTCATCATAGAAGCTTTGAATAATGGAGGCGTCTTCAATTCTAGTGGCTTGGGCATGTTCTTTTATCTTGTATACATTGGAAAGCAGCAAAACATTAAATTCTGGAGTGCTTTTAATCCTCGAAAATTGCAATACTGCATCAGGCCATTTGAACTACTTTTTGGCATGAAAGTGTGACAGGTCGCGAAAACATGACATGTTGCAAAATCATGAAATATTTCTCTTCTGTATGCTTTTGCCATTTTGGATCGTGAAAATCAACCATGTCGCAAAATCACGATGTATTCAGCTCTTTGTTCTCTTTTTTCACCTAAGGTCACAAAAACGTGACATGTCACGAAATCACGATGTTCGTTACTATTCTGCTCCTTCTCTGCCTTGTTCTCATGAAACTATGACCTATCGTGAAATTGTGACATTCTTTCTCTATGTTGTCCTTGCGCTGCTTCAAACCACAAAAATGTGACAAGTCGCGATTTCGCTACATCTTTCTCTCTTTGGCTTTATCTTCCTAATATGTCATGAAACTGCAACATTCTCCTTTGTTGGGACTTCTTTCCTCAACATGTAGCAAAATCGCAACATGTTCTTTCATCTACCTTCTTCACTTCTCCAAGTCGTGAAAACATCACCATGTCATGAAATCATGACAATTCTCCTACTTCTGTGTCCTTCTTTTGTCTACCTACGAAACTGCACCATGTCGCGAAATCATGACCGTTTTCTCTTTTGTGGCCTTCATACTCTTACAAGCAGCAAAAATGGAACATGTCACAAAATCATGATGTTTCTTGTCTATTTAGCTTTCCTCCATAATATGTCGTGAAATCGTGACGTTTCCTTGCTTCCTCTACTGTTGATGCTTTCTGTCGCGAAATCGCGACGTCTTCTTCTTGCTTGGTCTCATCTTCAAAAGTGTCACGAAATCGTGACGTCTTTCACATTCTGGCCCTTGTTCATTTTTTTGTCATGAAATCATGACATGATTCATAGTCATTGCCCTTTGCTCAATTATGTCATGATTTCATGACAATTTCTAACCTTCTGCTCCATGGCCATCGCAAGTCACGAAAACGTGACATGTCGTGATTTCACTACAACTTCACTGCTCTGCCTCCATTGACCATTTTGACCATGATTTTGGAACACATCATGAAATCGTGACATTTTTTTACTTTACTTCTCTCTCCTCAAAAGGCCCATGATAACGCAACATGTCACGATATCACGACGATTTTGAACCTGTGCTCTGCATGCTATTTTCGGTCGTGATATTGCGAAAGTCATCGGACTTAGCTATTTTGGGATCAAAACTCGCAGAGAAACATAGAGGAATGAGAAATTTAACAATTAATGCATGAATAATCACGAATCAAAACAATGTGGCAAAAATGCCAACAGAGTTTTCTTTAAAGATATTTTCTTTGGAGTCTTCTTCTAAATCAAGAAATTTTCTCTAAAATTTTCTTTAGAAACTCTTCTTTGGAGTTTACTTCTAAATTAGAAATTCTTCTTCTATATCAAGAATTCTTCTCTGAAGTTTTAATTGGAATTAAGGCTTCTATAGACTTAATCTTGATCAAGGCTTCTATGGCCTTTTTTGATTCAAGGCTTATTTTACCTTTTCTTCCTCAAGGCTTCTTTGGCCTATTCTTCTTCTAGGATTCTTTTGTATTTTCTTCTTTTGCACTCTATAGGTATTAATATTGAATGGCGATCACCAATATCCTATCTCCTTATAGGACTCAAATTTTATAATATCTTCTTCCTTGAGTTTTCTATAAGGCTAATACAACCTTTTATTTACTTCTTTAATTTGCAGGATTGTAACTCTTGTAATGAGACCCTTATCGAGGTCTTTGAAATATTTAGTCTTCTCCTTGTTGCTACAAGTGTTGGAATGATTCTAAAAAGCTTCCTAAACTTTTACTAAATATCCTTTTCCTGCAACAAGCTGTTAGAAAAAAAATGGAAGAACTTATAAATTTGGATATAATAATATTCACTAGTTGATTTATCAATCTAGTGGTATGAATGTTGAGTCTGCAACTCTGTGGAAAGACTCTAGCTAAATATAATCTTAGAATTTCTACAACTGAGATTTATTTTAGTCCTCACTTTTCTAATTTTGTTGATTATTATGGCTATTTCTATCAATTGATTCCTAATGACAACTTTCACATGTAGCAGTGCACAATCGTAGATTTGATTTGTGAAGATGCAGGTCAATAGTAGTAATGGTGACTCTCCCTGGTCCTCTTGACCTACTGGACTTATCTTATGATGGATGTAGGCCCTCCTATCTTGATTCACCATGGCTATGATACCATTGTTAGCTTTTGAGGATATAGGCAATAGAAGATATCTAACACAAGTTCTAATATGATGCAATAAATATGAAAGCAAGAGAGTCTGCAATATGACTTAAATATACTATAAATAGAAATGATGAAATTACAATGCAGTATGGAGGAAATGGTCACTCCATTACTATGAGATAAATATCTACATTGCGCTCCATACAAGAGCACCAATATCTACTACACTGCACTAGATAAGAACTTGACTTCATACTGACTTGATCTAGGAGGCCCTTTATATAGGAAGATAGATTCATTGGTCAACAATCTACCTATATGTACAAAGGGACATCTTGCACATTGCCACATGCATTTATTACATTTCTTTAATTAACTAGCTAAATTCCCCCTAAATTAATCTCCTACTCTAACTATGTACCTAAGGTGGTACAATTACATGACCCAAATGATGTAATATACTCTAACTCTAACACTGAGCCTATTCATAGAACTTCCTATAGGATGAATCCTGTATAAATTCAAAAGTTAAAGATACAACTTTAGGATTTACTTGATAAAGGTTTGATTAAACCTAGTGTGTCACCATGGGGTGCACCTATTCTTTTTGTTAAAAAGAAGGATGGATCACTAAGGTTGTGCATAGACTACAAAATGCTAAATAAGGTGACCATAAAAAATAGGTATCATTTACCAATAATAGAAGATTTGTTTGATCAACTTAAGGATGCCACTATTTTCTCTAAAATTGACTTGAAGTTAGGATATCATCAACTAAGAATCCAAGATGAGGATACTCATAAAATTGCTTTCAAGACTAGATATGGACATTACAAGTTCAAAATCTTACCTTTTGGATTGACCAATGCACAAAAAACTTTTATGAATTTGATAAACAATGTGTTCAAAATATAGTTTTATTGGTTTATCTTGATATTCTTGGATGATATATTGATTTATTACCATAATAAGGATGAGCATGATAAGAATATAAGAATTGTGCTAGAGTTGTTGAGGAAGAATCAACTCTATAGGAATTTTTCTAAGTGTGACTTTTATCTCCCACAAGTGTAATACGTCTGATATATTATATCTATAGATAAAATTGCAGTAGATCCAAAGAATATTGAAACCATTTCAAATTGGATACCTCCTACAATTATAATTGAAGTACAGAGTTTCATGGGTTTATCATATTATAGGCATTTTGTAAAGGACTATTCCAAAATAGCCTATTCAATAACAAATATCCAAAGGAAAGGAAAAGAATTCAAGTGGATAGATAAGTGTGAAGCCACATTTGAATAGCTTAAGCAAAAGCTCACTATGATGCCAATATTGAAAATTCCATATCCTTAAGGGAATTTTTTAGTTTGTATAGATGCTTCTTTGGAAGGATTGGGATGATTTTTATCTCAATACAATGTAGTTGTAGCATATGAGTCAAGAAAACTCAATAAATATGAAGTTAACTATGCTACACATGATTTAGAGTTAGTAGTGGTTGTGCATGCTCTAAAGATATGGTAACATTACCTATTTGGTAAACCTTTTGAGTTGAAAATTGACCATCATAGTTTAAGATATATCTTTACTCAGTCTTTGCTCAATACTAGGTAGAGAAATGGATTGAGTTCTTGGTAGAATATAACTTTGGTATTGAGTATATTAAAGGAATGGAAAATAAGGTCATCTATGCCTTGAATTGAAAAGGTATATAGCTACTTTGATCTTAAGTCATGTTGACTTAATGGACCAAGTCAGAAGAATGTAAACTCAAGATCAATATTGTAGTGGAATTTGAACCAAAGTGGAAAGAAATCCTAGTGAGAACAAGGATTTTAGCATTAAGGAAAAAATCTTATGCTTCAAATATCAAGTGGTTATTCCTAAAATTAGAAATTTGAGGAGATTTATTATGCAAGCACATAGTTCTCCATATTCCATCATACTAAAGGGGCCAAGATGAGGAAAAACATGAAAAAGAAATTATACTGGTTTGGTATAAAGAAGGATATTACAGACTTTGTTTCTTGATGTTTGGAATTCTAGAAAGTGAAAACTAAGCATAGACATCTAGTAGGATAATTGTATCCACATGATATACCTATGCAGAAATGACAGATAATATCAATGGATTTTATAGTAGGTTTACCTAAGAATTGGTACCAGGATAATGTAATCCTCATTGTGGTTAAAATATTGACCAAGGTTGTGCATTTCATACTAGGGAGGACTAAGGATGATTATCCAAATTGACTGATCCTAACTATGTTCTAGATGTTTCAAAATTCTAGATGGTAGATCCCTCAATAAGTGAGGTGAGATCAATAAATATCCTATAGTTTTACTCCTAGATAATGAGAAAACAAACTCTAGAGAAATTCAAGGTCCAGTGGGACCTATATTCAAAGAGGAATGCTACTTGGAAAAAAGTGAATGATATGAAGAAACATTTTCCATATTTTTTTGATAATGAATTGTAATTTTATTATTACAAAACTTTATTGTATGTTTTATTATGCATTGATGGATGTTTCAATGCTTTGATAGGACTCTATGATGAGATTTATTATGTATTTATGGATGTTTTAATACTTAATATGCAATATTAATGTTTTATTGCTTTGAGGATATGGTACTACTGATGTTTTGTTTATTTACAGGACTAGGTACTCTCGTAGGTGGAAGAGGTTGATCGAACACCGAGAATAAGATACTGAAAAAAGGGAAATTATGATAAAGATAGCTTAGGATAACATGAAATATTATCCTCATGTAGTTGCATTGCATTTTACTTATGCTTGTGTTTGCACCATTGGACCATGATGTCTAGTACTAGTCTCCTTAGAGTTGGTCGGTGGTAGTTGAGTCTATCTTAAAAGAGGCCACCCACTTAAGGATAAAATAATGGTGTGAAACATTGAGAATGCATTTGATGCCTGTGATTGCTGATTTATGAAAGTATATTGCTTGTTTGTTGATTTGCAATGCTTATGGAAATATATAATTGCTTTATGCTTTCTATTATGAGAAACATAAAGGACTGTGTTTAGTCCAAGGGGGGTAGTATGTCATGACCCACCTTGGCAGGACCCTTTTACATGATGAACTAGGACCTAATTCTTAGTTTTGTAATGTTTTGTGAAGTTAATTGATGCTTTTGTGAAAGATATATTTTAGGAAATATGTTTTGGAAAAAATAAAAGTAAATCAATTAAATATGGTTTAATTAATCTAATTGCATGTTACCTCATTGATTTGGTAGGTTTTGGAATGCAATTAGGTGATTTTTGTCTTCATAAAATGTGTCTAATTTCAATTGGAAAAAATAAATATTGAATTTATTAAATAGAATAAGCATTATTTTATTTAATTAGGGATTATTCATCCTTCTCTGTGGTTGCTTCATGGCAGTTAATTTTTAAAAGAGATTCCCATTTTTCTTCTTTAATAGTTTTAAATTTATCAATGTTATTGAGAAGGGGGCAATAAACAAAGGGATTGATCACCTTATCTCTATTTTTATATTTTATAATATTTATCTTAATTCTTCCTAGCATGGGGGAAATTAGTAGTTTATTTGAAGGCATCTTGCTTTATCGAGGAAAAATGCCTTTAAATGAGCCTAGAGGGGTTTATTTTAGAGCTAGAAAAGCATGATGAGAAGGCTAGAAGGCTGCAAAAAGAAAGGATTCCAACCTATCAGGAGAATTAGGTTGGGGAATTCCAATATTTTATCTTTCTTTGTTTATGCTTCAATGGATGATTAAGAATTTCCTTAGCTCTTTAAGAAACTTCCAACAAATTATTTTAAGGTATTGTGATTGTCTTCCTTCATTAAAATATTTGTTTGAATACACATATTGGGGATTTGAGAAACATTTTTAATTATTGGAAGCCAAGAATGTTATAACCCCCCTTGTAATTCTAATTATTGGAGGTCTTAGAAACTCTATAAAAGTCTTGTGAATGCTTCTTCCTCAGTGTTAGATGTCTACATAAATATTTCTTGTGAATAGTTATGTTTAAGCCTAGATGATGGATGCCTATACTTTCTTCTCACAAATAAATTTTAGTTGTTAGGGTATAATGGATTCAACAATAGACCTCATGTTTTTTACCATTATTAGCTACGTGAAATAGATTTTCTTCCCTCTATTTTGATCAGCATTTACAGATGCTATATTGTGTCATTAATTATTAAAATCATGTTAAATTGTATTGTTTAATGCCCTAGTAAGGTTTTGTTGATGCATAAAAGGTGGTTGGTGAGGTCTATGACCTCTACGTGTTGGCCCCTAAGCAATCGATGCATGTTGGTTCATGCTATGTCTCACTCGGGTAGAAATCTTTATTGCCTTTTGAAAGAATTATCCCACATGGGATATGCTCGAGTAGCAAGGGACCATAAAGGAAGAAGGTCTCCCTATGACTTTCAACCACCAAGTGGTGGTTGGGGACTAGGCCACTTGCTGGATGTTTAGAACCAATTGATAGCACACATGGCATATGTGAGACCTTTTTTAACCACTGACCAACCCCTACCCTATTTCTACCATGTGGATGCTTTGGATTAGATGTTTGAATGGTTTAGTTTGCACTTGGGTCTAAACAATTTTTGGTAAATTCTTGCATGTTTATCCCACATGTGTTGTGTGGGATAATGATGAGCTCTTTATAAATGCCAAGGTACATATGGCTTGGTAGCCAAGTATACTAGGTGCTTGGTTGGAATCTGTTGGACTCTTGTGGGCCTTTTTTTGACTCGATGGTTAGTTGTTACTTGTCTATTCATTGCCATGTGGAATAATGAGATTGGTTACTTGTATTCAATGGTTTACCTATATAGATTAATGTACCTAATTACCTAGGGGAATTTTGTGCTAAAAAATTTCAATTTGTATGAGGGATGTTATCCCACATGCTCCCTATAGGAGCATGTGAGGAATTAAAATAGGAGGAAACACTTCTATTAGCTTGATCACATATGGTGGTTAGGGTAACCATGGAGGCTAGTTAGGGTAGGTCCCACTTGGTGGAGGTTAAGCATCGATGGTGGACACCTAGTTGACTTCATGATCGAGACTAGTTGACCTATTTAGAACTATTGACTAGATTGTAATTTGTCTTAATCATTAAATTAAATTTGATTGTAAATTATCACCCTTTTGACCAATTAAATCCATTTATTTTTGGAATTTTTGGCTTAGTCTAAACCTCTCTTTTTACAAATTGATCCCTAGGTTTTGGAGACTAAAATTTTGATGAAACAAAACTATTTTTCAATGAAAGAAAAAGGTAGAGCAAATTAAAAATGAAGGATAAATAAAATTGGGTGTAGGTAAACCTTGTAGCATGCAACTATAGGAAAATTTTTATGGAAAATAAGAATGCTAACTAAAGGTACTTTTTGGGAAAATTAAATGTTAGTTAGGATAATTTTGTAGAAAAATTACACAACGATTTTGTGGAGAAATTGTAGGGGAACTATAGGATAATTTCATGGAGAAATTGTAAGTGAACTATAGAACAATTTCATGGAGAAATTGTAGAGGAACTATAGGATAATTTTGTGGAGAAATTGAATGATATTGTAAAAAAATTTTGTGGAAAAATTGTAATTCAATTATAGGGCAATTTGGTAGAAAAATTGTAGGAAAACTTTAGAGCAATTTTGTGGAGAAATTGTATGTTAGCTAGGACAATTTTGTGGAAAAATTGAATGCTAGTTGAAGGAATGTTTTATGGAAAAATTGAATTCTAGTTAAAGGAATGTTTTGTGGAAAAATTGAATGTTATATTTACAAACAATTATGTGGAAAATTTGGATGGTTTATAGATCAAAATTTTACGGAAATATCAAATGTTTGATCCATTTTTTTAAATGCTATTTCTATGTGAATGGAAATTAAGGGAATTTGGTTTATAAAAGTACCTTCTAGCTATGTTTAGGAAATAATGGATGGGAAATTCATTCTTAGGGAAATTATGGGGTTCCCTCATGTTTTTGTATGAACTAGACTAGAAGTGTTTGTTTGAATTGGAATTTAGAATTTGATTGTAAAAGCATCTTCTAAGTTATGAACAAGAAAGAATGGGTAGGGAATCTATTCTTTGAGGGAATTATGGGGTTCTCTCTTGCTTGGACTAGAAGTGTTTGTAATTGCAATTGTTCTATCAAAGGAATATATTTTTGTGGAAAAATGGTATGTGATAAAAGAATGGATGTGTAATTATTTCTTGGGAAATTATGGGGTTTCATTTAATGAAATGAATGTCTAATTCATGGTCAAATTTTGGTGAATGTATATTGCATGGTTGCATTCAAATGTAAAATTGCATGGATTTCTTTATGATAGACTATATAGCAAAGTGCATTTAAGGGAAAACTACATGAATATCATGAGTTTTCCTGATCCCTTACCACCATAAATCAAGTGATGGAGAGGCAAGAAGGACTAGTGAAGACTTATACAATTCAAACATTGATCCCTTTGACATATGTTGTATTAAAGCTTTCATGATGAAAGACTCTTTTGTAAAATAAATTTCTAGCATGAGTATTATTTTGTAATCTAGAATGGATGTATTGCTTTACTCTCTATAAGATATGTAAATGATGGAATTTTAGTTTTTCTTAGAATATGAATGATGTAGCTTTGTACTCTGATTTATGATGCTATGCAAATTATCATGTTTTATGGATTGATAATGGAAATAGGGATTACATCTTATTTAAGTGACTTCTTGATGAAGATATAGATGTTAAATTATTTAAGTAGATGGACTTAAATAAACATCCTATTTATGTATTTGAGAGATATGTTCAAGGAAAGAATGTTAGAGTCTATACATGAGGTAGTTGTGGGAAAGCAATACCTAGAATGTTTGCATAAGTTACACTATGAGTATAGAACTCAAGTGGGGCCCAAAGAAGGTGATCTTTGGAAGGTCTAGTTAGATATTATCTCCTATGTACAATAAACATCAACCTATATGGACTTAGGTTGGTACTAACTTAGATTGACTTAAGTTATTAAAAGAGAAATGGTGATCCTATTCTTGAGGTTATTGAGAAGGGGAAATCCCTAAACATTGTGGTCAAGACTTCCCACATTCACGAAGAATGTAGGAAAGTTAGAGTCACCATTTAAGGTATCCTTATATCATGGATATATGAAGGTAAACCCATTGGTATTATAGAATTTTGGCCACTCCTATCTACAAGAGGTAGAAATTGACCATGTTATCTCTTAGTAAAGTGTTGCCTTACAACTTACATTGAGTACATTATTGAATAATATTAGAATATATAATTTACTTATGAGTAATTAAAAGAAAAATTATCTTATGAGATGGTTGTAAAATGAGGTTCATCACACAAACAGTACCACATATATGGAGATATGATCCTATAGATAAATTTAGTGAAATATTATGTCTAGTTAACTTAGGAAAATTGCCTACTTTTAAGAAGACAAACAATATAGAGGTTGAAAGGCTAAGGAATAATCATGAATATAATGAGCTAAAGTGGAATATCAACCAATTATTAGAGTTACTACCATGCAGATATTAGTATGAACAAGAAGAAGACTATGATCCTGAATGAAACTAAACACACTCTCTAATAAAAAATTAGTTGCACTAGTAAAAAATACTAAATGGCCTACACCTAAAGTAATAGAGTGGTGGATATTTAGAGTAGAGAGAAATAAAACCTCTAACTCAAAATTTAGTACTACAATGGACAAAGAATTTTCCAAAATATATGATGAAAATGTAGATACATGGAAATCCAAGGTCAAACAAAAAAATATTCCATCTCCACCATAGAGCATATTAGAAAAGAAAAATCCACCATCAATAATAGAAAAGGAAATGCTTAGACATAAAAATATTCCTAAAGTAAAAATAGTCGAGGCAAAAATTTTAGTATTTGATAAGAAACACAAGGAAAAAGAGTTGGAAAAAACATCTAGGTAGTAAAAAATCACAAAAGAACCTCATCAATTAGACCCATATGTCAAAGTTTTTGTACTATCAAAGCTACAATGACAACATTATCTAATGGGATCACACATATTAATCATAATGGGCTACAAAGGAAAAGGATTGGGTAAAATACCTACTAGTCCTCAAGCTATCATTGAAGTAGAACAAAGGCCTAAAGGATTAGATTTAGGTGCATCCTTTCCAAGTTCCCTGATGTTAAAAAATAAAGGTCAAAGGATAAGGTGATTTCCACCAAAATTTTGAAATATATCACTTGTAAAATTCATGATAGTCAAAGAAATATTCAAGGAATTGACAAATTTGCTATGCCACAAAAGAAACTTACAAAGGGTGCACAAATACCAAATCATTCCATTCGCAGTGATGAGGCTACAAAAGGTAACATCTCCCCTAAATTTTAAGAATTACCTAGGACCAGAGACCTCCTTTCCTATTTCCAACAATAATTTCCTAAATAGAAATGATTTATTCTTCATCTCAAAAGGCAATGAAAAAGTGAAAGGCTGAGTCACCTAAGGAATCATAGGATGAAAGCAGAAAAAGGCAAAAGATTCAAGAATCACTATCTGAAGAATCCATCGAGCAACCAACAAAAAAAGAAGGTATGAATATTCTTAAATCTTCAACTTCTCTTTCTTCTCCCCCCATCCTAGATATAATCCCCTCCTCTTCTATTCCATTAAAAAGCACTACATTAGAGGTAAATATTATAAAGGCCTCTATAATAGAAGCCATTCACATCACAATATCTCCCATATTCATTCAAAATCCATGAATAATCACCACTCATCCCATTCAATAAGATTCCCATCTCTATTCCTCCTCATTCATCCATTCCTCACCATCACTCATCCATCAGATCATCCTACTATTGCTACCATCAATACACTCACAAAAATGGATTACAATGCTTAGAATTAGTGGAAAGAGAATATGCCCAAGTGAACCAAAGGATCTATAGTCCCTAGGAAAATGATTGCTCTAGATCCCACCATACATCAACAAATGAGAATAGTGGCCACACCAAAAGTCAACAAGCAAAAAGTAGAGATGACTTTGGATGACTATCATATTGAGACTCAGGTGGTAAAAATAACTTAATTTCCACTTGAAGATACCCTACTAAATGCTCAAGCACATGTAAGCACATGTACCTCCAAGGAGATATACTGAGAGACAAATACCAATATATAGAGGAGAAATATAAATATTTGGATGAAATAATAAAAGAAGATCAAAATGTAAATAAATCTCTTAATCACGAAGTATAGAAATGGAAAAGTAAGTTCTTTGAGATGGTTTAACAAAATAATACACTATAAGAGCAAAAAAAAAAATACTAATACATAGGTTCAAGCATTACAACAATAACTGTAGGGTGAAAAAAATACAAATATCTTAGGCTTCTCCAAAGACACTCTCAATAAGCTGAGGAAAGATAGTTGGGGCAAGATCCTTGAGTATACCTTGAAGACCTATGTGGCTATAGATTACCTAAATTTCTATAGATAAACCATCAAATAAGACAGAACAATATTTGATGAATTAGGACTAGGTAATTTGTGCCTACAAGTAGAAAGCATAATATAAATATTTACAAGGAGGTTTGAGTCAACAAAAAGATCTATTATCGGCATGTAATGAAGTGCTACAAGAAGAGTTGCTAATATTGTGATCAATAAACATAGTATAAAGAAAGAAGGGATATCATTAATCCAAATATTATAGAGTAAAGCTAACAAAATGATGGAACCTATGTGGGAAATCCTATCACTTGGATTCCCTAACTTTTGGGACCAAGATTTATAGATCCTATCCAAAGAGGAAGTGTAGGCCCAGATAGAAGTAGTTGTAAATGATGAGTCTAAAATAGAAAAACTATAATAACCCATATGAGATATCCAGGTAATGGAGCTATAAAATAGATTGGCTCAACTACAATCAAAGCTCCAAGAAATAGCTAGTAGATATGAATAATATTCTTATGAAAATATATCTTGGTTGAAGGGAATACACGATCAAACCAATAGGATAAAGACTCCTTTAGATGAATACTGGAAAGGAGCTCTCATTATATTTGAAAAATAAAAATAAATATTATGTGGAGAAGATGATCAAGAAAGTGAAAATACTGAGATAGAAATCCCTTTAGATGATTCAATATTAAGACTCCTAGATGAACAATTGATCTAAAAAGGGATAATGATAATCTCAACACTCGAAAGTTTTGGTAAAATAAAAATTCCATTCATTTATATTCACGTTCATATCACTCCACATTCACATCCTTGTATCCCTTGCCTTCATCATAAATGTTGATCCACTTTCTTCATTAACCACACCACTTTCTCACCACATTCTATTTTGAAGATTTCATTCTATTCCACTCCATTCCATAAATTCAACCCATAATTTTATTTCATTCTCCACATTGACTCCATACCCAGTGGAAAAAATAATTTTGAATTCATAATTTTTTCAAGCAAAAATCCCCAAGAGGCACCAAACATGTGGGTCTAATTTTGACTACATTGCAAAAGATATCCTTTTCAAAAACATGTTAAAAAACTAAGTGTACAAAACTATCATGGGACCTAGAATATTTTATTATCATGACTCAATAAGCACCACATTAGCTGGAAGCTTCAATATCAAAGGAATAGGTAAAGTTGTGGTAGAAGTCAAAAAGGCCCAAAACCATACCTTGCTTAATGGTGATGTCAAAATAAGAGCAAAGCATGCAAGAATATGCAAATACAACATTTTGGCTAAGTAAAAAAATGAAAATAGCACAAGATAAAGTGATATTTGAGGCCATGACATGACAAGCGATATGCTAGCCAAAAGTCTTATAGTTGTGATCCTGAACCAAATGATGAAAATTTCAATCTTTCCCGAAACTGCATCAAAATAAATAAAGAGGTAAAAGGGTAAAGTGCATGCATAGGACCAAAACATACCCGAATCCAAACCATTCAAGAATATGATGCTAGAAAAAGTACCAGTCACCCGTAATCATGCCAATAAAGTAGGTGATGTCATAAATAAAAATGATTGCCCAAAAAAACACTCACAAAAAAAAAAAAAAACAAAGGATATCCCAAGCCTAGGAATTCCCAAAACCATGAAATCTTTACAAGATGAGTCTCACAAACAAGTGAAAGATCTAGCCTCAAGAAAATTTTAGTTATAGGTCACTTTTATATCTTCAATCGCCATGACACTTGCCAGCTAATATCTAGCTCATCTCCCACTAAAAAATAGGTAATTCTAATAATGCAATGGATAGCTCCAATAATACAACCACCAACAAAAATTAGTTGTAGATCAATGGGCCTAGTTCAAATTCATGCTCAAGATGAAATAAAATATTTCCATGTCATCATTTTTGGTTCTCCCACCAAACTATCATTCAAATGACCATTCAACTTCCCTTCACCAAGAAAATTTGAAATTGTAATCTATAAATATGAGTTCAAACCTCATTCAAAGGGTTGGATCTATAGTCCTTGCCTAGTATCTCATTGTAATTTTTTTTATCAATGAAGTGGTAGTTGTTTGGTCTCCATGGTGCTTGCATTTCTAGGTTTTATGTGAATGATATCTTCTAAGTCATTTATATTACACTATACTATTGGTTTATTCTCTTGAACTGGTTTTATATCTAAAATACTTATTAGATTTTTGATACTTATAGTCCTTAGAATTATTAGAAATATTATACACTCATTTTAAGTCATTTCTATTACATTCAACCTTTAGTGTATTTTGTTAAAGCAATATCTTTATTGCCTATTGGATTGCTAATTGTATGAATCCTTGGAATGATTAAGATGAATGTAGTGAGTTAAATGAACCTATGTATGTAATTTCTAATGGATGATCTATTAAGTACCATAAAATGGATTAATAGTCTATTATCTTGAGAGATCCAATGTTGTTACACTATATCCCATCCATAATTTTACTTATCCCTTTACCCTACTCTTTCTCTAAACCCTTACTACTTATTTATCTTTACTCTTATCCTTACCATTTTACCCCAAAATAAAATCATAGGAGTTAGACTTCTTTAGAGGTTGAAACACATGGCAACCTTGTTTCATCCAATTACTATACTATGGCTAAAATCGACAAGTGCAATGTCTTTCCACAACAATGGAATATTTTAGTCCAGCATGTTATTGTGCTAAGGGATGATATCATCATGTAGAGGCATGAGAGTGTTTTGAAGGGAAAAGTTTATTTTATCCATAAGCATATATGGGTGACCATTTGGCCATTTGAAACTTAAAATATCATTTTGATGATATGAAGTTAAATGTGTAAAGTGCATTAAACTTACCTTATTATTTTGACCATTGACTAGAAAGTTGACTAGAATATTTTTTATTGATTCTATGATGTGACCAAAGATATTGACTTGTACTCCAAATAGTATTCTTCCTAGTAAAACATTGTTGTTTAATCATGATTTGAGGTGCTTCCATTTTGCAAGGATAGGGATATTCATACCCATCAGAATGTTTTGAATTGAGTTTGAAATTTTTAAATTATTTTTCCTAAGGGGGATAATTTTCCATAGCACAAATAGATAAAATAAATACTACTAAGCACATCAAAGTACAAGACTTTTATCCATGGAAATACAACATCCAACTAGTACTAATAAAAAGGTTTATGGGATTGTAATGACTACATTATAACCATGGAAACTATCTTTATTTTATTAGTTGGCACTTCAACATTAGTAATAGGGTTAATGTTGATTTCATCTACAAATAGGAAGAGTTATGTTGTAGTTAGAATAATCTCTCATATTCAAATATTTTTCATATTTATTGCACATATGAGAATTTTCCTCTCTATGTGGCTAAGGATTTGTAATGATTTGAATATGGAATGTGATTTTTTGCATACTTTATTTTGTGGAATTGGATATTAATTTATTGTTGTCATTGGATGTTGTTATTTGTGCATTATTGAATTGCTACTACCATTACTATATTTATTGCAGTTTTTTTTTTGTCAGTAAAAAAGAGAGATTGCATTAATGTAAGGGTTTTCAAAGGGCCTCCAAAACCTTAGAATATATAGAATGAAACTTTATTACATTACACTTCCCAACTAGATCTAAACATTCTATCAAAAATAATGATAAACCTGAAGTACAAAACCCAAATGATTTGCAAAATAGTAGGGATAATCCCATCCTAGGGGTCAATCCCAATCTAGGATTGGACACCACAATTTGGGTATCAACATCAATTATAATCGAGGGTGGTGTGGACCTCCTCTGCATCCTTGAGGATAACACTGAGCTATGCGTGGGTGGCACCAAGGTCATTCACAATATGTTGGAGGACGTTCCCTTGAGAATTAAATATTTTAGCAACCTACAGGAGGATGATCCCTTGGGACTTGATAATTTTGGTAGTCATAGAGAGGATGGCCATAGAGCTAGCCAGGTGATTAAGAATAGAATTGTATAGAGTAATATTATCTTCTAAAACATTCAACAACACCGAAGCTATCTTTTCTCCACCTAAGTAGAAGTTTTAGCTGCATTAATTTATTTCACTAGATAAGAATCATAATTTTTATTTGGTTCACTAGTTTTGGCAAGGGAAGCCATATCATTTTTGAGGTTTTTAAGCCATGGAGAGGCACGTGTACAAGTAGGGCTAGGATTTTGAAGAAATTTTGATGAAGATTATTTTAAAGCTCTCGGATTGTGCTTAGGGACTTTTGGGCCTTCAATTTTTATTAAAGGAGTAGCATGGGGGGGAATTCGGGGTCCAAATCATTGCTAGGGACCTTCTAGATGTTGGTTTAAATGTTGGAGCTATCATAAGATTTGGTAGGGATGGGGTATGAGGGGGATAGGAAGGGGACAACGGGACAGATGATGGGGGGTTGGGAGGGGCGAACTGAGGGGCCAAGAGTAGATAACAAAGGGCTAGGAGAATATTGGGAAAGACTAGGGGAAGTGTGGTGGGAGGGGCTAATGGGGGCAAGGGAAGTGGCATGGGGAAGGGAGGTTTATGGGGAAATTGGGGAGGAGGGAATAGCGATGATATAGGATCTATGGTAAAAGGCATCAAGAGCATGCTTGTAGAGGATATAGTGCAAACCTTGATGAATAGAATAGTGGGTTTTCCTAGTGTGGGCATTTGTGACAAATAAATTAATTGATTTATAGAGGTATTCAGGGATGTTAATTTTCCTATTACCTCTAAAATGGTTTAGAAAATCAATGTGGAATATTTAGAGAGTACAATCAATTTTATCAACAATGAAGAATTGAAGTATTAGAATCATTACACAGTCCCAAGGACTAGGGAGATTAGTTATTTCAACACCCTTGTTAGTAGTGAGGATATCCTTACCATTATTTGGGAAGAACTATAGCTCTAATGCCATCGAGTATTCATATCTACAAATGCTTCTCCCATAATTAGGAAGCCCAATCACCTATACAAGTAATTGCACATTGATAGTAAACTCCAGGCCACGAATGGAGATGTGACCATCCTCCCAAGAATTAACAATAGCATTTGTAATATCCTCCTTGTTGCCAATGAACTTTTTGAGGAAGGTAAGACAAGTTTGGATGATATCCTCAACCACAGGGTCAAGGTTCAGGGTCATCGATTCAAGGATTGCCATGGGGAAAATAGTACAGGTGGTTCTGAACTTATGATGCAAAGGGTATGAGTAAGACTGAGTGAAATGGAAAATACCTAAACACAACTTTAGTTTAACACTCCAACCATCATGCAGACTGAAAAGGCTAGAATTTAGGGTGCACTGAAGTGATGCAGGGTGTGGAGGGTGGTAATTCATGGGATGTGTGTCTATCAGCATCACCCAAGCACTTTGTAGGGGAGGGACGATGGTGAAGCTGTGATAATCATTGGTATGGTAGATAAACATGGAATAGAGAGTTCAAGCATCCAAGTTATTTTTTTTGAAGTGATTTCTAAAGGTGGTGCAGCTATGGATGTGCTTGAAATCATACTCGATAATAGGTAAGCACATGTGACAAGGCTTGATTCTAAATTTTGTAAGGTGGTTATTGGATAGGCCCCAAGGATCAAGATCATGAGGATAAAAATACGTGATAGAGGTAATGCAATATATCATGGGTCTAGCACCCAGGGTGATGCATATATTAGGACTTGGTAAAAGTAGCAAAAAATTTTGGTGGTGGATGATCAATTATGATCGAGGGGGTAGGGGTATGTGTGGACAAGGTGCATGTGAATCAACAAAGGGGAAGGGGTGGAGAGGTGACACAAGGTGAAATAAAAAGGATTACATGTGGTAGGAGGAAGTAGTGACAAGTGGTTAGTAACATTGAATGAGGGGCCAGACACACGAGAAGAGGTTTGGGAATCATGGATGACCAATGTGGTTCTGTGATACAACTTCAAATAGTTCTACAAGAAAATAATTATATCAAACATTAAGCCACATTTTAGAGTGACCCAGATTGACTAGCAGGTCCATAGCTCCATTGGATTCTTTGAACATGTGATGCACAGTAGTCTCATAATGATTAAGGAGAAGTCATTTGACTCTAAATATGATGTTCCTTACTCTCCATCTAGGGTTATAATTGGTTTTGGAGTAGTTGATAATGTTTAGCGAGTCTCCTTTGACCACTAACTTACATTGAAGATCACTTGTGAGTACTAGTCCTCGGTAAAGAGCTTTGGCTTCTGCAACATGATTAGTGAGGGTGACAAGATTCTCAACATAGGCAAGGATTATATTTCCTTCATGGTTTATGATGATTCTGCCTCTATCGGCTAGCCCAGGGTTACGTCTATAGGAGCTATACAAATTTATCTTAAGCCAACCTTGTGGGGGAGGGGTCCATTTTGAATTAGCTTTGGAGTTGATGTGTTTGGGTGGAGTGATGGGGTCCGTGGAAATATGGAGAATGGAGGCAATGGAAGCTTCAATACCAAGGTTTTTGGATCTAGAACAGGGGTACAAGGAAGCATTTTCGATGGTGAAACTAAGGATCCTATTGGTGATCATGGAGGGATCCCTAGGGGATCTCGATAAAACATGGTTGTTACACTCCAACAAAATTTACCACAAAAAATATAGGCACATAGACCATAGGGATTTAATTTTGGAGTATTTAAGGGGTTTGGACATTGGTTAAAAAGGTCAATCATAGTGCAGGGGTGGGTCTGGGGAATGTTAAATATGG
Source organism: Wollemia nobilis (assembly GCA_028583015.1). Lineage (NCBI taxonomy): Eukaryota > Viridiplantae > Streptophyta > Pinopsida > Araucariales > Araucariaceae > Wollemia > Wollemia nobilis. The sequence goes on along the minus strand of JAQPPZ010003554.1, from coordinate 3,306,114 downwards.
TGAGGATTGAAATTATGAACAATTCAACAAAGTAAAACTTGAGAAATAGATGACTTACTAATTACCACTCAGACATACAAAGATAGCATCGATTGGGGAACTGAATCCCATGGTGTATGAGGTTATTAAAATTTAGGATTATTTTACGAGTAGCTAACCAAGAAAAGAACCTAATTTTTGGGATGAAGTTATTAAGCCATATGGCCTTTACGTGGATGATGCAATCGATGAATTGATAAATCATAAGGTAGGCAAATTTGAATGTGAATTCACCATCATCACATTATTTCCAAATAGGAGTATCAGGGGTTAGATCAGGTATGTGAATGATGAATGGATGGAGAATGGAGGTTAGAGTAGAGGCAACATTGTGGAGGTTGGGAGGTAAGGAGGAGGTGAGGATGATTTTCCAAGTGGGTCTTACAGAGGATAAAACTATGAAATTGGTAACCTTGGACCCAAAGATAATGTCAGTGAAGTTTTTAAGGGGGGTGAGGGTGGGGTCAACAATGAGGGATTGGTCAAGGATCCAAGGGTCAATCCAAAAGTCAATGGTCTACCCATTGGATAACTACCATCTAATGCCTTTAGAGATAATATCTTTAGTTTTGATGATTGAGTTCCAGAAGACAGAGTCGACAGGGGTGTCATATTTCATGAGATTAAAATATTGCATGTATTTTATTTTGATAATAGATACCCACTCCAAGTCTACATTAGTCAAAAATTTTCCACGCTTTCTTGGCAATGAGGGTAAGTTTCATATTGCTAATTATTTTAGGCTAAGCCCCCTTGATATTTGGGCTTGCATACTCTATCCCAAGCAATGAGGTGATATTTTTTTTGTTTTTTGGTCCTGTCCAAAGAAATATTTTTTGAATTTGCTCAATCTTGGAGCATATTGATGATGGGACTTTGAATATGGATAGGAAGTAAACTGGGATGCTTTGGAGACATGCATTTACTAGGGTGGCTTTAGCAGCTTGACTAAGGATGGCCCCTTTCCATACTGTAAGATTTTTGAGGATCTTCTCAACCACATTATTCCATAAGTTATTTGTAGGATTGTCGACAAATAGAGGAAGACCGAGGTAATATATGGGTATATTACCAATGGGGCATTGGAGGACTTCAACAATCTGATGTTGATGGGTGTACGATGTGTTAATGAAGAATATTTTACTTTTGGTGTAATTAACCTGTTGGCCCATTGCATCCTCATAAATTTTGAGAATGAATTTGATGATTTTATCCTCTACCATCAAAGGTAAGGTAGCTAAAATAGTGTCATCAATAAATTTTTGGTGGGTGACTGGTTCAATATGGGAAGCAGGTTTGATTTTGGAGATGGCTCCATTATGATGGGTAGATTTAAGAGTTCTTCCCAAGGACTTAGCTAAGATGATGAAGATGCATGGAGATAAGGGGTCTCGTTTTCTGATCCCTCTACTGCTTTTAAAGTATCCTGCTATGGACCCATTGATGATGATCAAGAACCATGCTAAGGATATGCATACTCTAATCAAGTAGACCCATTATGTATAGAACCTGAACTTGATTAAAATCACAAGGAGGAAGTTCTACAAGACCTAGTCAAAGGTATTATTCATATCTAGCTTGAGGAGGAAACTTGCTTTTTTGCTCTTGGATATGGAATGGATCACTTTGTGAATTGTGATGACTCCATAAGTGACATTCCTCCCTTGGACAGTGCTTCCTTGGCAAGGGTCGATGATGAGGGGGAGGACTTCTCACATTCTGGTAGACATAGCTTTGGTTAACATTTTGTAAATAACATTACATAAGCTAATGAGATTAAACTAAAAAAGGGATCTACAATGCACTTGTTTGGGGATAAGAGCCAGGAAGGTTGAATTGAGGTATGTTGATTCAGATTTCATGCACACCTTGTGAAGAATGAACAAAAAATACAAGTAACATTGAATGGAAATAAATTCCATCTCACTTTAGGATATTACTGGTTATCCAAGGTGTGAGTTACAAAGTTGGGTCGAATGCTCTCACTCTTTTCCACTTCTGGAATAGTTTCAAGTAGACTGTGTTTTACCTTACAACGGGTTCAACCTTCGTTCATTGGTGTTTGGTGGTGGTTTGTGTTGTTCATGATCAGATTTGCATTTGTGAATGGATCTAGCTCTTTGAATTTTAGCAGATTAAAAGAATAAAGAATTTTAAGAAATATAAAAAATGAGAACCTTTCAAAAATAAAATAGAGAGGGTAAGGTAGGGAAAAAAAGAAGGGTGAAATCCTACAATTTTAATTGTTAATTATTCTTTCAACTTGGCATATTGTTATGTTCAATCGTAACCAATAGAATAATAAATTGTCTAGATTTCTAAGATCAATTCATTACCTAGCAAGGGGTGAAACAAGTTTATAGAACATACCAACCTATTTAAATCATAATTTTTCTTGTAACTAATAGGATATATCTGTGGATAGTGAATGCTCATGCATACAAACTAGAGTTATTAGTTCCAAATCCTTAAAATATAGATTTAAACACTCTCTCAAAATAATTTACTCATTCTAAAGATTCAATCTTTTTGGGATGGTTTTATCAGTAGCATAGCACACGTAGTAAAACTAGATCTAGTAGGAAAAGAACTAAATCTCAAAATGAGTAAACTTCAATGAAGCTCTTCACATAACATCAACAATATGCCTAAATCAATCAAACTCATAATAATTACTATCACATACATTTCAATGAAAACAAGAATAGGGAGTGAGCATCGTTCAAACTCTAGAAGCAGATTAAGCACCTAGCTACACCACTTTAGAGCAACAACACCGCAAAAGATCCCATGTCAACAACAAATGAATTTTCCATTTTATAGAAAACACTTCTATTATAAATTCTTGCATCTTGATTTTACATTCAAAGGAAGTATATATAGACTCAATACATGCCCTGATATTTTCAAAAATATATTGCTTCCAAATATTTAAAACCTATTATAAAATTCCCACCGTTGGAGGCCTTACATGGTAAAACATATTTTAATAGCTTCATTTAACTCCAATTACTTCTGAAAATTTGTCTGGGTACCCTGCCATAAATGGTAAAGAAAGAATTTGATCTTATCCTCAGCAAATCGTGATTGTATGTAGATGCTTTCATTTTCCAACTAGTTTCAACCACACTTCATTAAATGGGCACTCCCTCGACCATGCCTCATCAAGTCTTTGTTTGCGGTGAGCTCTACAAAATCTAGGTGGATTATTAACTTCCCACGTCTTCTACCTCTGCATAGCTGCACTTGCCCACTTTTGCATTGAAGTTTCATGTCTACCATCACATCTGCCATTAGCAAATTTTCTACAAAAATAGAAATAAAATGGCAAAGATTAGACAATTAATAGAATAATTAATTAATTAATTTTATTCTTCTAAGGTTTAAACCTTTTGATTTTTAATTAATTAATTAATTTTTAATTATCCCTAAGGTTTAAGATTTTAATTTTTAGGGCAAAAATATAATTAAAAAATTAAATTCTAATGCCTTCTTTTATCGTAAAATATGGCAATGAGCGGGAGAGAGTACAAGCGAGATATAGCATGGAGTGAGATAGAACATGGAGCGGGATTGAACATGCTTTGGGCCAAAATTAAAATGAAATAGAATCCCCCAAAAAATATACAAATTTGACAAGGAAGATGTTGTATCCTACTATTTTATTTTGCACAGTGCCATTGTTGACCATTTTGATCATGGGATAGAGAGCATGAGAGGGATTAAAATGAAATTAAATTTCCCAAAAAATCCATAACTTTTCCAATGAAGATTTTGTAGTCCGCTATGATTAAAGAGCATTTGAGAGTGAGAGAGAACATGAGCGGGATTAAAACGAAATGAAATTTTCTAAAACATTCACAACTTTGCCAATGAAGATATTGTATCCCTCTTTGATTAAAGAGCATTTGAGAGCAGGAGATACCATGGGCAAGATTAAAATGAAATTAAATTCATCAAAAAATCCACAACTTTGCTAATGAATATGTTGTAGCCTGCTATGATTAAATATAATTTGAGAGTGGGAGACAACATGAGTGGGATTAAAATGAAATTAAATCTCCCAAAAAATTTGCAACTTTTCCAAGGAAGATGTTGTAGCCTACTATTTGATTTCAGACTTCTCCTTTGTTGACCATTTTGATCGTGGGATAGAGCACGAGTGCGAGAGAGCATATTTTGGCTAAATGATTTGTTTCTACTCCATGATGATTTAATAAGATTTATTATTTTGGACTTCTCCTTTGTTGACCATTTTGACTGCGAGATAGAGCACAAGCGGGAGAGAGCATGTTTTGGCTAAAGGAGTTGGTTCTACTCCGCGATGACTAAATAATATTTAGTAGTGGGATAGAGCATGCTTTGAAAAATTACTTGGTTCTATCCCATGATGATTAAAGAGTATTTTATAGCCGGATAAAACATGCTTGTTCTAGGCTACGACTTTACTCCTGAACCCTTATAGTGCAAAAATAGATAAAAAATAAAAGTTCCTAGATTTAAATAATTTTTTTTACACTTGTAAAACCGCCAAATGGGTATCCAAATCTGAAAATAAAATGCAAAAATGTATTTTTTATCAATATATATTGCATTAAGAATATCCCAACCTATAACAATAAATTGCTATTTCTAGAAATGAAATTGTGTCTAAATTTTAGCAAATTTAGTATCATTGGAAAGAGGAGATCAAGATCTTCCACCCAAAATTTTAATCATTTCAAATGGATTTATCAATCAAAAGATATGATGATTTCAAATTTGATGTGAATTTAGAGTAAGATGAATAATTGTAGAAAATCCTAAAATTTGATTTTAATAATTTAGACCTTAGGAAAACTATCAAGATTAAATTTTCTAAAAACAATAATCTGAAATAATATCATTGAAGTGCAAATATCTAGATCGCTAGGGTATGATGAGGAAAAACTACTCTGCTAGGGTTTTATGAAGAAAAAATGCTCTACGGGGATAACAACAACTTCTAGAGGAGGTTTGAAAAATTGGAGGAATGTCATGATGGCATCGGGTTCGGCATAGAAAGTGCATGCTCATGATATTTTTTCATTTGAAAATTACTAGAAGGAACATGATTTTTGAGTGCATGTTAGGAACCGCTTGTTAAATAACAATGGATGTTTGGAATGATGTGAATCCAGGCCAGTTCTAGTGGTTCAACTAGACTCGGTGGTGGAAGATGTGGAGTATCTAACCAAACATGCCCTTATTGGAAAATTTTTGGGCATCCGAATTTCTCTCCCCTTTGTGGAGGCTTGGGTTAGGAAGACTTGGAATCCTAAAGGTGATGTGGAGGTGATGCTGAGTGCGAACAACTATTTTATGGTGGTTTTCTCTTGTATTGCAGATTGTAACAAAGCATTTGAAGAGGGTCCTTATTTCTATAACCAGGTGGGACTCTGTTAAACTCTGGCATGTGGGTTTCAACCTGTTGAGTGGTTTTTTCACCCAATTGTGAAAGCACACTCTCTGGTAGGATTTGGGTTCTAAATCCTTTGTTTGCAAAGAAATTAAACAAGTAATTTCTCCAAGGTTCCTGTTATGTTAGCATTCTGCATCTATGTATTAATAATCTCAAATAAAGATATTTGATTAAAATGCTTGGAACACCTTAGTGGTTGCAAGTAACTGAAAACAAGGGGCACTGTGGTTTATTTTAATGTGAAAGTTTAGTGATTGTTCATTGAACCCTGATAAAGCAAATATGATTTGATTTTTGTATGACCCTGTTGTGACTTCAAAATAAAGCTTGATGAAATGCCATAAATAATGGAATTATTTATGGATTTTGAAGTTTTTTAATTTTTTTATTTTATTTTAAAGCTTGAAAAATAAAGTTGGAGCTTCTAAAAAATAAAATACAGCAAAAATAAAATAAAATGTGAAAGAAAAGAAATTAAAAATTGCATTCAGTTTGATGCTATCCCGTCCTGGCCAAACCAAAGATGTGAGGTTTCCATACATGCAACCTAACCTATTGAACTTGAAAAATACGCACAATCCAGATAAGTTAAGTGCTGGTCTCTGGGGTTTACTGTTATTTTTTAGATTTAGACATTCGCATGAAGCAACCAAGAGAACTTGCATTAAACTTCATCTATAAGCCTAGAAATCTGAAAAAGGGAAAGATAAACATTAAAACATGCATGCAAAAAATAACTCCTTCTTTCTTGCCAAAAAGATGCAAATTTTTGAATACTCCTGCATTACAGATAAATACTATTACAACAACAGAACATCTGGTTTTCTCAAAACCAGAAAAAGGAAGAAAACAGCCCCAAGTAGGCCCAGAATGGCTTCTTGCCTTAGGCACTGCAACTCTGCCCGTAGCGGTTTTCGACCTTGTATCTGTCTTGTGCTTCTACTTTTAAAGCTTGGCAATGCTCTCTGTTTTGCCCTGTGACGCTTCGTTTCATCTTCCATATCACTTCGTTTCGTCTTCCAGATTGCTTCATTTCACCTTCCCCGCTTTTTTACTGATTTTGAATTCATGCTCGAGATCTTCTCTATGAACTGTAATGCCTCTATAGCCTTTACACATGTATGCCATGTGTTCCACACTTTTTTGCATGTTCTATAATGACCCCATGAAAATTGTGACAAAAAATAGCATGTAACTCTGTTCCTCTACCTGCACAGCGAAAACGTGACATGTCATGAAATCGTGACATGTTGCAAAATCACGACGCTTTTTATCTCTGAACGCCTTCGGCCGCAACCTGTCATGAAATCGTGACATTTTTTTGTTTCTTTCACTCTGGCAGCTTTCTGTCATGAAATCGTGACACTTTTCTATTTCGTACGCTTTGCTATTTTTCTGTCGTGAAATCGTGACACTTTTCTCCTTTCAGGCTGTCTGGCTGCAACTTGTCGTGAAATCGTGATGCCTTTTCGCTCTGTCCACTTTGGCTGCAACTTGTCACAAAATCACGATGTTTTTTTGCTTCGGCATGCTTTGCTGCTTCCTGTCACGAAATCGCAACGTTTTTTTGCTTCGGGTTGTCTTGCTGCATTTGGTCGCGAAAATGCGACATGTCGCAAAATCGTGACATATTTTCCTTTTCGTACACTTTCGCTGTTGGAGCCACAAAAACATGACCTGTCATGATATCATGACATTTTTTCAGCTTCGTACCCCTTTGCCAGCTTTTCATCATGAAATTGCGATGCTTTTCGATTTCGGGCCCCTTTGCTATTTCTTGTCGCAAAATCATGATGATTTTTTGTTTCGTACACCTTTGCTGCAACCTGTCGTGAAATCGCGATGCTTTTTTCGCTTCATGCCCCTTTGTTGCTTTCTATTGCAAAATTGCAATGCTTTTCTGCTTTGCCCTATTTGACTGGTTTGACCCGCGATTTTGTGACATGTCACAATTTCGCGACAATTTTACATTTTGCCTTTCTCTCTCCTCTCTGGACCGCGACGGAGCAACATGTCACAATTTCGCTACACCTTTCACTTTTTGGCAGCGACCACGCAACACGTCGCGAAATCGTGACACTTTTCATTTTTTGCCAGTGACCGTGCAACACGTTGCAAAATCGTGACACTTTTCATTTTCTGCCAGTGACCGTGCAACACGTCGCGAAATCATGACACTTTTCATTTTTCGGTAGCAATGGAGCGACATGTCGCGATATCGCGACACTTTTTCATTTTCGGCTGCGACCGTGCAACACGTCGCGAAATCGTGACACTTTTCATTTTTTGGCAGCGATGGCGCGACATGTTGCGATATCGTGACACTTTTTATCCTTGTGTAATTTTGCCTCTTTTTCCTTTATTTTTAGCATCTGGGTCATTGAGATCTTCTCTGAAAGTATGCAAAAAAGGTGGGTCCCCAAGTTTGGGGTGTGTTGTGGATCAGCCACAACAAATGGCGACTTTGCTGTCAAATGCTCTTGAGCATTTTAGTGAGAACCCTATCTGGAAGTATACAAAATGAAAACATGTGTTAGCACATAAGCAATATAAACAAATGCCCAAAGATCAAAACTACATGAATCATCAAGTATTATCTCGGTGTGTGCAATGAATTTCATTCCCTATCATTTGAAATTCATCAACAATCCATTGTCAGTTTTACATGGATGCATATGTGAGATTGTGAATGATTTGTGTAACTTAATGAATATGCTAGGAGATTTAGCTTTTATAAAAGGCATAGTCTTTCTTCTAGTATTATGTACACACATTCAAGATTGCCAAACCCTCTTAGGATCAACTATATGAATTGCTTTATTATATCCCAAAGTTGGTTATGAGTCCCTACTATCTTGAACCCATGTGTAAGTGAAAGTGAAATCAGAGCTTTGAAAAATTAGACTCCCAACCTAATCGAGATGGGAATTTAACCTTATTCTTACTACTCTGATTTGGAATTCATTACCTCACTTTGAGAAAAATAATTTAACCAATTATGAAAGAAATGGTCATGTTAGTCTAACCCTTTGAAAAATCAGTGGTCTTGTTTTTAGACAAGACATGCTGCCATGCATGGGCCTACTTATCCCCATAATCCAAGACTTATCTTCATTTCATTGGACCTTGGGGATGACTACCCATCCTTTGCGGAGGACAAGTAGTACTATCCTTCCAATCCAATATAAATATGAGATGGGAAAAATTTATTTTTTACTTCTTGGACCTTAAGGATGACTACCCATCCTTGCTAGGGACAAGTAGTACTATCCTTCCAATCCAAGATTTGGATAAAAATGGAAAATATTAATTTTATTGCTTAGACCTTGGGGATGACTACCCATCCTTTGCAGAGGACAAGTAGTACGATCCTTCCAATCCAAGACTTATTATGAAATGAGACATAAGAGCTTTGGGGAATCTGATTCTCAACCTAAGCGAGATGAGAATTTATGCCCTATCCTTACTACTCCATGTAGGTCAAATCAAAGCTTTGGGGAGTTGGATCCTCAACCTAAGTTCGATGAGGATTTAACCCTATCCTTACTACTCTGATTTTAGGCTTTAAGCTTTATGGAAGTGGTAAAAACCACTGTTTTAAGGATCATGTTGCATAATAGGATAGACATGAAAAACCTCTTTCGCCCAACCTTTTCTTCCAAGCAAGGTTTTGATCATTTTGCTCAAGATCCTTTTTAATGTGTATAAAATGTGCTTGGTTCTAGATATCTCAAGACTCAGTTTCCAACCTTAGGATTTTTTCATATTTATATTATAACATAACCCTAAGAGGATTTGACACTTTAATAATTTGTATTTGAAATGCATTTGCAACTAAGATGGCAAGTATGTGCAAAGTGAGATGTAATATGAATGCATTGTCTTTTGAATTGCAAGATGAAATATTGCCATATAAAACTGACTACTTCATGCATCACAAGTTTCAAACGATATTATTAAATTGTTTGTATTTCTTGTGGAGCTTTTACAAGACAATTCCAATGTTTCATATTCTCTCGATCTAGAACATAAGTTAGCATCTCAAGGTAACTTTTTCATCATTTTTTTTTTTTTTTTATAGACAAACAAAACGTGTCAAATAAACACACAACTTTACATCCAAATCAAAATAGCAATCCCAAAATGAAACTTGAAAACACAAACCCGAAACCAGAAACCAAAATCTATATACAAATGTACACTATAATACAAGATGATGCAAAGCTTGGACTATCACTTTCCTGGATCCCAAACATGATTAGAACATTTCAACAAAAATATAACATGATATGCATGCCAAATGTTGTGGGAATCCAACACAAACAAGACTAGACCAAACAATGCAACAAATTTCCACTTGCCATGCTCACCATACCAATTTGATTTAGTGCCAATAATACTCCCATAGGTGAGCATCAAATTACTAAAATGATTAGACAATAAATGATTTTCAATTTTATCATGTCTATTATTTAAAATGTAAATTTCATAATTCCCTCCTTGATTTAAAATTAGGCTATCTTTTTCAAATATGCAATTTTGTAAGTAGGAGACTATTTCTACAAATTTCAAAGCCACATTATTTTCCAAATTTGTAGGCCAATCAAACTTGTGCAACAATTTACAAGCATCTAGGATATTTACTAAATTAGGATCATTAAAAGTTTTTATCCTAGATTCAATTAGTAATTGTTGATGAATTTGGTTTAACAATTCAAGTGCATCAACTTCTTTTCCATTCATTAAAACAATGTTATTAAAGGTGTGATTAAAAATTATACCTTGTTTTTCGTTTACCTTTAATGACATTTCATCATTCAAATTCAAAACATGGTCATGCAAATTCTCAACCCTCAAATGTTTTTGGTCCAAGTGTATGTCCCATGACTCATATTGATGATCCTTCATTTGAGTTGCTTCCAATTGATCAATTTCTTTGTCATTTGGTTCTAATTATTTGTTCACTATCCATGGTATCTCTTCATTTGAATCCTCCAAATCATCATGCAAACTTGTATCCACACCTTCAATGAATTTATGTTCAACATGGTTGAATTTTGCAACCTTCTCAAATCTTGTAAATATGAGATCTTCGTATGATGTAGAAGGTTCAACATCCTGCATATCAAGTGAAATATGAGTTTCATCTATAAGGATGTGAGAAAAGAATGCATTATCATATCTCCCCCAACCATTGTAAAAATCGTCATCCAAATCCATAGAATGAAATTCCATGATGTTTGTGACATGATCTCTTGATTCATTCATCAATTCTTTTTCTTCTTTGTCCTTGGTAATAGGATCATCATGATCTTTCAAAATTTGATGAGATTTTAAACTTTCTTCCAAAACATCCTCAAATTGTATAGGAGTTGTAAAGTCTTCCTTTGAGTAGGCGATTATGTTGTCCTGTATATCAATGGGCACACAAGTTTCATTAGTAGTTTTGGAATGAGTGAAATCTTCCCACTTCTTCCAAGCATCATAATAATCATCTTTCAAAATCAAGTGGTGACGTTCAACTACTTCTTCAATATCTTCCAATTCATCAATGTGTTTCTCATCAAATTCATCTTCACCTTCCTTAGATGGTTCAATTATTTCCAAAAGTGGGTTATTTCTTGAATTCAAATTTATAAGGCTATTATTGTCCAAATTAGTAACCCATGATTCATTATCATAATTTGGAGGGTGAAGAATTTCCTGATCCTTAATTTTACATGTCTCATCAATAGTATCTTCCAAGAACAAGTGGTGAAATTCTATCATGTCTTAAAATTCATTTATTGGTTTTCTCCCAATTTCACTTTCAACCACTTCATTCAATTCTATGGTAGGTTCTGTCCTATCACATATATCAAACATTATTGAATTTAGAACCCCTTCATCTAGATAATCGTGTATCTCTACATGATCCTCACTAGTGGATGTTTGCTTATCAATTTGCACCTCCTCGTGAACTACATCTAAGGTGGTTGTAAGACTTGGATATTCAAATTCATCCCCTTGATCATTTACCTTAGATATCATTGGAGTGGAGGGTGCTATGTTTGATGGTTGGTGTAGGTTGGCATCAAAAGAACAATATTTCATATGAACATGTTGTGCCTTTTCTTCTTCAAGACCTTGTCATTCTATCTCTTCTAAGACATCATGGATTTTCTCTAGGGACAAACCACTCAGTTTTTCCTTAATGAGTGAAGCAAGTGTGGGGTGTATGGCTCCTAGGTATACTTCCATGGCTTCCTCTTCCAATGTGTTAAAATTTTCCCACATTTGGGAGTGCAACTCCTGAAATCTTCCATTGAATTGACTCAAGGATTCATTAGGCTCTTTACATATGGAGGTAAACTGATTTTTCAGGATTTCTAAGTCAACCTGATTACCAAAATGGTAAAGATAGGCTGCTTCTAATTGTATCCAAGAAGCCCTGACCTCCATAGGTAGTTGGTTGTACCAAAAGAATGGTTTATCATCCAAAATTTATGCAAATAACTTACAAGCCACCTCCTCATAGAAAATATGGAATTTACATAATGTATCCTTGTAGACATGTAGTTTTTGCAAGTATCCTAGTGGCACCTCTTGGTTAAAACACCGTAAAAAATCCAATAACATTTTAGGAATTTGATAGGGTACCATAGGTATAGACAAACCCTCATAATGATCCTTTATCATTAATACCATTCTTTCTCTTAGAGACACTATTTTAGATTTCAAGGATATCATTTGCTCCTCAAGTGTTGCCATTAGTGAAACTTAAAATGTAATTTTAGAACCAAATCTGTTGAATATTCAACCTGCAAGGTAAAAAAAAAAATCAAGTTAGCATCAACCAAGAGATGTACTTATTAAAATCAAATTTCAAGTAATTGCATGAGACCAAAATTTTCAAAATTAAATCAAATCACATATTTCTGTATGAACAATCAAAAAAATATTACAGGATACCTGAATTAAAATAGAACAAGTGAATAAATTCAGGCCGTCCTTTTTATTGTCTGCTGAGTGTTAGAGAATTAAGGCATAAAAATTTAAATTTAAATAACACTAAAATAAACCCGTTCGGCCCTCCAGCACCAATCGGTTGAGTGGTGTTAAAGGCCGAAGATGCTAATCAAATGGACTTGAAATATTTAGCAATTTAAAGCTCTTAAACAATTATAAACCCGTAACATCTAAAATCATGATAAAATAAACTTTTCATGCCCTCCTTCTAGTGCCAATATGTTGAATATTCAACTTGCAAGGTAAAAAAAAATCAAGTTAGCATCAACCAAGAGATGTACTTATTAAAATCAAATGTCAAGTAATTGCATGAGACCAAAATTTTCAAAATTAAATCAAATCACATATTTTTGTATGAACAATCAGAAAAATATTACAGCATACCTGAATTAAAATAGAACAAGTAAATAAATTTAGGTCGTCCTTTTTACAATCGGTTGAGTGTTAGAGAATTAAAGCATAAAAATTTAAATTTAAATAACACTAAAATAAACCTGTTCGGCCCTCTAGCACCAATCGGTTGAGTGGTGTTAGAGGTCGAAGATGCTAATCAAATGGATTTGAAATATTTAGGAATTTAAAGCTCTTAAACAATTATAAACCCGTAACATCTAAAATCATGATAAAATAAACTTTCATGCCCTCCTTCTAGCGCCAATCTGTTGAGTGGTGTTTTCACCCAATTGTGAAAGCACACTCTCTGGTAGGATCTGGGTTCTAAATCCTCTGCTTGCAAAGAAATTAAACAAGTAATTTCTCCAAGGTTCCTGTTATGTTAGCATTCTGCATCTGTGTATTAACAATCTCAAATAAAGATATTTGATTAAAATGCTTGGAACACCTTAGTGGTTGCAAGTAACTGAAAACAAGGGGCACTGTGGTTTATTTTAATGTGAAAGTTTAGTGATTGTTCATTGAACCCTGATAAAGCAAATATGATTTGATTTTTGTATGACCCTGTTGTGACTTCAAAATAAAGCTTGATGAAATGCCATAAATAATGGAATTATTTATGGATTTTGAAGTTTTTTAATTTTTTTATTTTATTTTAAAGCTTGAAAAATAAATTTGGAGCTTCTGAAAAATAAAATACAACAAAAAGAAAATAAAATGTGAAAGAAAAGAAATTAAAAGTTGCATTCATTTTGATGCTATCCTGTCCTGGCCAAACCGAAGATGTGAGGTTTCCATACATGCAACCTAACCTATTGAACCTGCAAAATACGCACAATCCAGATAAGTTAAGTGCTGGTCTCTGGGGTTTACTGTTATTTTTTAGATTTAGACATTCACATGAAGCAACCAAGAGAACTTGCATTAAAATTCATCTATAAGCCTAGAAATCTGAAAAAGGGAAAGATAAACATTATAACATGAATGCAAAAAATAACTCCTTCTTTCTTTCCAACAAGATGCAAATTTTTGAATACTCCTGCATTACAGATAAATCTTGTTACAACAACAGAACATCTGGTTTTCTCAAAACCAGAAAAAGGAAGAAAACAGCCCCAAGCAGGCCCAGAATGGCTTCTTGCCTTAGGCACTGCAACTCTGCCCGCAACGATTTCCGACCTTGTATATGTCCTGTGCTTCTGCTTTTAAAGCTTGGCAATGCTCTCTATTTTGCCCTATGATGCTTCGTTTCATCTTCCAGATCGCTTCGTTTCGTCTTCCAAATTGCTTTGTTTCACCTTCTCTGCTTTTTTATTGATTTTGAATTCATGCTCGAGATCTTCTCTGTGAACTGTAACGCCTCTGCAGCCTTTACATGTACGTCATGTGTTCCACACTTTTTTGCATGTTTTGTAATGGCCCCATGAAAATTGTGACAAAAAATAGCATGTAACTCTGTTCCTCTACCTACACAACGAAAACGTGACATGTCGTAAAAATGCGACATGTCACGAAATCGCGACATGTCACGAAATCGTGACGTTTTTTATCTCCGTACGCCTTCGGCCGCAACCTATCACGAAATCGTGACGTTTTTTCGTTTCTTTCACTTTGGCAGCTTTTTGTCACGAAATCATGACACTTTTCTATTCTGTACACTTTGCTGTTTTTCTGTCACAAAATTGCAACACTTTTCTCCTTTTGGGCTGTCTGGCTGCAACTTGTCGCGAAATCGCGATGCCTTTTCGCTCTGTCCACTTTGGCTGCAACTTGTCACGAAATCATGACGTTTTTCCGCTTCGGCATGCTTTGCTGCTTCCTGTCATGAAATCGTGACGTTTTTCGCTTTGGGCTGTCTTGCTACATTTGGCCACGAAAACGCGACATGTCACAAAATCACGACATATTTTCCTTTCCATACACTTTCGCTATTGGAGCCACGAAAACGCGACCTGTCGTGATATCGCGACGTTTTTTGGCTTTGTACCCCTTTGCTAGCTTTTCGTCATGAAATCACAACGTTTTTCTATTTCATGCGCCTTTGCTATTTCCTGTTATGAAATCGCGACGATTTTTCGTTCCGTACACCTTGGCTGCAACCTATCGCGAAATCACGACAATTTTTCATTTCGTACACCTTGGCTGCATCCTGTCACGAAATTGCAATGCTTTTTATGCTTCATGCCCCTTTGCTGCTTTCTGTTGTGAAATCGCGACGCTTTTCTGCTTTGCCCTATTTGACTGGTTTGACCTGTGATTTTGTGACATGTCGTGATTTCATGACAATTTTACATTCTACCTTTCTCTCTCCTCTTTGGACCGCGATGGAGCAACATGTCGCAATTTCACTACACCTTTCACTTTTTGGTAGCGACCGTGCAACACGTCGCGAAATCGTGACACTTTTCATTTTCTGCCAGCAATCGCGCAACACATCGCGAAATCGTGACACTTTTCACTTTCTGCCAGCGACCGCGCAACACTTCGCGAAATCGTGACACTTTTCATTTTTCAGTAGCGATGGAGCAACATGTCGCGATATCTCAACACTTTTTCATTTTCGGTCGTGACCGCGCAACACGTCGTGAAATCGTGACACTTCATTTTTCGACAACGATGGCACGACATGTCACGATATCGCGACACTTTTTATCCTTGTGTAATTTTTCCCCTTTTTCCTTGATTTTTAGCATCTGGGTCACTGAGATCTTCTCTGAAAGTATGCAAAAAAGGTGGGTCCCCAAGTTTGGGGTGTGTTGTGGATCAGCCACAACACAACCCATCATAGGAGCAGCCGTTGTAGGTTCCAGTATGGGTGTGGCTTCCATGGATCCCATTGGAATTCTGGAGAACTGATATCTTGCATAAGATTGCCCTTCTGCTTGGGAAGTCGGTTGGACAGTCACAACAGACAATGGATAAAAAGGTAAAATCTGTTGCTCGTATTTGTGTTGAAATTGACTTAAATAATCCTATTCTAGATTCTATTGAAATACAATTTGGATCAACCACATTGGTTCAAAAACTTGACTATGAAGCTCTTCCATTTCATTGCTAGATTTGCCGTGAATATGGCCACCTGCAAAGAAAATGCCCTAAGTTTATCTCGCCTGTGGCTTCAAATCCTGGGCCCTCTCGGTCTAGAAATTTTTTGGATAAAATAAAAGCCCCGATAAAGGAAGGGTAATGGGATAAGGAAGGTTTTGTTCCGGTAAAATCCTGAAACAGAGGATGAAGGGCAAACAAAGACCTTAAGGATAGCCAACCAAATGCTCTACTCAACCGTTTTGAAATATTATATGATCTTGATCAGTGCATGGAGATACCTGAAATGTCGCTACCTGATGCAAATATAACAAGGCCAAATCAGATGTCTCTTCTTGAGGGGGAACTTAAGGAATCAAATCTAGGGGGTTTAAATGAAGAACAAAGGGCTTTGGATCTGAGTATAGGGGACATGGTTGGGTCTAGCCCTATAAGGGAAACTATTTTGGAAAGTAGTACAGATTTAGTTATGCCCTCTCCTACTCAGGCACTGATGCAGTCATACTTGGATTGCAAAACTCCTACGATGTTGGGATTTCAACAAAAAATAATTAAAAAAAAAAATCAGATATGAATATGAAGGTGGGTCGGAAGAAAGAGTAGGATAAAATTAAGTTAATGGGGGAGACTTTGGTGGAGTCAGGCTTGGTGAGAACATTGGACTCCCATTTTTATAACCCCCAAAAATTATTATCCTCTCATGGAATGTAAGGGGGTTGAATAGCATCCCTAGACAAAAAGTTGTTCGTGATTTGGTTCGTGTGCATTCTCCGGATGTGGTGTTTATTTAGGAGACTAAATTGGCTATTGATAGTATGTTCAATATTGCTCCCAATTTGTGGAGAAGGGGGTAATGCCAGTGTATTGGTGCAAGTGGATATGCTGGTGGTATCGCTTGTTTATGGGATATGGTTAAGATATCCCCTCTTGGATTTCTAGCAAATGGTCTATTTCAATGGTCGGGCATGATAATGAATCTAGTGAAATCATCCTACTTACAAATGTGTATGCTCCTATTGATTACAATGGTAAAGTGAATTTGTGGAAGCACATTTGCTTTGTGAGAATTTTGGTTCCCCTGTACCCATGGATTTTGGCTGGAGACTTCAACTCTATCACTTGTCTAGAGGAGAAACATGGTGGGGTGGACCGTCTCAAGCCTTTTTCTTCTATCTTTAGTGCTCATATACAGGCCCTAAACTTGGCTGAAATCAAGCCAGATAATGGGATCTTTACTTGGCACAATATAAGGTGTGGGGAAGCTTCCATATCAAAGAGACTAGATAGGTTTTTGATATCCAATTATTGGATGGGTAATAACAGAGGTGCTAGTTCTGTGATTTTGGAGGGTAGGGGATCTGATAATTGGCCTATCAAAATATTTGCTTTGGATTTAGGGCTAAAAAATAATCCCTCCTTTAAATTTTAACTTATGTGGCTTCGTGATCCTACGATTTATGATTTCATGCGAGGCTGGTGGACCACTGGCAAACCTCCTCATGGCATCGCTATGTATTCCTTTATGAAGTGGCTACAATTTGTAAAACATAAGTTGAAGAGATGGAATAGACTGAATTTTGGGAACCTTTCCTTGGATAATATGGTAGATCTTAGGAGGATGGAAGAAGCTTCAAGAAATATTAGAGATCAGAGATTCATGAAGGAGCTTCTTTTTGAGGAATCTGAGGCTGCGAAAGACCTTGCTAAATTGGAACTGAGGGAATAATTTTTTTGGAAACAAAAATCTCAAGTAGATTGGCTTCAGGAAGGGGATAGGAACACAACCTTATTTTATAACTCAGTTAAGGCTCGCCTTAATGGTAACCTGATTACCTCTCTTTTGAATTCTTAGGGTGGCCTGCTCTCTTCTTTCAGGGATATTTTAGAAGAGACTAAGAGGTATTTTTCCTCTCTCTTCAAGGAGGACTTCCTATTAGATGATGAGAATGAAAAGCTTATTCTAGACTGTATTCCAACAATTGTTTCTAGAGATATGAATGAGCACTTGATGGGTCCAATTTCCCTTGAGGAGTTGGAAAATGTTGTATTCAATATGAAAAAAGGAAAATCCCCAGGCCCAAATGGATTCTTGATTGAGTTTTATCAAGATTTTTGGGATTTAATAAAATTTGATATTTTGGATGTGGTCCATGAGTCCCAAAAGAATAAACATATGCTAAGGGCCCTAAATGCTACCTTTGTGGTTGTTATACCCAAAAAAAGAGGGAGCAAATTCCTTGGATATGTTCAGGCCTATTGCTTTCTGCAATGTTGTGTATAAGATCATCACAAAAATTATTGTTGAGAGGCTGAAGATATGGTTGAGCAAAATCATATTTGAGGAGCAAGGAGGGTTTGTTGCTGGCTGAAAAATCTTGGATGGGGTTGTTATTGCTATAGAAGCTATTCACTCAATGGAAACTTCTAAGGAGAAAACTATGTTCATTAAGTTGGACATGGCCAAAGCCTATGATCGGGTCAGATGGTCCTTTCTTCAGAAAGTTCTTGCTGCTTTTGGATTTGAGGAGAAATAGATTAGATGGGTGATGAGCTATGTTTCTTCTTCCTCATTCTTTGTTCTTGTTAATAATGAGCCATCAAAGCTATTTGAGGCCTCAAGGGGATTGAGGCAAGGAGATCCTTTATATCCTTATTTTTTTATCATTATGGCGGAAGGGTTGGGAAGATTGTTCAAGTCTCAAGTCATGCAGGGTCTCATTCAGGGGTGTAAGTGGGATAGTAGTTTGCCACCTCTTTCCCACCTTCAATTTGTTGATGATACTACTTTGTTAGGAGTTTCCAATATCAGGGAAGCTGGAAATATTAGATAGTCTCTTGACATATATCTTGGTGCTTCTGGACAGTTGATTAATGAGAAAAAGTCTTCTATTTTCTTCTTCAATACCCCTCCTCTTATTCAAGCCAAGATTGCTCGTATTCTAAGATTCTAGGTTGGGAATCCCCCCTTAATTTATCTTGGTATTCCAATTTCATCTCACCCTCTACCTAGATCTTCTTGGCAGTCTATGCTTGATAATTTTAGAAGGAAGGTGAATCACTGGGCTTTTAGATGGCTATCCACTGTAGGTAAGAGTGTTGCTTTTAAAATCTGTTGTTCAAGTTTTACCCATTTATAGATGTTTTGTACAATATCTCCCTCTCACTTCATAAATTACATGTATGCTTTGTCAAGACAGTTTTTATGGTCTAGAAAACTTGATCAATCTAAATAGAGTTTGGTTAGGTGGGATTCTATATGTAGGTCGATGCAAGAGGGAGGCCTTGGGTTGCGACAGATAGCTCTTTTTGGGTAGGCTTTGGATGTAAAACTTTATTGGATATGGTGTACCTCTCAAGATCAGATTTGGACTAAAATATTATCTTTTAAATACTTAAGATGTATTTCTGAGGCTGAAATACCTAGAGTCAGCTTGGTTGGGAAAGGTTCAGTTATTTGGGACACTCTGAAAAGAGGAGCTAATTTAATCAAGCAGGGTTTGTTCTGGATTTACAATTAGGGATCAAATGCTCTTTTTTGGGAGGATTCTTGGGATGGCCACTCTCCTATATTGAATCAAAATCCTAGGTTATGTTCCCTAAGCATTTTTTTCTTGGAAGCAAGCTGGTATCGTGTGGACTTAAAAAAAATCCAATATTTTAGAAATATGGAGATGTATAGGTGGAAAGATCTGCAAGAATGGCCCTAGGGGGTACTGGCCAAGGATAGAGATATGCTTTCTCTTATTCTTATGGGGAGGCCTTGTTCATCATTGAGGGGTAAATATATTCTAGCTTGGAACCCTGATCCTAATAGAACCTACTTGATAGCCTATGGTTATCAGGTTCTTGATAAGAAAAAGTATGGGAGTCTTCCTGTCACTTGGTGGAAAAAGGTGTGGAACAAATTTGCTTGGCCAAAAAGTAACTTCTTTCTTTGGTTGGTAGCTCGTAATAAATGCCTCACTTGGGATAATTTGAGGAAGAGGGGATTTCAGGGTCCCTATTTTTGTGTCCTTTGCAGTAATAATAAGGATGACTCTTCTCATTTATTTTTCTAATGCTCCCTTACTAGAGACATTTGGTAACATTGGCGAAGCACATAGAACCATCCATATTTTCATGTGCTGTCCTTGGTGGAGTTTTGGAGTAGTCTGGGTAGGCCTCCGGCTAAGGCCCCCTTCCTTCAAGTGGCTTGGGATTTGGGCCCTTCTTGCATCATCTAAAAAATTTGGCTTGAACGAAACCGATGCATATTTTAGAGCAGTTATTTGGCTGTTCAACATATCTGGCAAAGGATCCTGTATATGGTTCAGGAAACCATCCATAAAAAATGTGATGTGGACCCTCTTTTGGATTCTAGGGAGGAGAATGTACAATAATCCCTTGGTCTCTTTGGGGATGGTGTGAACTCTTCTATTCCTAGTAGGGTTCCTTAGCTTAGAAAAAATGTTAGGAGAGATGGTAGTTGGATGCCACCCCCTAGAGGAGTTTTAAAAATTAATACTGATGGATCATCCAAGGGTAATCCTGGACATGCTGGCATTGGTGGTGTTAAGAGAGATTCTACTGGTGGTGTTAGTTTTTTCTTTTCCATTTATAAAGGTGTTCACTCTAACAATTTTATGGAAGCTCTTGCAATTCTTGAGGCCTTGCAGAGGGGGTTTTCTCTTGGATGGCATAGGATTATCTGTGAGTCTAACTCTCAAATTGTGGTTAATATTTTAAACAGTAAAAGGGTGGAGGAATTTAATTGGAAGTTGGCCTCTGTGGCCATTTAGATTCTTAGAATGATTGAAGAGTTCGAATTTATATCCTTTGTGCACATTCCAATAGAATGGAATGTGGTTGTTGATTGCCTGGCCAAAAGGGCTTTTGAGTTGTTGGATCCTTGGAGTATCGATAATTGGGAGTCTCAATGCCTATGGGAGTTGATACACAAGGATTTACAGACTTAATGTGGTTTATTCTTGTTTTCTTTTTTGGGTGTCATTCTAGTCTAGTAGTTTTAGCCTGTTTGGCTGTTTATTTGAGTCCTGGTTGGAAGCTCAGTTGTACTCTATAATGCAGAATTTTTATTAATAAATTTTTACACCTTTATTTAAGAAGTGCAAATATCTAGATAAATTCAATCGATATCAATGCTTTTAGGCAAGAAATTGTGACACCTTGATGTGGGAAAAATTTAAAACCTTAACGAAAGCAAAATTTGGAAATAAAATCAAAATACTTCAAGAGGGTCCCCTCGGAGAATAAAATTTAATTTATTATAAGATCAAAATTTTATGATTCAGTGGGGTGTGTTGCTTCTCAAAAAATGGTGATGTCTATATGAAATTAGTAGCACTATTTAGAATCCATAACTCTAGTTTTAAAACAACTTAAATCATGTACCACACCTTACCACAAAGATTTTCAAAACATTTTAATTGCTATCTTCCAGTTTTTAGAAATTTCTTAGGAACATACTAGGTTGAATCACTCAAGAAAAATTTTGGTGTGTGATGCAAGTGTATAAATCCTTCCTCTTAAGATGACTATGGCTTATATTCTTATTGAGGATCAACCAAACTATTTGGACTGCATAGGATTATTTGAGTAGAGCTCTAATTCTAGTTTAGCCTTTTATAGCCCCGACAAAGTTACTCTTAACTTTCTTTTTAATACCATGGTTCAAATTCATTGAGCATCTATAGCCCTAGTGAACATGTCTAAGATTTATATTTCAAAAATATCTGCTATCTCTCTTTTATAATGGAAATTTTTTTTTGTAGAACTCTTTTTCTCTTTTTTTTTGTAGAACTCTTTTTCTCTTTTTTTTTCATAAAGACTAGATAACCGAGAATTATTACTTGAGGTTCAAAAGTTGCACTTGCCTTGATATTTCATTAACCAAACAGCTGATCAACTAACAATTTTAGTTTTCAGACACCAATTGCCTCTTAATAGTAATTAAAAATTATTTTTGTGAATCAGAGTTTTCCTCTTATGACTAACTTTTCTTAGATTCCTTGGGATTTCTCCAACTAAATAGCATAACAATTCCTTTTATAATTAAAATAATTGTGGTAAGCAAGGTACATAATCTAAATTGCTTCTCTCCTATCATTTTGAATAACAACCATTACCACTTTCTTCCCACTCAGAATATCGTTTTGCCAAAATCACCCTGCTTTGATTCATGAAATCAAGAATAAGACCTAAAAGAAGAAATAAAAATGAAAACTTGGAAAACTAGAACCAACTTAATATCGATAAAACAAACTAAAAAAAGCACTCAATCACTCTTTTTTTTTACAATATATACATATGCACAAAGGCCTCTATGATTATTCAAATGATGCAGTAGATGGAAAAGCATAGAAATAATACTTTAAAATTTAACCATTTACAGGTAAGTTTAGAAAAATACCTTCCAAGTCCTGTAGATGAAATGCACCCCAATTTATGCTTCCCAGAATTTTTGCTACCCAAGAAATACTTGGTGTGTTTACCTTTCTTTTCGTGGGCTTTGTCCCATAGAAACACCAAGTATGTGAGTATTTCACCCTAAAAATTAGTCAAGTCATATAATAACATGAATGGTGAAGTTTTCAACGCTTTCTTATGTCTTATTCTATCAGCCCATAACACATACAATTTTTTTACCTCCTTTAGAATCAGGGCATCAACATGTCTCTATTTTTGTCTGAAGGGTTTATAGAATTATTTCAAATGGATTGTATGTGTAAACCTCCCAGGATCAAATATCTTAAGGCCTTTATAGGACTAGACCATCACATCTTCAGACCTATGTAACAACTCAATGAGATCATATTTTATTTGTGGGTCACAGTTCTTAATAACTTGAACATTCTATGGTTGCTCTACTACTCCAATGTTCAAGTTTTTAGTTTCTATTCCACTAGTGGAATTTCCAAAATTTTCTCTTGTACCTGAGCCTTGCTTAGAATTAGCCCCATCAATGTATAATGTCCAAATGTCATCGTTGTGATTGTTTGGAGTTGTAACTAGTCTCACCTTCTCAGTTATCAAATCATAAACTCCAATATCTACATCAACACAATTTACAACCTCATTTTTTATATAATTTTTAGTGATCATGTATTTATATGTAGGCTCTCTTTCTATTCTAAGTTGGTTGGCCACATTCACATTCACTATTTCCTTTTCTTGAAGTTTAACAGAGGGCTCAGAGAAAGTCTTAATTTTCTTCATATTCTCAACGATGTTATACTCCTTCCCAAGTATTGTGCTAGTTTGATCCTAAGTCTTATTTTCATTACCCTTTGGTGGGGGAGGATCATTATTAGGAGTAGGTTATGGATTATCGCATCTCAAATTATAACTATCTCTTTGGAACTATTGAAAACCTAGTACTTCATCCATAGGTACTTCTGCATAGTCTTTTGACTCATCTAGAAATGTGACTGAATCTAAAATCATAGTAGCATTATGTTTGGATGAACCAAAATTATCAATATTTCTCTGATTTTCTAGGAAAATCCAACTCACCAAATAGCTTCAAAATCATTGCAAAATTCTAGGTAATATAATTTCCCATGTTGAGTTGTTCCATAAATCCTACACCAGTTGGGTAAATCTAGGTCACATATATTCACTTCAAGCCCTTTACCTTTGTTATAATCTTTATTGGCTTCATACAAAGGTCTGGAGAGTCTTTTTGGTTGGTAAGAAAACCGGTTTGAACTTTCACCCATAGACACTTGTCTCTTAAAACTCAGAAAGTTATTTTTTAGGTTTTGGACCATCTTAGATACATCTTCCACCTTGGCCTTGTTAAAATATTTCTTTACATTCTGCACATGCTTAGTGTGTGTCATAGTTAATGGAGTTTCCTCGGGTGGAGTGTGACACATTGGCATTAACACCTGATGTGGAATGGGATTCAAAATAGGCATGTTTTGAGTAACATAGGATATCAAAGGACTACTCAAAATTTGAGGTCCTAATTATCTTTCAAGAATTAGAGCTTCCTTATAAGCTCCTTCCAGGGTTGTGATGTTGGTATCTCTCTTGAGAAAAATAGAGGTCACTGGATCCAAGGCATTCTTATAGATTTCTAAGGCTAAATTTGTACTTGGGATGTAATGACCAGTCATTCTGCCATAAGCCTTTTGGAATATCATGTTGAAAGACCTAACAATTTCACTAGATTCTCTTAATGCTAGAAAATTATTGATAAAACATTTTGGGATCAATCATTTGGTCAAATTGAGATACAAAAACTTTTTCTAAATCATCCCAATTGGTGATAGAGTCATTCATAAGATTTAGAAACCAGTCATATGCAACTTCTTGTAGAGTAAATGAGAATAATCTACAAGCAACATCTTCATGAAGGATATTTAACAATTTAAGAGTATTTTTTAAGGTAACCATGTGCTCTTTAGCTATCCTAGAACTTTCATGTTTATAGGTTGGAAGATATTTCTCATGATTCCTAGGTAAATCATGGGTTGGACCAGGAATATTCAAGGTAGTGGAGCCCAACCAATTGGCCATGATTGTCTGATTAATGACCCATAGAAGAAAAAACACTATGTAAAACTATATTTCTCACTTTAAACACACCATGTTAAACATCGAATGAAAGTTCCCCCTCCCTCTAGTGTTAGTTTATGTTGGTTTGCATTTTTTTGTTTAGGCAATACTCAAAAAAATAATATTTGAAAGCTAACGAGGAGGGAAAAGACACCAATTAAGGATAAAATTTTACAAACCATAGAAGACAAAACCCAACATATAATTATATTTCATAACTTAACTAAAAAACCATGAACGCAAGTTGGACCTCTTTCTAGCACCAAATTATGTTGATTTGAGGTTCGTTGCTTAGGCAATGCTCAAACAAACAAGATTTGAAAGCTAAGGAGGAGGGAAAAAACCACTAGTTGAGGATAAATTTGTAAATACCATAGAAGAAAAAACACAATATATAATATAATGATTCATAAAACACTGTGAATAGAGGTTTAAAATCAGAATTTTCATGGCCCTCATTCTAGCACCAGTTTATGTTTATTTGAGGTTCATTGCTTAGGCAATGCTCATAAAAACAAGATTTGAAAGCTAAGGAGGAGGGGAAAACCACCAGTTGAGGATAAATTTGTAAAGACAATATAAGATTAAACACAACATATAAGATAATGATTGACAAAAAAACTTTGAACAAAGGTTTAAAATCAGAATTTTCAAGGCCCTCCTTCTAGTTCCAGTTTATGTTGATTCGACTTTCATGCACACCTTGTGAAGAGTGAAAAAAACACAAGTAACATTGAATGGGAATAAATTCCCTCTCACTTTAGGATCTTGTTGGTTATCCAAGGTGTGAGTTATAGATTTGGGTCAAATGCTCTCACTCTTTTCCACTTCTATAACATTATTAGATTTGCATTTATACCTTACAACGGGTTCAACCTTCATTCATTGGTGTTTGGTGGTGGTTTGTGTTGTTCATGATCAAATTTGCATTTGTGAATGGATCTAGCTCTTTGAATTTTAGCAGATTAAAAGAATAAATAATTTTAAGAAATATAAAAATGAGAACCTTTCAAAAATAAAACAGAGAGGGTAAGGTAGGGCAGAAAAGAAGGGTGAAATCCTGCAATTTTAATTGTTAATTATTCTTTCAACTTGGCATATTGTTATGTTCTCCAATCGTAACCAATAGAATAATAAATTATCCAACTTTCTAAGATCAATTTATTATCTAGCAAGGGGTGAAACAAGTTTATAGAACATACCAACCTATTTAAATCATAATTTTCCTTGTAACTAATAGGATATATCTGTGGATAGCGAATGCTCATGCACACAGACCAGAGCTATTAGTTCCAAATCCTTAAACTATAGATTTAAACACTCTCTCAAGATAGTTTAATCATTCTAAATATTTAATCTTGTTGGGATGGTTTTGCTAGTAGCATAGCACACACAGTAAAACCAGAGCTAGTACAAAAATAACTAAATCTCAAAATGAGTAAACTTCAATGAAGCTCTTTATATAACATGAACAATATACCTAAATCAATCAAACTCAAAACAATTACTATAACATATATTCCAATGAAAAAAGAATAGAGATTGAGCATCGTTCAAACTCTAGAAGTAGGTTAAGCGCCTGGCTACGCCACTTTAGAGAAACAACACCGCAAAATATCCCATGCCAATAAAAGATAAATTTTCTATTTTATAGAAAACTCTTCTACTATAAATTATTGCATTTTGATTTTACATTCAAAGGAAGTATTTATAGACTCATGCCCTAATATTTTCAAAAATATCTTATTTCCAAAGATTTAAATCATATTATAAAAATCCCACCGTTGGAGGCCATACATGATAAAACATATTTTTATAGCTTCATTTAACTCCAACTACTAAAAATGTGTCTGGTCACCCTGTCGTAAATTATGAAGAAAAAATTTGATCTTATCCTCATCAAACCATGACTGTATGCAAATGCTTTCATTTTCCAGCTAGTTGCAGCCGCACTTCATTAAATGGGCACTCCCTCGACCATGCCTCATCAAGTCTTTGTTTGTGGTGAGCTCTGCAAAATCCAGGTGGATTATTAACTTCCCACATCTTCTACCTTTGCATAGCCGCATTCACCCATTTTTACATTGAAGTTTCATGTTTGCCATAACATTTACCATTACTCATGCCATTAGCAAATTTCCTGTGAAAATAGAAATAAAATGGCAAAGATTAGACAATTAATAGAATAATTAATTAAATTTTAATTTTCTAAGGTTTAAAATTTTTTATTTTTAATTAATTAATTAATTTTTTAATTATCCCTAAGGTTTAAGATTTTAATTTTTAGGGCAAAAATATAATTAAAATTTTAAATTCTAATGCCTTCTTCTTTTATTGCAAAATATGACAATGAGTGGGATAAAGAACAAGTGGGATAGAGCACGAGCGGGATAGAGCACGAGTGTGATAGAGCACTAAGCAAGATAGAGCATGGATTGGGATAGAACATGGAGTGAGATAGAATATGGAGTGGGATAAAACATGCTTTGGGCTGGAATTAAAATGAAATGGAATACCCAAAAAAATCCACATTTTTGGCAAGGAAGATGTTGTAGCCTGCTATTTGATTTTGCACTTTGCCATTGTTGATCATATTGACCACAAGATAGAGCACGAGTGGGAGAGATCATGCTTTAGGCTGGAATTAAAATGAACTAGAATCCCCCCCAAAAAATGTAATTTTGGCAAGGAAGATGTTGTAGCGCGCTATTTTATTTTGCACTTTGCCATTGTTGAAAATTTTGACCATGAGATAGAGCATGAGTGGGAGAGAGCATGAGAGGGATTAAAATGAAATTAAATTTCTTAAAAAATCCACAACTTTTCCAATGAAGATGTTTTAGCCCACAATGATTAAAGAGCATTTGAGAGTGAGATAACATGAGCAGGATTAAAATGAAATTAAATTTCCCTCAAAATTCATAAATTTGCCAATGAAGATGTTGTAGCCCGCTATGATTAAAGAGAATTTGAGAGCAGGAGAGAACATGAGCGGGATTAAAATGAAATTAAATTTCTCAAAAAATCCACAACTTTGCCAATGAAGATGTTGTAGCCTACTATGATTAAAGAGCATTTGAGAGCGGGAGAGAACATGAGCGGGATTAAAATGAAATTAAATCTCCCAAAAAATCTGCAACTTTAGAAAGGAAGATGTTGTAGCCTACTATTTGATTTTGGACTTCTCATTTTTTGACCATTTTGACCATAGGATAGAGCACGAGTGGGAGAGAGCATGTTTTGGCTAAATGAGTTGGTTCTACTCCGCGATGATTAAAGAATATTTAGTAGTGGGATAGAGCATACTTTTCCAAAGGACTTGGTTCTATCCCATGATGATTAAAGAGTTTTTGATAGCGGGATAGAACATGCTTGTTCTAGGCAGTAACTTTACTCCTAAACCCTTATAGTGTAAAAATAGGTAAAAAACAAATTTCTCATATTTAAATGAAAATTTGCACACTCGTAAAATAGAAAATGGATATCCAAATCTACAAATAAAATGCAAAAAATCATTTTTTATCAATATATTTTGCATTAAGAAGATCATGACCTACAATAAGAAACTGCTATTTCTGGAAATGAAATTACATCTAACTTCTAGAAAATTTGGTATCATTGGAAAGAGGAGATCAAGATATTCCACCTAGAATTTGAATCACTTCAAATGGATTTCTCAATAAAAAGATATGATGATTTCAAATTTGATGTGAATTTAGGGTAAGATGAATAATTGTAGAAAACCCTAAAATTTGATTTTAATAATTTAGACCTTAGGAAAACTATGAAGATTAAATTTTTTGAAATCAATAATATGAAATAATATCATTGAAGTGCAAATATCTAGAGAAATTCAATTGATATCAATGCTTTTAGGCAAACAATTGTGACACCTTCATGTGGGAAAAATTTAAAACGTTGACAAAAGCAAAATTTGGAAATAAAATTAAAATACTTCAAGAGGGTCCTCTCGGAGAATAAAATTTAATTTATTATAAGATCAAAATTTTATGATTCAATGGGGTGTGTTGCTTCTCAACAATGTCCCTAGGGATTTTCCTAGAATTTTGGATGAAGTGGATGGCAGAGCAGATGTCATGCCCAATAATTTTCCAGAAGGTTTGGAAAAAGCGATGCAGGAACCTGTCGAGACCCGGGGCTTTATTGGATGCCATGGATAATAGGGCTGATTTGATTTAATTGTTCGAGAAATGATGTAAAAGGTGTTAGTTGAACTCATGGGAAATAAGTTTGGGGATATTACGGAGGAGAGTTTGGTGGGCATGGTCAAAGGTAGGGGGAGGAGATTCAAGGAAGGATTAGAAGTGGTTGCTGGCATTGAGTCTGATTTCATGGATGTTGGTAGTGGAGGAATCGTTGTTGGACATTTTGAGTGATAAGTTGTCATTGATGTCAAGAGTGAGTGGTCATTGATGTCAAACTTTCAGCACTAGTCAATGGTAGTTTCAGTTGGCAGCATCCGTTTCAGGTTCTCCAATAAATGCAAAAGGATAATTCGGTTTTAGTTTCAAGACCCGGTTCTAGGAAGTCAGATGAGGTCCAAAGTGCAAGAAAAAGCCCAAGTAAATAATATTATAATATTATTTTATAATATTATGCAAAGGAAGTTTAAAATTAATTATAAATTAATTTATTAGTTAATTTACTTAACTTATAAAGTTATTTAAATTAATTATTAATTAATTTAATTATTAATTATAAATTAATTTAAGCTAAGGTTAAATAACCCTAAGGTGGGTTATTAAAATTAAAATTTAAAATTCGATTTCGAATTACAAAGCACCGATGTGAGGAGAAAATTAAAAATGTGTATATAAGGGGGGAACTCCCACCCTACCAAACCTTACCATGCCTTCGAATATTATTATGAGCTTTAAGAATTGTGTTGCATCCAAAGTGGAGATTAGAGTGTGCGAGTTTTGTGGAAAGTCAAATGATAGTGAAGGCATAAGAGGAAGGAACTCTTCCTTCCTTCACGTGGGCATTAGTAGCCCATGCGGTGGGCTCCCAAGCGCTAAGGCGCTTAGGCTTGAGGAGACGGTGGATCGAATCTCGCCGAAACCCCTTTTGGGGAAAGAAAGAGGTATGCTTTAATCTTGGGCACCAAAATTTTTGGGAATATAGTTTGGGCATTTAAAAATTAATTTTTGCATATTTTAAATTGGTTCTAAGGTTGCAAAGGGAGTTATAAGGGTTTTGCAAAATTAAATTTTTAATGTTATTTGCTCAAATGTTTTGAAAGGATTGTAAGGTGTTTGGTTGATGTTTTATGGTGTTGGATATTATTTTAAGTTGGAGTTTATAAGGTGTATCAAAGAAATTATCTTTATGTATGGTATGATGAGTGTTATTTTAAAAGGGAGCAATAAGGCATAAATTGAGTTGTGATTATTTTATGTCTAAGGAATATTTTTGGGAAAGTGTTGAAGTAATATTGTTGTGTCTAACCATTGGAATTGGAAAGAAGAAAATTGTGATTGAGACAGGTTTTCTAAAGGCACTTTTACATCCAACAAAAGGTATGGGCATATTCTTCCTAGTGAGTGATTGTTGAAAATTGTGAATGAAAAGTTGGAGTGAAAAGGATTGTTTGGTTAAGCATTGTTGAGTGTGTTTTTAATTAATGCTTCAAGGTTTTCTGGAATTAAGAGTTGTTGATAAAACCTTGTTTTATAAGCATTGTTGTTGAAGTGAGTTAAGTTGAGTGAAGAACTTGAACTAGGGTTTGCAAAGAACATGAGTATCATTGTTATGTGAAGAAATGAGTATCATTGTTATGTGAGATTGGTTGATAAGCATTGTTGGAAATATTTGAGTGAGTGTTCATATGCTTGGACTAGGGTTTGTGAGCAAGGATTATTTCATTGAGTGATTGGTTGAGTAGAGTTGGTTGAGCCTAGTCAAGTGAATGTGTGAAGTGATTGTTCAAGTTCTATGAAACAAATTATTCTATATTCTAAATTGATTTGAGAAAGAGGTTGATATTTGATGAGTGTGAAACATATTGAGTCTCTAACAATTTCTATATGTTTCTGAAGGGATTGAGAGTGGTGAAGCATATTGAGTCTCTAACAATTCTCTATATGTTTCTAAAAGAGTGATTGAAAGTGATTGAGTATTGAGGTGAATGTGAAGCATATTGAGTCTCTAACAATTCTCTATATGTTTCTAAAAGAGTGATTGAAAGTGATTGAGCATTGTGATGAATGTGAAGCATATTGAGTCTCTAACAATTCTCTTTATGTTTCTATGAGATTGGACAAGTTCTAGTGTGGACTTGTTGAGCAGATTTGAGGTAAGTCTTTGAGAAGACTTGTGGACAGATTTGTGTGAGCTTTTGTGGAAGCTTACAATATAGATTGAGAGAGATTTGGATAAGTTCTAGTGAGGACTTATTGAGTATATTTGGACAAGTTCTAGAGAGGACTTGTGGATATATTAGTGTGAGATTTTGTGGAAGCTTACAAGGCAGATTTGAGATAAGTCTTTGAGAAGACTTGAGAGTAGAGTTGATTGATTTGTTCAAACCTTGAGTTAAGGTTTGGGGTAGATCTAGTAGAGTTGATTTGAGATTGAGTCAAGCTTTGTGTTAAGGCTTGAGGATAGATATTGAGGATAGATTTGTGCTAGACCGAAGGACTATGTTTAGTGTAGATTAGAGGATAGATATTGAGGATATATTTGTGCTAGATCGAAGGACTATGTTTAGTACAGATTTGAGGATAGATTTTGGTGCATATTTGAGGATAGGTTTGTGCTAGACTAGAGATAGATATTGAGTAAATTTGTGCTAGACCGAAGGACTGTGTTTAGTGTAGATTTGAGATAGAGCTTTGAAGGTGATAGAGTATAGAGGATGATAGTCTCTAGTGGATAGAGAT
The DNA here is from genome assembly GCA_028583015.1 of Wollemia nobilis. Lineage (NCBI taxonomy): Eukaryota > Viridiplantae > Streptophyta > Pinopsida > Araucariales > Araucariaceae > Wollemia > Wollemia nobilis. Next base: position 3,274,725 of record JAQPPZ010003554.1, on the reverse strand, counting down.
CCATTAGCTAGGGTAGTGAGGACATGTGTCTTCAGTGGATAGAGATCCATTAGCTAAAGTAGTGGGGGTAACAGTTCTTCTAGAAGATCACTAGTCAGAGCTAAGGAGAAAGGAGTTCTCCTATGGATAGAGATCCATGAACTTGATTAGGGGATTGGTGTCTCCTTTGGATAGAGATCCATAAACATTGTAATAGGGAAAGGATTCCCAAGAGATTGATTGAGAAAATTTTAGTGAAATATTTTCTCCGTGGAGTAGCCCACATTGGGTGAACCACATAAAATTGGTGTCTCTATTGTGTGTGGTGATTTGTGCATTGCTTTGATTACTACTATTGATATTGCTATCTATACATTGCATAATATTGATTGGGAAAGAAAAGTAAAAAGTGGTCTTATACTGTTCACCCCCTCTCAGTATAAGCTTGTGTTCTTCAATTGGTATCAGAGCGGGTTCCTTCGAAAGAGTTTAACAACTTGAAGGAAAAGCTTTCAAGAACATAATGGATTCTAAGAATGTGTCCTCAGATAATTCAACACCAATATTTTATGGAAGTGATTATATATATTGGAGTATGAGAATGAAGGTTCACCTGATGGCACTTGGCAATGAAATTTGGGAAGTAGTTGAAAATGGATACATACCACCAGTTGATCCACCTACAGATAAGGAAGGTAAGCTTCTACAACATTACAATTCAAAAGCAATGAATGCAATTTTGAGAGGTTTGCATAGAACAGAATCAATAAAAGTTATGCATTGTAAATATGCAAAAGGAATTTGGGATAAGTTGCAAAGCATATATGAAGGAGATAAAGGTGTCAAAAAAGCAAAGATACGAAATCTCAAAGGACAATTTGAAGAGTTAAGAATGAAGGATGAGGAAAATATTAGTACTTATCTACTTCGAGTTGATGAGGTTGTTAATGCTATGCAAGGACTTGGACTTAATGTTGAAGAATCAGATGTTTGTGATAAGATCTTAAGATCTCTTCCAAAAAGATTTAGTGAAAATATTTCTGCTATAGAAGAATCAAAGGATGGTGATTCTTTGACAAGAGATATGTTACTTGGTATTCTTACAACTTTTGAGTTAAGAACAAAGAGGAACCTAATCTCCAGAAGGAAGCAACCTTCAAAGCAATTAAGAAGACAAAGGGTAAGAAGTCAGAATCAAGCAATGAGTCATCCAGTGATGAAGAAGCAAATTATGGTAGAAGGAATAAGGATTCAAGAAGATTTAAAGATGCAAAATATGTTAGATGTTTCAATTGTGGAAAGTATGGTCACTATGCAACTGATTTTCAAGAAGCTAAAAATAACAATGATGAAGAAAAATAGGATCACAGGAATAAGGAATCAAAAAAATATAGGTACCAAAAGAAAGGCAAGGATGGACAAAGTAGACAAGGAAAGAAGTTCTTTCAAAGACAAAAGAGGAGCTACTATGCAGACAAGGCAAGTAAGTACTCAAGTGATAGTGATAATAGTTTTTCAGATAATGATAAATATGAAGTCCTATTTATGATTGAAGAAAAGGAAGAAGTCAAGAAAAGGTCACCAATAATTCTCAAGTGTTTTAGATGTGGTAATTTTGGACATCTTGAAGATAGTTGTACAAGGAATGGTTTTAGTTTTAGTGATGATGAATATGAGGATGCACTTGAAGGACTAGAAGAAAATATTCTAATGGCACTAGAAGAAGAAGAAGGTGATCCTATAGAAGACAAGTCAAAAGAAAATGAAGATGTAGACAAAGGCAAACAAATAGAGGAAGAATCAGAAAAAGAAGGATTTGATCTTAAGGCAGAACTTATTTATGCTCTTGACATATTAAAGAAGGTAAGAAAGCAAAACTCTAAACTTGAGTTTCAGTTTCAAGAATGTGATGAAGAAAGAGGAAAGCTTATAGAGGATCTAAACAAGTCAATGGCTAAGACAAAGAAGTTCAAGGATAAGTTAGAAGCAAAGGTCTTAGAATGTGAAAGGTTAGAACAAGAAGTAGCTCTACTAAGGGAAGATTTAGAAAAATCCAAGGATAAGCTACACAAGTTTGGAAAGAGTTCAAATATTGTGGATAAGATGATCAAGGTACAAAGAAGGTCAACAAATAAAATAGGTCTTGGTTTTGAACATGCTCAAAAGAAACAAGAAGAAGAGTCAACCTCAAGTTCTGAAGAAGAAGAAACTTCAGAAGAAGACAGTGTAAGAGAAAGTGAGACTTCTGAGGATGAGTTGGACAATAGAAAGTTCAACAAGGAAAGGAACAATGCACAAAGAAGAAATAGATGGAACAACAATCAGAATAGGTTAAGAGAGACTAAGAGACCAATGAGGTCAAGACAAGGAAATTTCAATGGAAGATGTTTCTCATGTCATAGATTTGGGCACATGGCTTCACAGTGCAGGACACATGAAAGACAAGAATATGGGAATTTCAGAAATATGTAACTTTTCCATGGGTATTGCTACTCATGTAATCAGTTTGGTCACAAGGCAATGAATTGCAGGGTTCATGATAGAAAAGGATATGGCTTCACTAGGAGAAATCCTAAGATATTTGCACCTCCAAGGAATAATAACATTAAGTGTTATAAGTGCAATAATGATGGACATACAACAAAGTGGTGTAGAGCAGACATTCCAGAATCAAGCATGAACATGAACAGGAATAGGAAAAGAAACATGGATATGAACATGAAAGAAAGAAAGAAAGAATAGGAATAGAAAAAGAGATGGATAGGAAATGAAAGAATAGTGAATGAAAGAATAGGAATGGACATGGATAGGAATAGTCAAAGGAATCAGAAGGATCAGATGAGAAGGAAAGAGGATAAAGGTAAAGACCAGTGCTTATTGGGAGTAGAAATACTCCCACCCTAGAATTAACCACCTCAAGAGGAGGTGGGGGAGGGGCTAAGCTAAGAGACTCATTCTTAGCCTCAAGCCCCAAAGGTGACCCTTTGCCATTGATGTCAAAGGGAGAGATATTTGAGTAAGGGGGAGAGATTTGGTTTAAGGAGAGAGCATTGAGTCAGGGGAGCAATTTCCCAGGGGAGTAGAATAGGAAAAAGGTCAAGTTTTTGGTAAAAATAATTTGGGTTGCCATCAATGACAAAGGGGGATATTGTTGGACATTTTGAGTAGATAAGTTGTCATTGATGTCAAGAGTGAGTGGTCATTGATGTCAAGCTTTCAGCACCAATCAGTGGTAGTTTTAGTTGGTAGCATCAGTTTTAGGTTCTCAAATAAATGCAAAAGGATAATTTGGTTTTAGTTTCAAGACCCGGTTCCAGGAAGTCAGATGAGGTCCAAAGTGCAAGAAAAAGCCCAAGTAAATAATATTATAATATTATTTTATAATATTATGCAAAGGAAGTTTAAAATTAATTATAAATTAATTTATTAGTTAATTTACTTAACTTATAAAGTTATTTAAATTAATTATTAATTATAAATTAATTTAAGCTAAGGTTAAATAACCCTAAGGTGGGTTATTAAAATTAAAATTCAAAATTTGATTTTGAATTACAAAGCATCGATGTGAGGAGAAAATTAAAATGTGTATATAAGGGGGAACTCCCACCTTACCAAACCTTACCATGCCTTTGAATATTATTGTGAGCTTTAAGAATTGTGTTGCGTCCAAAGTGGAGATAGAGTGTGTGAGTTTTATGGAAATTCAAATGGTGAGTGAAGGCATAAGAGGAAGGAACTCCTCCTTCCTTCACGTGGGCACTAGTAGCCCATGCGGTGGGCTCCCAAGCGCTAAGGCGCTTAGGCTTGAGGAGACGATGGATCGAATCTCGTTGAAACCCCTTTTGGGGAAAGAAAGAGGTATGCTTTAATCTTGGGCATCAAAAATTTTGGGAATATAGTTTGGGCATTTAAAAATTAATTTTTGCATATTTTAAATTGGTTCGTAAGGTTGCAAAGGGAGTTATAAGGGTTTTGCAAAATTAAATTTTTAATGTTATTTGCTCAAATGTTTTGAAAGGATTGTAAGGTGTTTGGTTGATATTTTATGGTGTTGGATATTATTTTAAGTTGGAGTTTATAAGGTGTATCAAAGAAATTATCTTTATGTATGGTATGATGAGTGTTATTTTAAAAGGGAGCAATAAGGCATAAATTGAGTTGTGATTATTTTATGTCTAAGGAATATTTTGGGAAAGTGTTGAAGTAATATTGTTGTGTCTAACCATTGGAATTGGAAAGAAGAAAATTGTGATTGAGACAGGTTTTCTAAAGGCACTTTTACATCCAACAAAAGGTATGGGCATATTCTTCCTAGTGAGTGATTGTTGAAAATTGTGAATGAAAATTTGGAGTGAAAAGGATTGTTTGGTTAAGCATTGTTGAGTGTGTTTTTAATTAATGCTTCAAGGTTTTCTGGAATTAAGAGTTGTTGATAAAACCTTGTTTTATAAGCATTGTTGTTGAAGTGATTGAGTTGAGTGAAGAACTTGAACTAGGGTTTGGAAAGAACATGAGTATCATTGTTATGTGAGATTGGTTGATAAAGCATTGTTGGAAATATTTGAGTGAGTGTTCATATGCTTGGACTAGGGTTTGTGAGCAAGGATTATTTCATTGAGTGATTGGTTGAGTAGAGTTGGTTGAGCCTAGTCAAGTGGATGTGTGAAAGTGATTGTTCAAGTTCTATGAAACAAATTATTCTATATTCTGAATTGATTTGAGAAAGAGGTTGAGTGTTGATGAGTGTGAAACATATTGAGTCTCTAACAATTCTCTATATGTTTCTAAGAGAGTGATTGAAAGTGATTGAGTTTTTGAATGTGAAGCATATTGAGTCTCTAACAAATTCTCTATATGTTTCTAAAAGAGTGATTGAAAGTGATTGAGCATTGTGATGAATGTGAAGCATATTGAGTCTCTAACAATTCTCTTTATGTTTCTATGAGATTGGACAAGTTCTAGTGTGGACTTGTTGAGCAGATTTGAGGTAAGTATTTGAGAAGACTTGTGGATAGATTTGTGTGAGATTTTGTGGAAGCTTACAATACAGATTGAGAGAATATTTGGATAAGTTCTAGTGAGGACTTGTTGAGATTGGATAAGTTCTAGTGAGGACTTATTGAGTAGATTTGGACAAGTTCTAGAGAGGACTTGTGGATAGATTAGTGTGAGATTTTGTGGAAGCTTACAAGGCAGATTTGAGATAAGTCTTTGAGAAGACTTGTGAGTAGATTTGATTGATTTGTTCAAACCTTGAGTTAAGGTTTGGGGTAGATCTAGTAGAGTTGATTTGAGATTGAGTCAAGCTTTGTGTTAAGGCTTGAGGATAGATATTGAGGATAGATTTGTGCTAGACGAAGGACTATGTTTAGTGCAAATCAGAGGATAGATATTGAGGATAGATTTGTGCTAGAAGAAGGACTATGTTTAGTATAGATTGAGGATAGAGTTTGGTGTATATTTGAGGATAGGTTTGTGCTAGACTAGAGATAGATATTGAGTAGATTTGTGCTAGATCGAAGGACTATGTTTAGTGTAGATTTGAGATAGAGCTTTGAAGGTGATAGAGTATAGAGGATGATAGTCTCTAGTGGATAGAGATCCATTAGCTAGGGTAGTGAGGATATGTGTCTTCAGTGGATAGAGATCCATTAGCTAGAGTAGTGGGGGCAATAGTTCTTCTAGAAGATCACTAGTCAGAGCTAAGGAGAAAGGAGTTCTCCTATGGATAGAGATCCATGAACTTGATTAGGGGATTGGTGTCTCCTTTGGATAGAGATCCATAAACATTGTAATAGGGAAAGGATTCCCAAGAGATTGATTGAGAAAATTTTAGTGAAATATTTTCTCCATGGAGTAGCCCACATTGGGTGAACCACGTTAAATTGGTGTCTCTATTGTGTGTGGTGATTTATGCATTGCTTTGATTACTATTATTGATATTGCTATCTATACATTGCATAATATTGATTGGGAAAGAAAAGTAAAAAGTGGTCTTATATTGTTCACCCCCCTCTCAGTATAAGCTTGTGTTCTTCAATTGGTATCAGAGTGGGTTCCTTCGAAAGAGTTTAACAACTTGAAGGAAAAGCTTTCAAGAACACAATGGATTCTAAGAATGTGTCCTCAGATAATTCAACACCAATATTTGATGGAAGTGATTATATATATTGGAGTATGAGAATGAAGATTCACCTGATGGCACTTGGCAATGAAATTTGGGAAGCAGTTGAAAATGGATACATACCACCAGTTGATCCACCTATAGATAAGGAAGGTAAGCTTCTACAACATTACAATTCAAAAGCAATGAATGCAATTTTGAGAGGTTTGCATAGAACATAATCAATAAAAGTTATGCATTGTAAATATGCAAAAGGAATTTGGGATAAGTTGCAAAGCATATATGAAGGAGATAAAAGTGTCAAAAAGGCAAAGATACGAAATCTCAAAGGACAATTTGAAGAATTAAGAATGAAGGATGAGGAAAACATTAGTACTTATCTACTTTGGGTAGATGAGGTTGTTAATGCTATGCAAGGACTTGGACTTAATGTTGAAGAATCAGATGTTTGTGATAAGATCTTAAGATCTCTTCCAAAAAGATTTAGTGAAAATATTTCTGCTATAGAAGAAGCAAAGGATGGTGATTCTTTGACAAGAGATATGTTACTTGGTATTCTTACAGCTTTTGAGTTAAGAACAAAAGAGAACCTAATCCCCAGAAGGAAGCAACCTTCAAAGCAATTAAGAAGACAAAGGGTAAGAAGTCAGAATCAAGCAATGAGTCATCCAGTGATGAAGAAGCAAATTATGGTAGAAGGAATAAGGATTCAAGAAGATTTAAAGATGCAAAATCTATTAGATGTTTCAATTGTGGAAAGTATGGTCACTATGCAACTGATTGTCAAGAAGCTAAAAATAACAATGATGAAGAAAAATAGGATCACAGGAACAGGGAATCAAAAAATACAGGTACCAAAAGAAAGGCAAGGATGGACAAAGCAGACAAGGAAAGAAGTTCTTTCAAAGACAAAAGAGGAGCTACTATGCAGACAAGGCAAGTAAGTACTCAAGTGATAGTGATGATAGTTTTTCAGATAATGATAAAGATGAAGTCCTATTTATGATTGAAGAAAAAGAAGAAGTCAAGAAAAGGTCACCAATAATTCTCAAGTGTTTTAGATGTGGTAATTTTGGACATCTTGAAGATAGTTGTACAAGGAATGGTTTTAGTTTTAGTGATGATGAATATGAGGATGCACTTGAAGGACTAGAAGAAAATATTCTAATGGCACTAGAAGAAGAAGAAGGTGATCCTATAGAAGACAAGTCAAAAGAAAATGAAGATGTAGATAAAGGTAAACAAATAGAGGAAGAATCAGAAAAAGAAGGATTTGATCTTAAGGGAGAACTTATTTATGCTCTTGACACAGTAAGGTAAGAAAGCAAAACTCTAAACTTGAGTTTCAGTTTCAAGAATGTGATGAAGAGAGAAGGAAATCTTATAGAGGATCTAAACAAGTCAATGGCTAAGACAAAGAAGTTCAAGGATAAGTTAGAAGCAAAGGTCTTAGAATGTGAAAAGTTAGAACAAGAAGTAGCTCTACTAAGGGAAGATTTAGAAAAATCCAAGGATAAGCTACACAAGTTTGGAAAGAGTTCAAATATTGTGGATAAGATGATCAAGGTACAAAGAAGGTCAACAAACAAAATAGGTCTTGGTTTTGAACAAGCTCAAAAGAAACAAGAAGAAGAGTCAACCTCAAGTTCTGAAGAAGAAGAAACTTTAGAAGAAGACAGTGTAAGAGAAAGTGAGACATCTGAGGATGAGTTGGACAATAGAAAGTTCAACAAGGAAAGGAACAATGCACAAAGAAGAAACAGATGGAACAACAATCAGAATAGGTTAAGAGAGACTAAGAGACCAATGAGGTCAAGACAAGGAAATTTCAATGGAAGATGTTTCTCATGTCATAGATTTGGGCACATGGCTTCACAATGCAGGACACATGAAAGACAAGAAAATGGGAATTTCAGAAATAGGCAACTTTTCCATGGGTATTGCTACTCATGTAATCAGTTTGGTCACAAGGCAATGAATTGCAGGGTTCATGATAGAAAAGGATATGGCTTCACTAGGAGAAATCCTAAGATATTTGCACCTCCAAGGAATAATAACATTAAGTGTTATAAGTGCAATAATGATGGACATACAACAAAGTGGTGTAGAGCAGACATTCTAGAATCAAGCATGAACATGAATAGGAATATGAATATGAACAGAATATGAATATGAACATGAATATGAACAAGAATATGGAAGAATAGGAACATGAATAGGAATAGGGATATGGATATGAATAGGAATAGGAATATGGACATGGATAAGAATAGTCAAAGGAATCATAAGGATCAGATGAGAAGGAAAGAGGATAAAGGTAAAGACCAGTGCTTTTTGGGAGTAGAAATACTCCCACCCCAGAATTAACCACCTCAAGAGGAGGTGGGGGAGGGGCTAAGCTAAGAGATTCATTCTTAGCCCCGAGCCCCAAAGGTGACCCTTTGCCATTGATGTCAAAGGGGGAGAGATTTGAGTAAGGGGAGAGATTTGGTTTAAGGAGAGAGCATTGAGTCAGGGGGAGCAATTTCCTAGGGGAGCAAAATAGGAAAAAGGTCAAGTTTTGGTAAAAATAATTTGGGTTGCCATCAATGACAAAGGGGGAGATTGTTGGACATTTTGAGTAGATAAGTTGTCATTGATGTCAAGAGTGAGTGGTCATTGATGTCAAGCTTTAACACCATTAGTGGTAGTTTCATTAGCAACATCAGTTTTTAGTTTCAAGACCGGTTCCAGGAAGTCAGATGAGGTCCAAAGTGCAAGAAAAAGCCCAAGTAAATAATATTATAATATTATTTTATAATATTATGCAAAGGAAGTTTAAAATTAATTATAAATTAATTTATTAGTTAATTTACTTAACTTATAAAGTTATTTAAATTAATTATTAATTATAAATTAATTTAAGCTAAGGTTAAATAACCCTAAGGTGGGTTATTAAAATTAAAATTTGAAATTTGATTTTGAATTACAAAGCGCCGATGTGAGGAGAAATTAAAAAATGTATATAAGGGGGAACTCCCACCTTACCAAACCTTACCATACCTTTGAATAATATTGTGAGCCTTATGAATTGTGTTGCATCCAAAGGGAGAAGAGTGTGCGATTTTTATGAGAAAGTCAAATGGTGGTGAAGGCATAAGAGGAAGGAAGTCTTCCTTCCTTCATGTGGGCATTAGTAGCCCATGCGGTGGGCTCCCAAGCGCTAAGGCGCTTAGGCTTGAGGAGATGGTGGATCGAATCTCGTCGAATCCCCTTTTGGGGAAAGAAAGAGGTATGCTTTAATATTGGGCATCAAAATTTTTGGGAATATAGTTTGGGCATTTAAAAATTAATTTTTGCATATTTTAATTGGTTCTAAGGTTGCAAAGGGAGTTATAAGGGTTTTGCAAAATTAAATTTTTAATGTTATTTGCTCAAATGTTTTGAAAGGATTGTAAGGTGTTTGGTTGATATTTTTATGGTGTTGGATATTATTTTAAGTTGGAGTTTATAAGGTGTATCAAAGGAAATTATCTTTATGTATGGTATGATGAGTGTTATTTTAAAAGGGAGCAATAAGGCATAAATTGAGTTGTGATTATTTTATGTCTAAGGAATATTTTGAGAAAGTGTTGAAGTAATATTGTTGTGTCTAACCATTGGAATTGGAAAGAAGAAAATTGTGATTGAGACAGGTTTTCTAAAGGCACTTTTACATCCAACAAAAGGTATGGGCATATTCTTCCTAGTGAGTGATTGTTGAAAGTTGTGAATGAAAAGTTGGAGTGAAAAGGATTGTTTGGTTAGCATTGTTGAGAGTGTTTTGAATTAATGCTTCAAGGTTTTCTGGAATTAAGAGTTGTTGATAAAACCTTGTTTTATAAGCATTGTTGTTGAAGTGTTTGAAGTGGTGAGTGAAGAACTTGAACTAGGGTTTGAAAAGAACATGAGTATCATTGTTATGTGAGATTGGTTGATAAAGCATTGTTGGAAATATTTGAGTGAGTGTTCATATGCTTGGACTAGGGTTTGTGAGCAAGGATTATTTCATTGAGTGATTGGTTGAGTAGAGTTGGTTGAGCCTAGTCAAGTGGATGTGTTGAAGTGATTGTTCAAGTTCTATGAAACAAATTATTCTATATTCTGAATTGATTTGAGAAAGAGGTTGAGTGTTGATGAGTGTGAAACATATTGAGTCTCTAAAAATTCTCTATATGTTTCTAAAAGAGTGATTGAAAGTGATTGAGTATTGAGGTGAATGTGAAGCATATTGAGTCTCTAACAATTCTCTATATGTTTCTAAAAGAGTGATTGAAAGTGATTGAGCATTGTGAATGTGAAGCATATTGAGTCTCTAACAATTCTCTTTATGTTTCTATGAGATTGGATAAGTTCTAGTGTGGACTTGTTGAGTAGATTTGAGGTAAGTCTTTGAGAAGACTTGTGGATAGATTTGTGTGAGCTTTTGTGGAAGCTTACAATAGATTTTGGATAAGTTCTAGTGAGGACTTGTTGAGCAGATTTGGACAAGTTCTAGTGAGGACTTGTTGAGTATTTGGAAAGTTCTAGAGAGGACTTGTGGATAGATTAGTGTGAGATTTTGTGGAAGCTTACAAGGCATATTTGAGATAAGTCTTTGAGAAGACTTGTGAGTAGAGTTGATTGATTTGTTCAAACCTTGAGTTAAGGTTTGGGGTAGATCTAGTAGAGTTGATTTGAGATTGAGTCAAGCTTTGTGTTAAGGCTTGAGGATAGATATTGAGGATAGATTTGTGCTAGACCGAAGGACTATGTTTAGTGAGATCAAAGGACAAAATTGAGGATATATTTGTGCTAGACCAAAGGACTATGTTTAGTATAGATTTGAGGATAGAGTTTGGTGCAGATTTGAGGATAGGTTTGTGCTAGACTAGAGATAGATATTGAGCAGATTTGTGCTAGATCGAAGGACTATGTTTAGTGTAGATTTGAGATAGAGCTTTGAAGGTGATAGAGTATAGAGGATGATAGTATCTAGTGGATAGAGATCCATTAGCTAGGGTAGTGAGGATAGGTGTCTTCAGTGGATAGAGATCCATTAGCCAGAGTAGTGGGGGTAATAGTTCTTCTAGAAGATCACCAGTCAGAGCTAAGGAGAAAGGAGTTCTCCTATGGATAGAGATCCACGAACTTGATTAGGGGATTGGTGTCTCCTTTGGATAGAGGTCCATAAACATTGTAATAGGGAAAGGATTCCCAAGAGATTGATTGAGAAAATTTTAGTGAAATATTTTCTCCATGGAGTAGCCCACATTGGGTGAACCACGTAAAATTGGTGTCTCTATTGTGTGTGGTGATTTGTGCATTGCTTTGATTACTATTATTGATATTTCTATCTATACATTGCATAATATTGATTGGGAAAGAAAAGTAAAAAGTGGTCTTATATTGTTCACCCCCCTCTCAATATAAGCTTGTGTTCTTCAATTGGTATCAGAGCGGGTTCCTTCGAAAGAGTTTAACAACTTGAAGGAAAAGCTTTCAAGAACACAATGGATTCTAAGAATGTGTCCTCAGATAATTCAACACCAATATTTTATGGAAGTGATTATATATATTGGAGTATGAGAATGAAGATTCACCTGATGGCACTTGGCAATGAAATTTGGGAAGTAGTTGAAAATGGATACATACCACTAGTTGATCCACCTACAGATAAGGAAGGTAAGCTTCTACAACATTACAATTCAAAAGCAATGAATGCAATTTTGAGAGGTTTGCATAGAATAGAATCAATAAAAGTTATGCATTGTAAAGATGCAAAAGGAATTTGGGATAAGTTGCAAAGTATATATGAAGGAGATAAAGGTGTCAAGAAAGCAAAGATACAAAATCTCAAAGGACAATTTGAAGAGTTAAGAATGAAGGATGAGGAAAACATTAGTACTTATCTACTTTGAGTAGATGAGGTTGTTAATGCCATGCAAGGACTTGGACTTAATGTTGAAGAATCAGATGTTTGTGATAAGGTCTTAAGATCTCTTCCAAAAAGATTTAGTGAAAATATTTCTGCTATAGAAGAATCAAAAGATGGTGATTCTTTGACAAGAGATATGTTACTTGGTATTCTTACAACTTTTGAGTTAAGAACAAAAGAGGAACCTAATATCTGGAAGGAAGCAACCTTCAAAGCAATTAAGAAGACAAAGGGTAAGAAGTCAGATTCAAGCAATGAGTCATCCAATGATGAAGAAGCTAATTATGGTAGAAGGAATAAGGATTCAAGAAGATTTAAAGATGCAAAATCTGTTAGATGTTTCAATTGTGGAAAGTATGGTCACTATGCAACTGATTGTCAAGAAGCTAAAAATAATAATGATGAAGAAAAACAAGATCACAGGAATAGGGAATCAGAAAAATATAGGTACCAAAAGAAAGGCAAGGATGGACAAGGTAGACAAGGAAAGAAGTTCTTTCAAAGACAAAAGAGGAGCTACTATGCAGACAAGGCAAGTAAGTACTCAAGTGATAGTGATAATAGTTTTTCAGATAATGATAAAGATGAAGTCCTATTTCTGATTGAAGAAAAAGAAGAAGTCAAGAAAAGGTCACCAATAATTCTCAAGTGTTTTAGATGTGGTAATTTTGGACATCTTGAAGATAGTTGTACAAGGAATGGTTTTAGTTTTAGTGATGATGAATATGAGGATGCACTTGAAGGACCAGAAGAGAATATTCTAATGGCACTAGAAGAAGAAGAAGGTGAGCCTATAGAAGACAAGTCAAAAGAAAATGAAGATGTAGACAAAGGCAAAAAAATAGAGGAAGAATCAGAAAAAGGAGGAGTTGATCTTGAGGGAGAGCTTATTTATGCTCTTAAAACTTTAAAGAAGGTAAGAAAGAAAAACTCTCAACTTGAGTTTCAGTTTCAAGAATGTGATGAAGAGAGAGGAAAGCTTATAGAGGATCTAAAAAAGTCAATGGCTAAGACAAAGAAGTTCAAGGATAAGTTAGAAGCAAAGGTCTTAGAATGTGAAAAGTTAGAACAAGAAGTAGCTCTACTAAGGGAAGATTTAGAAAAATCCAAGGATAAGCTACACAAGTTTGGAAAGAGTTCAAATATTGTGGATAAGATGATCAAGGTACAAAGAAGGTCAACAAACAAAATAGGTCTTGGTTTTGAACAAGCTCAAAAGAAACAAGAAGAAGAGTCAACCTCAAGTTCTGAAGAAGAAGAAACTTTAGAAGAAGACAGTGTAAGAGAAAGTGAGACTTCTAAGGATGAGTTGGACAACAAAAAGTTCAACAAGGAAAGGAACAATGCACAAAGAAGAAACAGATGGAACAACAATCATAATAGGTTAAGAGAGACTAAGAGACCAATGAGGTCAAGACAAGGAAATTTCAATGGATGATGTTTCTCATGTCATAGATTTGGGCACATGGCTTCACAGTGCAGGACACATGAAAGACAAGAATATGGGAATTTCAGAAATAGGTAACTTTTCCATGGGTATTGCTACTCATGTAATCAGTTTGGTCACAAGGCAATGAATTGCAGGGTTCATGATAGAAAAGGATATGGCTTCACTAGGAGAAATCCCAAGATATTTGCACCTCCAAGGAATAATAACATTAAGTGTTATAAGTGCAATAATGATGGACATACAACAAAGTGGTGTAGAGCAGACATTCCAGAATCAAGCATGAACATGAACATGAACAGGAACAGGAACAATAATATGGATATGAACATGAACAAGAATAGGAACAGGAATAGGAATATGGATATGAACAGGAACATGAATGGAAATAGAGATCTAGAAATGAACAGGAATAGGAGTATGGACATGAACAAGAAAAGTCAAAGGAATCATAAGGATCAGATAAGAAGGAAAGAGGACAAAGGTAAAGACCAGTGCTTTTTGGGAGTAGAAATACTCCCACCCCAAAATTAACCACCTCAAGAGGAGGTGGGGGAGGGGCTAAGCTAAGAGACTCATTCTTAGCCCCGAGCCCCAAAGGTGACCCTTTGCCATTGATGTCAAAGGGGAGAGATATTTGTTTAAGGAGAGAGCATTGAGTCAGGGGGAGCGTTTCCCAGGGGGAGCAGAACAAGAAAAAGGTCAAGTATTTGGTAAAAATAATTTGGGTTGCCATCAATGACAAAGGGGGAGATTGTTGGACATTTTGAGTAGATAAGTTGTCATTGATGTCAAGAGTGAGTGGTCATTGATGTCAATGTTCAACACCAGTTAGTGGCAGTTTTAGTGGGCAACATCAATTTTAGGTTCTCCAATAAATGCAAAAGGATAATTCGGTTTTAGTTTCAAGACTCGGTTCTAGGAAGTCATATGAGGTCCAAAGTGCAAGAAAAAGCCCAAGTAAATAATATTATAATATTATTTTATAATATTATGCAAAGGAAGTTTAAATTAATTATAAATTAATTTATTAGTTAATTTACTTAACTTATAAAGTTATTTAAATTAATTATTAATTAATTTAATTATTAATTATAAATTAATTTATGTTAAGGTTAAATAACCCTAAGGTGGGTTATTAAAATTAAAATTCGAAATTTGATTTCGAATTACAAAGCACCGATGTGAGGAGAAAATTAAAAATGTGTATATAAGGGGGAACACCCACCTTACCAAACCTTACCATGCCTTCGAATATTATTGTGAGCTTTAAGAATTGCATTGCATCCAAAGCAGAGATTAGAGTGTGCGAGTTTCATGGAAAGTCAAACGAAGATGAAGGCATAAGAGGAAGGAACTCCTCCTTCCTTCATGTGGGCACTAGTAGCCCATGCGGTGGGCTCCCAAGCGCTAAGGCGCTTAGGCTTGAGGAGACGGTGGATCGAATCTCATTGAAACCCCTTTTGGGGAAAGAAAGAGGTATGCTTTAATCTTGGGCGCCAAAATTTTTGGGAATATAGTTTGGGCATTTAAAAATTAATTTTTGCATATTTTAATTGGTTCTAAGGTTGCAAAGGGGAGTTATAAGGGTTTTGCAAAATTAAATTTTTAATGTTATTTGCTCAAATGTTTTGAAAGGATTGTAAGGTGTTTAGGTTGATGTTTTATGGTGTTGGATATTATTTTAAGTTGGAGTTTATAAGGTGTATCAAAGAAATTATCTTTATGTATGGTATGATGAGTGTTATTTTAAAAGGGAGCAATAAGGTATAAATTGAGTTGTGATTATTTTGTGTCTAAGGAATACTTTTGGGAAAGTGTTGAAGTAATATTGTTGTGTCTAACCATGTGAATTGGAAAGAAGAAAATTGTTATTGAAACAGGTTTTATAAAGGCACTTTTACATCCAAAAAAAGGTTTGAGCATATTCTTCCTAGTGAGTGATTGTTGAAAATTGTGAATTAAGTTTAGTATAGATTTGAGGATAGAGTTTGGTGAAGATTTGAGGACAAGTTTGTGCCAGACAAAAGATAGATATTGAGAATATTTGTGCTAGATCGAAGGACTATGTTTAGTGCATATCTGAGACAGAGCTTTGAAAGTGACAGAGTATAGAGGATGACAATGTTTAGTGGATAAAGATCCATTAGCCAAGGCAGTGAGGATAGGTGTCTTCAGTGGATAGATATCCATTATCCAGAGTAGTGGGGGCAATAGTTCTTCTATAAGATCACTAGTTAGAGCTAAGGATAAAGGAGTTCTCCTATGGATAGATATCCATGAACTTGATTAAGAGATTGGTGTCTCATTTGGATAGAGATTCATAAACATTGTAATAGGGAAAGGATTCCCAAGATATTTATTGAGAAAATTTTAGTGTAATATTTTCTCCATGGAGTAGCCCACATTGGTTGAAGCACGTTAAATTGGTGTATCTATTATGTATGGTTATTTGTGCATTGATTTTATTATAGTTTTTGATATTTCTATCTATACATTGCATAATATTGATTGGGAAAGAAAAGTAAAAATTGATCTTATACTGTTCACCCCCCTCTTAGTATAAGCTTGTGTTCTTCAATTGGTATCAGAGCGGGTTCCTTCGGAAGAGTTTAACATCTTGAAGGAGAAGATTTCAAGCACTCAATGGATTCTAATAATGTGTCCTCAGATAAATCAACACCAATATTTGATGGAAGTGATTATATATTAGAGTATAAGAATGAAGATTCACTTGATGGCACTTGGTAATGAAATTTGGAAAGCAATTTAAAATGGATACATACCACCAGCTGATCCACCTACAGATAAGGAATTTAATCTTCTATAAAATTACAATTCAAAAGTAATGAATGCAATTTTGAGAGATTTGTGTAGAACAAAATCAATAAAGGTTATGCACTATAAAGATGCAAAAGGAATTTGGGATAAGTTGCAAAGCATATATGAAGGAGATAAAGGTGTCAAGAAAGAAAAGATACATAATCTCAAAGGAAAATTTGAAGAGTTAAGAATGAAGGATGATGAAAACATTAGTACTTATCTACTTTGATTTGATGAGGTTTTTAATGCTATGTAATGAATTGGAGTTAATGTTTAAGAATCGTATGTTTGTGATAAGGTCTTAAGATCTCTTCCAAAAATATTTTTGCTATAGAAGAATAAAATGATGGTGATTCTTTGACAAGATATATATTGCTTGGTATTCTTACAACTTTTGAGGTAAGAACAAAATAATCTAATCCCCATAAGGAAGCAACATTCAAATCTACTAAGAAGACAAAGGATAAAAATTCAGATTCAAGCAATGAGTCATCTAGTGATGAAGAAGCTAATTATGGTAGAAGGAATAAATATTCAAGAAGATCTAAATATGTAAAATCTTTTAGATGTTTCAATTTTGGAAAGTATGGTCACTATGCAACTGATTATCAAGAAGCTAAAAATAACAATGATGAAGAAAAATAGGATCACAGGGATAGGGAATTAGAAAAATACAAGTACTAAAGGAAATACAAGGATGAACAAAGTAGACAAGGAAAGAAGTTCTTTCAAATACAAAAGAAGAGCTACTATGCAGAAAATGCAAGTAAGTACTCAAGTGATAGTGATAATAGTTTTTTATATAATGATAAATATGAAGTCCTATTTATGATTGAAGAAAATGAAGAAGTCAAGAAAAGATAACCAATAATTCTCATGTGTTTTAGATGTGGTAATTTTAGATATCTTAGAGATAGTTATACAAGGAATGGTTTCAGTTTCAGTGATGATGAATATGAGGATGCACTTGAAGGACCAGAAGAAAATATTCTAATAGCACTAGAATAAGAAGAAGGTGAGCCTATATAAGACAAGTCAAAAGAAAATGAATATGTAGACAAAGATAAACAAATAGAGGAAGAATTAGAAAAATGAGAAGTTGATCTTGAGGGAGAGCTTATTTATGCTCTTAAAAATTTAAAGAAGGTAAGAAATCAAAACTCCCAACTTGAATTTCAATTTCAAGAATGTGATGAAGAAAGAGGAAAGCTTATAGAGGATCTAAACAAGTCAAATGTCCAAGACAAAGAAGTTCAAGGATAAGCTAGAAGCAAAGGTCTTAGAATGTGAAAATTTAGAACAAGAAGTATCTCTACTAAGGGAATATTTAGAGAAATCCAAGGATAAGCTACACAAGTTTGAAAAGAGTTCAAAAATTGTAGATAAGCTGATCAAGGTACAAAGAAGGTCAACAAAAAAAATAGGTCTTGGTTTTGAACAAGCTCAAAATAAACAAGAAGAAGAGTCAACCTCAAGTTTTGAAGAAGAAGAAACTTTAGAAGAAGACAATGTAAGAGAAAGTGAGACTTCTGAAGATGATTTGGACAACATAAATTTCAATAAGGAAAGGAACAATGCACAAAGAAGAAACAGATGGAACATCACTCATAATAGGTTAAGAGAGACTAAGAGATCAATGAGTTCAAGACAGGGAAATTTTAATGGATGATGTTTCTCATGTCATGAATTTGGTTACATGGCTTAATAGTGCAAGATACATGAAATACAAGAATATGGGAACTTCAAAAATAGGCAACTTTTCCATGGGTATTTCTACTCATGTAATTATTTTGGTCACATGGCAATTAATTGCAGGATTAATGATAGAAAAGGATATGGCTTCACTAGGAGAAATACCAAGACATTTGTACCTCCAAGGAATAATAACATTAATTGTTATAAGTGCAATAATGATGGACATACAAAAAAGTCGATTATAGAAGATATTCTAGAACTAAGCATGAACATGAAAAGGAACAGGAATATGGATATGAACATGAACATGAACAGGAACAGGAACAAGAACAGGATCAAAAATAGGAATGTGGACGTGAATAGGAACATGAATGGAAATAGGGATCTAGACATGAAAAGGAACAAGAGTATGGACATGGACAAGAATAGTCAAAGGAATCAGAAGGATCAAATAAGAAGGAAAGAGGACAAAGGTAAATACCAATGCTTTTTGGGAGTAGAAATACTCCCACCCCAAAATTAACCACCTTAAGAGGAGGTGGGGAAGGGGCTAAGCTAAGAGACTCATTCTTAGCCTCGAGCCCCAAAGGTGACCCTTTGCCATTGATGTAAAATGGGGAGAAATTTGAGTAAGGGAGAGAGATTTTGTTTAAGAAGAGAGCATTGAGTTAGGGGGAGTAGTTTCCTAGGGGGAGTAGAATAGGAAAAAGGTCAGGTATTTGGTAAAAATAATTTGGTTTACCATCAATGAAAAAGGGGGAGATTGTTGGACATTTTGAGCGATAAGTTGTCATTGATGTCAAGAGTAAGTGGTCATTGATATCAAAAGTTCAACACCAGTCAGTGGCAGTTTCAATTGGTAGTATCAATTTCAAATTCTAAAATAAATACAAAAGGATAATTCGGTTTTAGTTTCAAGACCTAGTTCTAGGAAGTCATATGGGGTCCAAAGTGCAAGAAAAATCCCAAGTAAATAATATTATAATATTCTTTTATAATATCATCCAAATGAAGTTTGAAATTAATTATAAATTAATTTATTGGTTAATTTACTTAACTTATAGTTATTTAAATTAATTATTAATTAATTTAATTATTAATTATAAATTAATTTAAGCTAAGGTTAAATAACCCTAAGGTGGGTTATTAAAATTAAAATTTAAAATTCGATTTTGAATTTCAAAGCACCGATGTGAGGAAAAAATTAAAAACGTGTATATAAGGGGGGAACTCCCACCCTACCAAACCTTACCATGCCTTCGAATAATATTGTGAGCTTTAAGAATTGCGTTGCATCCAAAGCAGATATTAGAGTGTGTGAGTTTCGTGGAATGTCAAATGGTGGTGAAGGCATAAGAGGAAGGAACTCCTCCTTCCTTCATGTGGGCACTAGTAGCCCATGCAGTGGGCTCCCAAGTGCTAAGGTGCTTAGGCTTGAGAATATGGCAGATTGAATCTCGTTGAATCCCCTTTTGGGGAAAGAAAGAGGTATTCTTTAATATTGGGTGCCAAAATTTTTGGAAATATAGTTTGGGCATTTAAAAATTAAATTTTGCATATTTTAAATTGGTTCTAAGGTTGCAAAGGGAGTTATAAGGGTTTTGCAAAATTAAATTTTTAATGTTATTTGTTAAAATGTTTTGAAAAGATTGTAAGGTGTTTGGTTGATGTTTTATGGTGTTGGATATTATTTTAAGTTGGATTTTATAAGGTGTATCAAAAAATTATCTTTATGTATGGTATGATGAGTGTTATTTTAAAAGGGAACAATAAGGCATAAATTGAGTTGTGATTGTTTTGTGTCTAAGGAATACTTTTGGAAAAGTGTTGAAGTAATATTGTTGTGTCTAACCATTGGAATTGGAAAGAAGAAAATTGTGATTGAGATAGGTTTTCTAAAGACACTTTTACATCCAACAAAAGGTATGGGCATATTCTTCCTAGTGAGTGATTGTTGAAAATTGTGAATGAAAAGTTGGAGTGAAAAATATTGTTTGATTAAGCATTGTTGAGTGTGTTTTTAATTAATGCTTCAAGGTTTTCTAGAATTAAGAGTTTTTGATAAAACATTTTTTTATAAGCATTGTTGGTGAAGTCGTTGATTTGATTGAAGAACTTGAACTAGGGTTTGGAAAGAACATGAGTATCATTGTTATGTGAAGATTGTTTTATAAGCATTGTTGTTGAAGTGAGTTGTTGAGTGAAGAACTTGAACTAGGGTTTGGAAAGAACATGAGTATCATTGTTATGTGAGATTGGTTGATAAGCATTGTTGGAAATATTTGAGTGAGTGATCATATGTTTGGACTAGGGTTTGTGAGCAAGGATTATTTCATTGAGTGATTGGTTGAGTAGAGTTGGTTGAGCCTAGTCAAGTGAATATGTTAAAGTGATTGTTCAAGTTATGTGAAAAAAATTATTCTATATTTTTAATTGATTTGAGAAAGAGGTTGAGAGTTGATGGGTGTGAGACAAATTGAGTCTCTAACAATTCTCTATATGTTTTTGTGATAAAATAGAGATTTAAAGTGATTGAAAGTTTGTGAGTGTGAAGCATATTGAGTCTCTAAAAAATCTCTATATATTTCTAAAAGAGTGATTGATAGTGATTGAGTATTGAGGTGAATGTGAAGCATATTTAGTCTCTAAAAATTCTCTATATGTTTCTAAAAAGAGTGATTGAAGTTAATTGAGTATTGTGATGAATGTGAAGCATATTGAGTCTCTAAAAATTTTGTTTATGTTTCTATGATATTGGATAAGTTCTAGTGTGGACTTATTGAGACGATTTAAGGCAAGTCTTAGAGAAGACTTGTGGACAGATTTATGTGAGCTTTTGTGGAAGCTTACAATACATATTGAGAGTAGATTTGGACAAGTTCTAGTGAGGACTTATTGAGAATATTTGGACAAGTTCTAGTGAGGAATTGTTGAGAATATTTGGACAAGTTCTAGAGAGGACTTGTGGACATATTAGTGTGAGCTTTTGTGGAATCTTACAAGGCAAATTTGAGACAAGTCTTTGAGAAGACTTGTGAGCATAGTTGATTGATTTGTTCAAACCTTAGGTTAAGGTTTGGGGTAGATATAGCAGAGTTTATTTGAGATTAAGTCAAGCTTTGAGTTAAGGCTTGAGGATAGAGATTGAGGACTTATTTTTGCTAGACCGAAGGACTGTATTTAGTATAGATCAGAGGACATATATTGAGGACATACTTGTGCTAAAATAAGGGACTAAGTTTAATATATATTTGAGGATAGAGTTTGGTATATATTTAAGGACATGTTTGTGCTAGACTAGAGATAGATATTGAGCATATTTGTGCTAGATTGAAGGACTATGTTTAGTGCAGATTTGAGATAGAGCTTTGAAGGTGATAGAGTATAAAGGATGATAGTCTATAGTGGATAGAGATCCATTAGCTAGGGTATTGAGGATAGGTATCTTCAGTGGATAAAGATCCATTATCTAGAGCAGTGGGGGTAACAGTTCTTCTACAAGATCACCAATCAGAGCTAAGGAGAAAGGAGTTCTCCTATGGATAGAGATCCATGAAATTGATTAGGGGATTGGTGTCTCCTTTGGATAGAGATCCATAAATATTGTAATAGGGAAAGGATTCCCAAGATATTGATTGAGAAAATTTTAGTGAACTATTTTCTCCTTGGAGTAGCGCACATTGGGGGAACCACATTAAATTGGTGTCTCTATTGTGTGTGGTTATTTATGCATTGCTTTGATTATTTTTGTTGATATTGCTATCTATACATTGCATAATATTAATTAGGAAAGAAAAGTAAAAAGTGGTCTTATATTGTTCACCCCTTCCTCTCAGTATAAGCTTGTGTTCTTCAACCATCTCCTCTTAGCAATTCCCTAATCATGTTGGAACTATGATGTCTAAGCGTGGATGCATGGAAAAAATTTGTGTTGGAGTCACCTTCTTTCAACCAATGGATCTGGTATTTCTACCTCTAGAATATTTCTTCCTTTGCTAAGATGTTATGATATTCTGATAACAATCTCCTTTCTTCATCCCTGGTGTTGGTATCAATAATTTCCTACTAAATTTGGTTCTCAATCAATTGGAGTCTTTCTTTTATGGCCTATTTGTTTTCAAATATGTTCTCAAAAATATCTTTATTCTAAATTTTCAAATTGGATTTAATGATTTTGAGTTTGTTGGTGACTTGAGAAATTGGATTTCCTTGGTGTGGGAGGCACCACCATTTCAAGATGCATTCCCTCAAGTCAAGATAGTGAATCCACATAGAATAAAAATGAAAGGGGGTTTTAAAAGAAGATTTATGAGTAGCTTCAAAAACTAGGGGATTATGGTCTAACCCTATTTTGGGTAATGCATTGAGGGTAACATCTCCAAACAAGGGGACAACTTCATAGGAAATGAGGAATCGATTCAGCCTTAATTGAATGTGCATATTCCCATTTTTTTTGTTACTCCACGTGTATTTAGATCCTTTGAGTTGAATTTCCATTAACTCATAAGAGTCTATAAAATAATTGAAGTCTTCATAACTTCTAGGAAATATGGTCATGCCCACTCTTTTATCAAAATATTAGAGGGGGGAGTTAAAATCCTTGGCTAGGATCCAGGGCTGGTTGGAAAAGATATCTCTTATTAGTCTAAGAATGTTCCAAATATTGGTTCTCTCAGTAGGGGAATTGGGAGCATGAATTTTCAAGAGAACCCAACTTGAATTGGTATCTTTACAATAGAAAAGTATGTTTGTAACTCTGTCGAATGTAGATAAGAGTCTTCCTTCAACCTGTTAAGGATTCCATAGGTAGAGGAGACCTCCAGAAGCTCAGTGGGTTGGGCTACCAATAAACTTTGCATTATTCCAAATGGTATTTGCTACTCTTTTGGAGTTATTGTCATCCAACTTGGTTTCTTGCATGATTAATATGGTGGGTCTAATATTCTTTTGCATACTAGTGACTAGCCTTTTCTTGGCTGGGCCATTAAGCCCTCCCACATTCCATGATAATATCTTCATTTGGAACTCTGGGGATTGGTTATTTTCCCACCTCTACCTTGGTGTAAGGTGGGTTTGGTTTTCCTATTTTCATCCTTGAATTGATTTGGTAGAGGTTGGAACATAGTAGTTTGAATACCATTGGAATTATCATCATCAACCTATTTCCTTCTTTGATCATTGGGCATCCTCTTTTCTTGTCACTGCCCACATCGATGATGGATTTTTTGGATCTGCAAGTGTGAAGGGGGCTAAAAACTTCCTAGGATTGGGGAAGGGGAGGGCTATGAAGGGTCAAGGGTTTCAATGGGCTACCTAACCTAGAAGGAGAAGGTTTTGGGATGGTCGGTGAGGAAGGGGGAAAGTGAGCGAGATTAGGGGATCCTGAGAGAGGATACGCTAAGGGTGGTTTGGGGATGAGAAGGGAGGATTTGTGGGAGTGTGAATGAATTAAGAGGGGGAGCATGAATGTGTATTAAATGGGGAGTGAGGGGATGAGGTAGGAAATGTTTGGAAGGGCGGATATATGGAGGGGTGGGGGGAGGAGAGGAGGGCCTAGACCTATATGGGAGGGGGGTAAAGAAGATAGTTTAGGATGGGTGAAGATCAAACATTGCTTTAAGTTCATAATCAAAGGGATCAAGGTTAGCTTATAACAACATAGAAAGAATACCAAAGTAGTTAGGGAAGGCAAAGAGGGAACATACATGTTCATTGGAAGAGATATTGGTTTGATATACCATACTTTTGCCTTTCTCCTGAGCTGGGGATTTTGCAGGATGATTAAGAGAAACAAACACTTTTTGGGGTTTTTTGGAAGTTTGAATAATGCATTTAGAGAAATTGTTGGTAATAATGGGCCTTTGAGAGGTTCTGGCAGCTTTTTGTTTTCATTTATTGTTACTAGGTTTACCCTAGTGGGTAGTCAATTGAGGATTAGGATTGATGCTCTCCTTAGTTGGTATATCCTTCTGAGGTTTAAGGATGGGGTACTAAGCTTTCAAAGATCCTAGGTGCAGCATTCGATGCAATATACCTGTTTGATCTCATATTCCATAGCTTGATGCTTGTGGAAGGAGCCTTAAATGAGTTTAACATGGTTAGGTAGCTCATAATCCAATTTTTCATTTACCTAGATACGAGCATAGATGAAGCAACTTATAGCTTTCATGGTAGGATCGATAGCAACTATTTCACCTATGGTTCTTGCAATACCATGGGAAATTTATTCATGTCAAAATTGGTTGGGTAGTCCTAGAAGCCAGACCCAAATGGGAGTGAAGTTGATGCTTTGGGTGTTCGAGTCAAAAATTTTAGATTATTTCATCAGAAATAGACTTTGTCTTCCAAAGAACCATGGCCCTCCTGTTAAAATTTTTCTAGTATCCTCTATGTTGTTAAGGCAAATTTGGAAAAATCCTATAGAATAAGCGATTAGTTACATGCTCCCACATGGGTGCCATTTGGAATTTGCTCATCTCCTTATGGATTCCATGTTGGGACATCCCCTGATGAACTTCCCAATTAGGGAGAAAGAGTCATTGGAGACAAAGCTAGCCATGAGGCTTTTGGGAATAACAATGTTATTTCCATTAGGAATGAGCTCTTCACCTAAGGGGATCACGAGATTCAATATGCTCTAGAATTTATCCATAAATTAAGAGTGGGCATCCATCAATCCTTCCTAAGTCTCAATAACAGATAAAGGTTTACTTTCTAAATAGTTACTGCAGACAGCATGGGTCCCTTTGGGGCAACAACAACAGAGGTGATGTTGGGATTCACAAGGGGTTTTACCCTGGAACAAGCATGGACATCAGGCCCACCACCACTAACAGGGTTGGAAGCCACAAGGGTCCCATTCACCAGATATTTAGACTCCGTACCTTCTCCAATATCATTCGTAGTAGGGTTCTCGCCTTTTAGGGATTCAAATTTTGCACTATCTAAATTTCTCCCTCTTAATGCTCTGCTCATATTCACTCAAAACCATTTATCATGATGTTAGAGCATTTATCATGGCTCCTTATGATGGTGGAAATTTGTGGCATTCC
The DNA here is from genome assembly GCA_028583015.1 of Wollemia nobilis. Lineage (NCBI taxonomy): Eukaryota > Viridiplantae > Streptophyta > Pinopsida > Araucariales > Araucariaceae > Wollemia > Wollemia nobilis. The sequence continues at coordinate 3,249,670 of JAQPPZ010003554.1, read as the reverse complement.
CAAGTAATATTTTTTCAATTTCTTAGCTCATATTCTAGCATATTTTTCTTCTATAATATTGGGAATTTTGCTTTTATGACTTCCTTTTACCAAATTTAATTAAAAAATAATTATTGGCTATGAATGAACCCTTGTAGGAGACCTACTCTATTGCAATCATCTCTCCAAGTTGATTAAAATAAGCATTAGTTATTGCAACACTTTTTCAAGAATGGAGTGTTCTAGGACCCTTCCAAGAGGCCTATCTCTTTGTAATTGTCTCTTCAAGCTAATAAAAGTAAGAGGTATATATTACAATAATTTTTTAGTACTGGTCTAAGTAATTTTTGGGTTTTACATTTTCCCTAGTATATGAATGAAAATATTACTCCTATGAGTTGGTTGTGAATCAATGGTTGATTATAGTGCATTGGTCATTCAAATGATGTATGTATTAGTAGAAAAAATATCCAACACAAATATCTTGATAAGAATCATAACACTCTAATTATAAATAGTTTTGACTAGTTTCTTCTTTATTCCTTAAACACCATAGCTTTACCCACTTCCAAAACCACTCCTCCCTCCTCTCCTTATTGTAATAATACTCCTCCTATCACTGCTCTTATTATCCCTTCAATTGGTAATATTATCCCTAAAACTATTGATTCTAGTTGCATACCTATCTTGAGAAACAAGAAAGTGGGCTTTATTCCATTACAAAAGTCATAGCTAACATCTAAAACTTCCTAAAAAATCCTCTACTATGCATTTCCCTTATCCAAATGACTTAGCAAGTCATTAGACAACAACCACTAGGTATTCACTAGATACCAAATTTAAGGGGCATATGTGTTCTTTAGTAGTTGTGATATAGTCATGTGTTAGCTTTTGGTACAACATGCAATGGGAGATAGCATTCACAAGATGTAAAATAATAAGAAATAAATTACATCTACAAGATAATTGAAATATGCTACAAATATAAATGACAAAAATGAGTATAATAGTATCTATGGAGTAAATTAACACTTCATGATACAAGCTACTACTCAATGAATGAGCTCTGAGCTTATAGCTCACACACACTACACTATTGTCTATCCTACACTACTATGTTATCTCTTCTATATCTATGGCCCTTTATATAGGAATATAAGTTCCTTGGACAACACTCTACCTAGTTGTACAAGTGGACACCTTGCACATTGACACTTGTGCATTTATTACATTGCATGAAGTAACTAGATAGCTTCCCCCTAAAGTAATCTAATGTCCTAAGTATGTACTACAGAAGGTACATTTACATGAACCAAATATTTTAATATAAGATATTTCTAACATCCCCTTCTATTACAATATTTGGGCATTGAAGACTTTAGTCTTCAATGTGTATTTTCCTCTTAAATATTGAATTCTAGTTCTTCTATGATTTCTATAACATGTTCAAGAAAGTTGTTAGTATCTTCAAAACTTTTCATTCTTGTTAAAAGAGCTTGGATTTCATAACCATCTGTTGTTTCTTCCAGTTCTTCAATTTATGCTATCCTCTAATCTCAATGTCCTTTTTTTTTTCTTTTTGATACTCCAATTGGGGATAATTGGTTGGATGCTAAAATTGTTGCTGACGAGGATTTTGATATTGTAGTGTCTAAAATTGGTTCCCATTGTTCATCTAATTTCCTTGATTATGATTCTTGGGATTGAACTTGCAATAGTTGGTATTGTGGCCTTTTCTCTTGCATATATGATGATACTTTTTGTACCATGGTTTTTGTCCTTTGTATGAAGAAGCAATGTTTCCCTATGGATTATCTTTAGACGTAAATGTAGTGTCAGACATATCATATTTAATTATATTTTCCAATCCATATTCCTATATAATATTGACTAAGTCATCAAAATATGTATATTTACTTATAACTTGTAAAGATGTTACCAAATGTTTATAGTTTTCTGGAAGTGCACTCATGGTTACTTGAGTAATAAGTTCATCCTTAACTATTTTTCCTAAGGTGCATAATTTCCCTTTGATATCTGCTACTTTCAATAGGAACAATTCTATGCTTTATCCATTATTCATTTTTAATGAATTAAATTGACTTTGAAGATGAAGAGTAGTTGCCTTATTATTTCCTTCAAAAAAATTTCTAGGCTTGTCCATGCATCTGAAGATGATTTTGCTGAACTGATATAGGGTTTTATTTCATAAATGATAACAAAGGTTATTATCATTAGAGCCTTTGAATAATTTTATACAAACTTTAGGATTTCAATATCATCTATAGTAGGTATTTGAGCTTTCCCTTTGACAATATCCCAAATTTTTCATATACCAAAATAGCTTTCACTTTATTCTTCTAGGAAAAATAATTAGGACCCTTGAGTAGCTGAGATTCTACTAGGAAGAGTTTATTTGAAGCCATTTAAGTTTCCTAATACCAATTCTTAGGTTTTTTAGAATGCCTTATGACTCCCTAGTATGTTTTGGATAAGCTATAAAGTGCTTCTATAAATTTTAGTTCAATTTTGGTTGTTTTTGTAAAGTTTTGTAAATACCAAAATCAACTTCTATTATCCTTATTGCTCCTATTGAACTAAGCACTTTTCACAAATTTAAACAGGTTTTAATGTATATTTTGTCTCATTTTGAGAATATTTGAGACAAGTAAATTGATAATTTCCAACCTTTGAAAAAACTTTAATAAACCTCTTATAATGGATTTTGAAATTTGATATTAATTTTTCTAATTTCCAATAAATCAATTTGATGTAGTAGACCTTATGACTCCAAAATTTGGAAAATTATAAAATATAATAATATTTGCAAAGTATTAAATAGTTCAACCTAAGTAGAAGACCTTACATATCCTAGGTTATCTTGCAAATATTATTTTGATTTTTGGTAAGTTATCTCCTATGTCTTTTTCTTTCACAAATTTAAAATTTATCCTTGATTTTATAGCCTTATATCTCCTATTTTTGAAAGAAATATTAATGAGATAATTCACTTGCCGTAGCTCCTTGTCTTCACACTTGAATAGCGCTAGTTTTGATTGAGTATAACAGTCCACTTGAATACCCTTTTTGTGGTGCTTGAGTTGAATAATTTGGATGGGTCAAGTGTGGTATGGCTGAGTGAGAAATGGTTAGGCTTGTTATTCAATTTGGAGAGTATGATGTTGGTAATATGTACTTCTATGGAGATTTAAATGCTCCTTGCTCCCTTTCTTCCACATTGTGCTAAAATTGGTTTGACTACAATATTTCCTCCTTTATTTTGACTATAATTTTCTTCCTCTTCACCCTTTTATTACTTCAAAATTAGACTGCATTTATTGCAGGTCAAGTGTGGCCAAGTGTCTTTTCCATTTCTTGAGAGCATTGTCACTTGTGTAACACCAATATCTTCTTGCAACGCTTCTGTGGTGCATGTTAGACCTTTGTAATGTATGAGAATTTGCTTTGGCAATTGTAACTCCCCTTTGATGGTCTCTTGAGCATTAGAAAATGAGACACACTAGAGAATATTATGCCAAGTGGCATTTAGTATTCTTGCATAATACTTTTGATGTAACACCTTTAAGAAGGAAATTGTAATTATCTTCCTCCTTAGCTTGCTTTGTTTTCGTGGGTAGCAAGAAACCTATTCTTATAAAAGTTGCTTCATGAGGCATATTGGAGCTTAGATCATGGATGATAGTGCTTCCTTTTTTGGATTTTACTCTCAATGTAGCATTCATCCTCTTTTTTATTCTTACCTTCAATGTGATGCTTGTTATGTTGCTTGTTCACCTTGTTAGGAGTGGAATCTTGATGCTATTTCTTCATGGATGAGATCTCTTTTGTCTACATAAATAAGCTTCTTATTTTTATCTTCTTAGATGTCCTTTATAAGATTACTTTAATTTACATAAATCACTTTTATGAGCTTTCTTTTTCTTGCAGGTTCATTTGCAGAGAGTATGACCTTTCGATGGTTGAAGAGTGCTAATATTTCAGCCCTTCTTTGTCTAGATTTTCCTTTACCTGTTGTGCCTTTTGAGGCACCTTAAAATATGTTCCTTTCCCTGCATATAATGTACTATAGAAGTGCAATACCATGTAACCTTTACATGTATATAAAACCCTTTTTTATTGCACCTTTTATTGAACTCTTTTGTAGGCCTATGATTATGATTTTGTAGAAAATTTTATGAGTGCATTATGAGGGTTTTGAGGATGTATCTTTGGCTAGAATCCTTACCCTATTTTCTTGGATATTTTATGGTGAATCCAAGACTTGTAAATGCTGTAAAATAGAATCTTTCTTTTAGTTGCACTAACCCCTTTAGTGATTTGGATTTGAGACTCACCAAGTCTCAATCTTTGAAGCTTCTTTTTGGTTAGTTTTTATTTGCTTTTACTAACCAATTTTTGTGGCTTCTATTGACCACTAAGAGTTGCAAATGTTTGTGCTTTAAGAGTGTCTTTAGACACTTGATGCAAACTAGATTTTATGCCTATTTTTTAATTACAAAATTAATATTTTTTAGAGTAATAATAGTGCAAACGAATCTAAAAAATTCTACTTTTTAATGCACTAACAAATTACATCTTATCACTGATGAGGCCCAAAAATGCCTCATTATTGCACAATTTTTTAATACCATATGATAAGTTAATTGCCAAATAGTTGACTAAAATATAGTATTTGTTAAGTGTTTGCATGATTTAATGTTAGGAATACTATATCTCTGTTTTTGACTATTTTCAGCATTTTGTGACTGATTTTGCTTGATTAAGTAGCAAGTAAAAATATGCATTTCAATTAACCAAATGTGGTATGTTGATATCCATTAACTTCTCAATGGTTTTTGAATGTTTTCCTACCATTAAAATTGTTTCAAATCCACATTGAAGCCAAAATTTTAGGACTGTCATAAATCTGAAAAAAAACAGCCATATAAAAATCAACAAGCTATCACTTTATAGGAACACCTTTAAGTTGTCAAGAAAATCATGAGAATATGGATGGAATGAGTTCATAAGGACTACATAAGACATCTGACCTATTTAGAAGCATTCCCACATGGTCTAAATAGGCAGCAATAGGGTATAACAGAGCAGGGACAATTGTGCAACACTATTGCACTATTTCAGCATGGTTACTTGGTGAATGAAGTGTATAAATTCAATAGCAACTTGATGTACTCCTTCATGTTGATATTTGAATAATTTTTCCATGTTCTAATTTTTTTGAATTTGCAAGAAATGTCAATATTTTACAACTATGCAGCAGATCTGGAAAATGCAGTAATTTACCATGTAAATTCTAGTAAGCTACCAATGAATGGCAAGGCATGGAATTCACACATGGAGAGGAATGAAGGCTATTGCAATCTAATCCTGAGGGCTAATCCACCTGATAAATGCAGCTAAAATCACTTGAAGAGCACATAGTTGTTCATTCTAAAGATCTTCGGAATGAGAAATGCAATCTCTTTGGAATGAGCCACTTATCTTCGGAATGAGAACAAAAAGTCCTTTTTGACTTGTTGATTGATTTATGATGATGGAAAAAGGGAAAGAAGGTTGAAAAGGTTAAAATAAAATATCTCCCATCTGACTTTGTAGTCCTTGTCATACAAAGCCACCATTCATGGAAAAGATCAATTTTGATCATTTTCTAGGATAAATCCAGAAAAACTGTAGCATAATAGAAAGTTGTTTGCAAGATAGAAATAACATATTCTAAAGTGGAGAAAGATATGTGAGATATTTCTAGACTTATCCCATGTACTCCCACCACTTAAGATGCTTTATAAGGGCCAATGACTACTACTGCAACATAAATTATCTAGATTTGCATTTATTTTAGATCTAAAATTATTGGCAAATCACTGTAAAGCAGCGCATAGGATTATTTGAGCATGGAATATGTTGTAAATATTTATATCAATAACACAGATCCCTCCTTGGTTGAGCCAGTTAGGAATTAGAATAGAGAAGAGTTTTCAATAGCAGTAATTAGGACTGTAAAACAATTTTTTGTAACAGTTTTAGCATGTTCTGTCATCAATAAAAGTGCAACTATTTTATCATTTTTTATTCTAAGTGTTAATTAGTTAAGGAGTACTTTTCACCTCCTTCTAGATTAGGAAGTATGGGCCCACTTTCGGATCTAGAAGGAGGGATTTTATGGCAGGTTTTAATCTATAATTTTGCTGCAGCAGAATTAATAGATTGCTTGCCAGATTTCATTTTCTTGTTTTTATTTTGTATTATGTGATTTATGTTTTCTATTATGTTTGTGTATAGCATTTGTGTGTATTTCAACTGACGAATTATATTAAGCATTTTTCCTTTGCTTTCCATGTTTTTCTTGCTTTTTATTTTGGCAACTTTCCATTTTTTTAGCATATTTCATTTTATTGTCAATTCCTATAGCAGAAGATTGACGACCTTTTGTGGAAGGGCATTGATAGGTGTTTTTTAGAATAAGTTTCATTTACAAGCATCATTTCAATTATGCAAGAGTAACTAGATTTCAATTCTGCAAAAGTAGATTAGATTTCAATTTAGCAATTTCAATTCATGCAATTGTAGTTAATTGTTAAATTCTACAATTTAGATTTAGTTTTCAATTCCTATAATTTATTTCAGTTTCCATTCTTTAGACTAGGTTTAGTGTGACACCAAAAGGCTAAACCAAATTCTTCTTTACCAATAAATTCTTAAAATTTGAATGGATGAATTGTACTCTACCGTAGCCTTCTATCGTAGACAACCTTGGACACCACCTCGGATTGATAAATCATTGATATTAAATGATGAGACTCAATGACACTCATCATTTTGGTGATGTTTCGGGGAACATGGTGTTGTTAGAGGGTAAAAGTAGCCCAATAATTGTTAATTATACTAAATTGTGAACTTCAGAGTAAAATCTGGATAAATGATTGGTATTAATAATAGTTTTTGGTAAATTGCATTTTAGTCCATTTAGAAAACAAGCAACCATAAGGAGGTGATCTTCACACCTAGGGGTTAAATTGCTTATGTTTGAAATTCTTGATAAAAATTGAAAGAATTCATTATCCTCATTATCAAGAAACATAAGATCTCTTAGAGGAGCCATATGCTAGTAATATCATTTTTATATCCATATCATCAGGGTAGTATAAACAAATTTGTATTAGGTGTTGGGAAGACATCATGGTAGATATACAAGACTATCCCTTGAAAAAAATAGCCATATTAGCTACCTGTAGTATTTGTTCACAGGGACATATCATTGATGAATACCATTTACTTCCATAACTCAAAGATGCAAAATATGTTGCCTAGTTTGAATTCTTCTCAAAGAGAGATCCCAACAACAACAAACAGGGCAAGTAAATCAACCACCACCTTCAGCCTAACCTGTGGCCAATATGAATAATACAAGACAGGCAACCCTTGTTTATGTAAGCTGAAAAAAAAAATCACAAAAAAATTTGCATAATCAAAATAAGAGTTTACAACTTAATGATGATCATATATTTTTCCATTATTACTTAAATATTGTTATGATTTTACCACACTAAACTGTAATATAGCAATTCTTAGCCTACATAGACAATAGTTGATCTCATTAGAGGTGATCCTACCTGACAAGTAGTTGATCTGCTAAATTTGTACACTTCTTGTCTTATTGTGCAAACCAAAAATATTTCTTTAGCCCAACCTGTGATCAATCTGAATAATACGAGATAGGCAACCCCTGTCTATGTAGCTGAATCTGGTATATAAAAAAAAAACCTATAAGAAATGTTATTGACTGTAGCAACATCCAACTGTGCTCAAACAAGAACTTACCTGAGCTTGAAGAGACAAAAATAAATGAAGATACATAGAAAACCTTTAGTCCAAACACACATAAATTAGCCTTGGAGAAAAGAAAAAAACTAGAAAAACTGCACATAGAAAATTTACTTCCATTTTACAAAGGGGTAAATTTTGTCCTCCTAGGAATGAAACAAATTGAAGTACAACAAAGAAAATTATTGAACATTATTAGCTGGCTAACTTATAAACAAAAAGCAAAATTGTTGTTATTTTGAAACAATATTTCAATCCCTTTACATGGAATTACAAGGGTATATCAAGATTTTATCTTGATGTAAGCACTTAACATCTTTTGGGAATTGGTATTTAATTGTTTCAAGAATAGATTGACAAGATTTTGTAGACTAGGAGGCATGGAAAACACTTCATTGAAGAAGTTTTCAGATATGAAGCAGTGTTTCTTTCTCCCATTGGTAATTCATGGAGGATGTTAGTGGTGAATGGACATTGCCTTCGGGTATACCATGCACCATTAACTAAGGAGGAGTTCTTGAAGTATATTCCATTGGATGTACACATAATGGAAGAGAATTTCTCTTCAATATCAGATTCAGAGTGATGATAAAAAGTTTGACAAAAAGAAAAAAAAGAAAAAAAATACAAAAAAAGAAAAAAGAAGAAGTCTTGTTTGTGAACTTCCTTCTTGGGTACAAGCAAGAGAAGAAAATTTAAAAAAAAAAAAAAAAAAAATTTATAGTAGAGGCATGTCCCACAAAATGGGGATACATGAGGACAAGCATCAATTTCAGCAAGGAAGAGGAAAAATGAAGCTAATACTTCATTTATAGCAATAAGGAGGCAATTATGATGTAAGAAGATTCTTACTGCTCATTTAGAAAGGAAGGTTGCATCAATGTTGTAGGTTTCAACAGAAAGAGATGGTGTTTTCATACAATAATTGACATGTTTTTGCAGAATAAGGATTGGTCTTATCCAAATAAGAGTGAAATATGTTCTCTCTCATTGAAACACTTGAAAAAAAAAGGACAGAAGTTGGTTGAAAACCAGAAATGGTAGCCTCTTCTGATGAAAAAAAATGAAAAAAAAGAGATGAAATAAAAAAAATGAAAAAAAATGATGAAAAAAAATTAAAAAAATGAATAACTCAAGAGTGAAAACCTTCTTGGAGGCACTACTGAGTTGGCTTGCATGAAAACCGATTTTTCGGCATGCATTGCCTTGTTGATCTATCCATCATTGTTCCACCATTGTACAAATATCACACTACACATGTGTTATGTTTGTTTATGTTTTCAGATAGCCTACTAACAATCATCAAAAGTAGCTTGTAAGGTGCATGACCAATTTTTAGGATAGTAAGGTATGTGTTTCTTGCATTTAATTCATAGTAAACATTTAGCATTTAGTGTATGATAGTCGGTATTTGGTATAAACTATTCATACAATATTGACAAGTTGAAAAAGGAACATTTTCAAGATGTCAAGAAACACCCCCTTATGCCCTTAATTGCATGGAAATTCCAAAACTATGCAAAAACTTGATTTTGGGACAGACATGGTAGCAATTCTATTTCAATTTGTAGGGCAAATTTCAAAAGGAGAACTGCAAGTTTATATCTCACAATTGTCTGATAAATTGAAGGAGGATAATCAACAAAATGCACCTAAAGGTTCTATTTTAGTACTACTGGAATAAAAAAGCAACATACAAAACATAGAATAGCATCTAAAAAAAATGATGAAGAAGGGATTTTTGATGTTATGAAAGACTTATACACTCTAGATATGGTCCCACAATAGAATTTGTAGCTAACTTTTGCATAGGTCATTTCTACATTTTTTTTGAAGATCTTCGGAATGAGCAGACATCTTCGAAATGAGAAATATAGTCTCTTCGGAATGAGCAGACATCTTCGGAATGAGAAATACAGTCTCTTCGAAATGAATAGATATCTTTAGAATGAGAAATACAGTCACTTCGAAATGAGCAGACATCTTCGGAATGAGAAATATAGTCTCTTCGGAATGAGCAGGATATCTTTGAAATGAGCAAAAATTGTACCAGAATTGCTGAAAATGCTATAGAATAGCAAAAAGAGTATGGTACATCAAATATTGAGGTTTATAAGGCTCTACCACAAGTAAGTACATCCCTTAAGCATTTCAAATCAAATATTTTTTTATCAATTTTGTTCAAAAGGTGCAAACAACAAAAATAAGCATTCAAGCTGAAATGTTGTTAAGAACAGAAAATTTCATCAGTAGTAGTGCATCTGCCAAATACGGTTCCACAATAAGACTATTGCAAGATGAATCACATGATATCAAGCCTTTAAAATGTACCTTGTAGCACTAAAACTTGTAGAAAAATAGAAAAAAAAAGTCATACATGTGCTTAATTGAAAAATACTTGATATAGTGCAGCAAGGAGGAATTTCTCAGTTAGCAGGTAGCAAAGGATGTTCACAAGAATAAAACATGCATATTACTATGGCCTACTAAGATGCATGAGGGCATGCATCAGTTCAAGTTGGGAGGGATGATGAGGCCCAAAAATACCTCATTATTGCACAATGTTTGACTACCATATGATAAGTTAATTGCCAAATACTTGACTAAAATATACTATTTGTTAAGTGTTTGTATGATTTTATGTTAAGAATACTATATCTCTATTTTTTACTATTTTCAGCATTTTGTGACTGATTTTGATTGATTAAGTAGCAAGTAAAAACATGCATTTCAATTAACCAAATGTGGTATGCTGATATCCATTAACTTCTCAATGGTTTTTGAATGTTTTTATGCCCTTCAACTTGTTTCAAATCCACATTGAAGCCAAAATTTTAAGACTGTCATAAATCTGAAAATCTAAAAAAAATAGCCATATAAAAATTAGCAAGTTGTCACTTTATAGGAACACCTTGAAGTTGTCAATAAAAGCATGAGAATATGGATGGAATGAGTTTATAAGTACTATAGAAGACATCTGACCTATTTAGAAGCATTCCCACATGGTCTAAATAGGCAACAACAGGGTATAATAGAGCAGAGACAATTGTGCAACACTATTGCACTATTTCAGCATGGTTACTTGGTGAATAAAGTGTATAAATTCAGTAGAAACTTGATGTACTCCTTCATGTTGATATTTGAATAATTTTTCCATGTTCTAATTTGTTTGAATTTGCAAGAAATGCCAATATTTTACAACTGTGCAGCAGAGCTGGAAAATGCAGTAATTTACTATGTAAATTTTGACAAGCTACCAATGAATAACAAGGCATGGAATTCACACATGGAGAGGAATGAAGGCTATTGTAATTTTATCCTGAGGGCTAATCCAACTGAGAAATGTAGCTAAAATAACTTGAAGAGCACATAGTTGTTCATTTTGAAGATCTTCGAAATGAACAGACATCTTCGGAATGAGAAATGCAGTCTCTTCGAAATGAGCCACTTATCTTCAAAATGAGAACAAAAAGTGTTTTTTTACTTGACTAATTTTTGATGATGGAAAAATGGAAAGAAGGTTGAAAATGTTAAAATAAAATATCTCCCATCTAACTTTGTCGTCCTTGCCGTCCAAAGCCACCATTCATGAAAAAGATCAATTTGGTCCTCTTCTAGGATAAACCCAGAAAAACTACAACATAATATAAAGTTGTTTGCAAGATAAAAATGACATATTATGAAGTGGAGAAAGATATGTGAGATATTTTTAGACTTCTCCCACATACTCCCACCACTAAATATGCTTTCTAAGGGCTAATGACTACTACTGCAACACAAACTATCCAGATTTGCATTTATTTCAGATCCAAAATTATTGGCAAATCACTGTAAAGCAGCACATAGGCTGATTTGAGTATGGGATATATTGTAAATATTTATATAAATAACACAACCCCATCCTTGGTTGAGCCAGTTAGGAATTATAATAGAGGAGAGTTTTCAATAGCAGCAATTAGGACTGTACAACAATTTTTTGTAACAGTTTTAGCATGTTCTGTCATCAATAAAAGTGCAGCTATTTTATCATTTTCTGTTTTGAGTGTTAATTATTTAAGGAGTGATTTTCACCTCCTTCTAGATCAGGAAGTATGGGCCCACTTTTAGATCTAGAAGAAGGGATTTTATGACAGGTTTTAATCTGTAATTTTACTACAGCATAATTAATAGATTGCTTGTCAGATTTCATTTTCTTGTTTTTATTTGGTATTATGTGATTTATGTTTTCTATTATGTTTGTATACAACATTTGTGTGTATGTTAGCTGATGAATTATATTAAGCATTTTTCCTTTGGTTTCCATGTTTTCCCTATTTTCTATTTTAGTAACTTTCCATTTTTTCAGCATATTTCATTTTACTGTCAATTCCTATAGCAGAAGCTTGACGAAATTTTGTGGTAGGGCATTGACAGGTTTTTTTTAGAATAAGTTTCATTTACAAACATCATTTCAATTATGCAAGAGTAACTATATTTCAATTTTTCAAAAGTAGATTAGATTTCAATTTAGCAATTTCAATTCATGCAATTATAGTTAATTGTTAAATTCTGCAATTTAGATTTAGTTTTCAATTCCTATAATTTATTTTAGTTTCCATTCTTTAGACTAGGTTTAGTGTGACACCAAAAGGCTAAACCAAAATTTGCTTCACCAATAAATGCTTGAAATATGAATACCTGAATTATACTCTACCATAGCCTTCTATCGTAGACAGCCTTGGACACCACCCTAGATTGACAAATCATTGATATTAAATGATGAGACTCAATGACACTCATTAATCACTCCAATCTAGTCTCAAGAAAACACACCTAATCAATTCACTGCAACTAATCAAGAATAATTTGAAATGAACCTTCAAATGTTCTATAAATTAACTACAATTATTATTGTACGATTCAGTCTTCTTTTCACTTTCCAAGGTAGATAATAGGTATTTTATAGATAATTAATATTTGGAATCTAATAAACTTGTAGTGTGCAAATGAACCTCTAAAAGGAACATTTTTTATTTTGCACTTCTGAAGATTGTAATTTAGGTTGCGATTTTAATCTATATTAAGGTGCTTTAACAAATTTAAAAAAGTAATCCAATTAATGAATCTACTTGCACCAATAGTTGCTTACCTTTTTCTGAAAGCTTTTGTAGCTTCTATAGAGGATGTAGAGCTTGGTGTCTTACATCACCAAGTTTCTACCTTGAGTAAGATATTTTAGCTCTTTGTAGACTATTTTTAATAGCTCCTTCACAAAACTATAGTCTCAAAATTCCTTTCATGAACCTAATATTTGGTGAATTTTTTATCCTCTTGTGGTCTCCTCCTTCTATTGTAGATTTGGAGAAGTTTGTGTCTCTGAAGTAGTGTCCTCTTATTGTGGGAGGCAATATTCAATATTCTAGTTTTGGGTAGCTTCTTCTATCTTCAAGTCTTCTTGTCAAATTCTGACTTCAAGTAGGATATTCTTCTCAAGATTCTAAAATATCTTGAGGTCTTCATTAGATTCTTCTTCCACTCAAATTTGGCACTCCTTACCAATTTCTCATCCTCTTGGGCTTGTTTTCAGGGCAAAAATTGTTCCAAATCCTTCACTATCAAGAGCTTCTCCTCTATAGTGGATTTCTCTAGTGAGTTATTCTTTGATGATTTCCTCAGCATGGCTCTCCTAGCTTTTTACTAGATGCTCATCGAGACCTCACCAAGGTATTTGATATTGTAGCTTCTTTTGGTCTTCCTTGAGACCTTATCTTCAACCTTCTACTTTAGGAAGTGTTGGTTGTGAGATCTTCTCCAGAATTTCTAATTTACTACTTTTGGATTCAAGCAGGACTCTCCTAGTCCTTATTCTTATTCCTTATATGGAATTTCTTCAATGATATATCCTTATAATATCTTTTGCTTCAGGTGTTGGATTGATTTTGAAGAGGCTGCTCTTCCTAAATTTCTTATAGGAAGCTTTCCTGACTTATTGGATCTCATTTATCTATAGCAAAAATATTAGTACTAAAATCTGCTTCTGAATTAAGTACTCTCTTTTGGAGTCTTCTTTAGGAAAAAGGCATCTATGGTCTATTTCAGTATCAAGTATTATGTAGCCTTTTATTCAATATTAAGGCTTTTGTGGCCTTTTCTTTTGGATCAAGTATTTTATGGCTTTTTCTTCTAAATCAAGGCTTCTATGGCATTTTCCTTTTTGTGAAGTTATTAAATATAGCAATGGAGATATCCTATCTCCTGAATTCACCATGATTATTTTCTAGAAGTTTCTTTTGAAGTATTCTACCTTCTGCAACAACTAATATTTACACTATGAAGGCACTCCAACCTTTGAGCAACAAAGTTGAGGTTTCCTAACTTTCTATTTTAGGATGTGTTCCAATCATCCAAGAATTAATTCCTTGCAATAAAATAAACTTCAAGTAAATATTTCTAGATCTCTTATATGAGCTTCACTATTTGTTTCATCAAACTAGTGGATAAAATGTTGAGTACTAGTCTTCACAAGTTTTTCTACAACTCTGTGAAAAGACTCTAGCCATATGCAATCTTAGTATTTCTAAAATTGATATTTTATTCAGTCCTCATTTGCAGCTCTCCCTAATTCTATCGCCTAGATTATTCTAATAATTTTTGACAATAACTGGTCCAATGTCATATCAAATTGACAAAAAACTTAGGGTCAATGATAATGGTAATTTTCCTATTGATCTACCATAGCTTGATCTACTGTAGCTCTGATACCACTGTTAGCTTTTGATACATGCAATGGGAGATAGCATTCACATGATGTAGAATAATAAGAAAGAAATTAAATCTATGAGATAACTAAAATATGTTATAAACAGAAATTAAAAAATGAGTACAATAGTAGCTATGGAGGAAATGAACACTCCATGATACAAGCTACTACTCAATAAATGAGCTCTAAGCTTATAGCTCACACACACTACACTACTGTCTATCCTAAACTACTGTAATCCTACACTACTATGTTATCTCTTCTATATATATGGCCCTTTATATAGGAAGATAATTTTCTTGGCCAACACTCTACCTAGTTGTACAAGTGTACACCTTACAAATTTACACTTGTGAATTTATTACATTGCATAAAGTAACTAGATAACTTCCCCCTAAAGTAATCAAATGTCCTAAGTATGTACTATGAAAGGTACAATTACATGAACCAAATATTGTAATATAAGATATTTCTAACATACCCTTGTATTACAATATTTGGGCATTGAAGACTTTAGTTTTCAATGTGGATTTTCCTCTTAAATATTGAATTCTAGTTCTTCTTCTCTGATTTCTATAATATGTTCAAGAAAGTTGTTAGTATCTTCAAAATTTTTCATTCTTGCTAAAAGAGCTTTGATTTCATAATCATCTGTTGGTTCTTCTACTTCTTCAATTTGCGCTATCCTCTAATCTAGATGTCCTTTTTTTTTTTTTCTTTTTGATACTCCAATTGGGGATAATTGGTTGGATGCTAAAATTTTTGCTGACAAGGATTTTAATATTGTAGTGTCTGAAATTGGTTCCCATTGTTCATCTAATTTCCTTGATTATGATTCTTGGGATTGAACTTGCAATAGCTGGTATTGTGGCCTTTTCTCATGCATATATGATAATACTTTTTGTACCATGGTTTTTGTCCTTTTGATGAAGAAGAAATGTTTCCCTGTGGATTATCTTTAGACGTAAATGCAGTGTCAGACATATCATATTTAATTATATTTTCCACTCCATATTCCTATATAATATTGACTAAGTCATCAAAATATGTATATTTACTTATAACTTGTAAAGATGTTACCAAATGTTTATAGTTTTCTAGAAGTGCTCTCATGGTTACTTGAGTAATAAGTTCATCCTTAACTATTTTTCCTAAGGTGAATAATTTCCTTTTGATATCAGCTACTTTTAATAGGAACAATTCTATGCTTTCTCCATTGTTCATTTTTAATGAATTAAATTGACTTTGAATATGAAGAGTAGTTGCCTTATTATTTCCTTCAAAAAAATTTCTAGGCTTGTCCATGCATTTGAAGATGATTTTGCTGAACCGATATAGGGTTGTATTTCATAAATGATAGCAAAGGTTATTATCATTAGAGCCTTTGAATCATTTTATACAAATTTTAGGATTTCAATATCATCTATAGTAGGTATTTGAGCTTTCCCTTTGACAATATCCCAAATTTTTCATATACCAAAATATCTTTCACTTTATTCTTCTAGGAGAAATAATTAGGACCCTTGAGTAGCTGAGATTCTACTAGAAAGAGTTTATTTGAAGCCATTTAAGTTTCCTAATACCAATTCTTATGTTTTTTAGAATGCCTTATGACTCCCTAGTATGTTTTGGATAAGCTATAAAGTGCTTCTATAAATTTTAGTTCAATTTTGGTTGTTTTTGTAAAGTTTTGTAAATACCAAAATCAACTTCTATTATCCTTATTGCTCCTTTTGAACTAAGAAATTTTCACAAATTTAAAGAGGTTTTAATGTATCTTTTGTCTCGATTTGAGAATATTTGAGACAAGTAAATTGATAATTTCCAACCTTTGAAAAAACTTTAATAAACCTCTTATAATGGATTTTGAAATTTGATATTAATTTTTCTAATTTCCAATAAATCAATTTGATGTAGTAGACCTTATGACTCCAAAATTTGGAAAATTAGAAAATATAATAATATTTGCAAAGTATTAAATAGTTCAACCTAAGTAGAAAACCTTACATCTCCTAGGTTAGCTTGCAAATATTATTTTGATTTTTGGTAAGTTATCTTCTATGTCTTTTTCTTTCACAACTTTAAAATATATCCTTGATTCTAATAGCACTTGCCTTATATCTCCTATTTTTTAAAGAAATATTAATGAGATAATTCGCTTTCCTTAGCTCCTTGTATTCACACTTGAATAGCACTAGTTTTGATTGAGTATAATAGTCCGTTTGAATACCCTTTTTGTGGTGCTTGAGTTGAAGAATTTGGATGGGCCAAGTGTGGTATGGTTGAGTGAGAAATGGTCAGGCTTGTTCTTCAATGCTGGAGAGTATGATGTTGGTAATATGTCCTTCTATGGAGCTTTAAATGCTCCTTGCTCCCTTTCTTCCACATTGTGCTAGAACTAGTTTGACTACGATATTTCCTCCTTTATTTTGACTATAATTTACTCTCATCTTCACCATTTTCTTGCTTCAAAATTAGACTACATTTATTGGAGGTCAAGCGTGGCCAAGTGTCTTTTCCATTTCTTGAGAGCGTTGTCACTCATGTAACACCAATATCTTCTTGCAATGCTTTTGTGGTGCATGTTACACCTTTGTAATGTATGAGAATTTCCTTTGGCACTTGTAACTCCCCTTTGATGGTCTCTTGAGTATTAGAAATTGAGACACACTAGAGAATATTATGCCAAGTGGCATTTAGTCTTCTTGCATAATACTTTTGATGTAACACCTTCAAGAAGGAAATTGTAATTATCTTCCTCCTTAGCTTGCTTTGTTTTCGTGGGTAGCAAGCAACCTATTCTTATACAAGTGGCTTCATGAGGCATCTTGGAGCTTAGATCATGGATGATAGTGCTTCCTTTTGTGGATTTTACTCTCAATGTAGCATTCATCCTCTTTTTTATTCTTACCTTCAATGTGCTGCTTGTTATGTTGCTTGTTCACCTTGGTAGGAGTGGAATCTTGATGCTATTTCTTCATCGATGAGATATCTTTTGTCTACATAAATAAGATTCTTCTTTTTATCTTCTTAGATGCCCTTTATAATATTAATTTAATTTACATAAATCACTTTGATGAGCTTCCTTTGTCTTGCAGGTTCATTTGTAGAAAGTATGCTCTTTCGATGGTTGAAGAGTGCTAATATTTCAGCCCTTCTTTGTCTAGATTTTTCTTTACCTATTGTGCCATTTGAGGTACCTTAAAATCTACTCCTTTCCCTGCATATAATGTACTATAGAAGTGCAATACCATGTAACCTTTACATTTATATAAAACCCTTTTTTATTTCACCTTTTATTGAACTCTTTTGTAGGCCTATAAATCTGATTTTGTAGAAAATTTTATGAGTGCATTATGAGGGTTTTGAGGATGTCTCTTTGGCTAGAATCCTTACCCTCTTTTCTTGGATATTTTATGGTGAATCCAAGCCTTGTAAATGCTGTAAAATAGAAGCTTTCTTTTAGTTGCACTAACCCCTTTAGTGATTTGGATTTGAGACTCACCAAGTCTCAATCTTTGAAGCTTCTTTTTTGTTAGTTTTTCTTTGGTTTTACTAACCAAATTTTGTGGCTTCCATTGACCACTAAGAGTTGAAAATTTTTGTGCTTTAAGAGTGTCTTTAGACACTTGATGCAAACTAGATTTTATACATTTTTTTTAATGCACAAAATTAATTTTTTTTAGAGTAATAATAGTGCAAATGAATATAAAAAATTCTACTTTTTAATGCACTAAAAAATTACACCTTATCACTCCAATCTAGTCTCAAGAAAACACACTTAATCAATTCACTGCAACTAATGGAGAATAATTTGAAATGAACCTTCAAATGTTCTATAAATTAACTACAATTATTACTGTATGATTCAATTTTCTTTTCACTTTCCAAGGTAGATAATAGGTAGTTGATAGATAATTAATATTTGGAATCTAATCAACTTGTAGTGTTCAAATGAACCTCTAAAAGGAACCTTTTTTATTTTGCACTTTTGAAGATTGTAATTTAGGTTGCGACTTTAATCTGTATTAAGGTGCTTTAACAAATTTAAAAAAGTAATCCAATTAATGAATCTACTTGCACCAATAGTTGCTTACATTTTTCTGAAAGCTTTTGTAGCTTCTATAGAGGATGTAGATCTTGGTGTCTTACATCACCAAGTTTCTACCTTGAGTAAGATATTGTAGCTCTTTGTAGAATATTTTGAATAGCTCCTTCTTCACCAAACTATAGTCTCAAAATTCCTTTCATGAACCTAATATTTGGTGAATTTTTTATCCTCTTGTGGTCTCCTCCTTCTATTGTAGATTTGGATAAGTTTGTGTCTTTGAAGTAGTGTCCTCTTGTTGTGGGAAGCAATATTCAATATTCTAGTTTTGGGTAGCTTCTTCTATCTTTAAGTCTTCTTGTCAAATTCTGACTTCAAGTAGGATATTCTTCTCAAGATTCTAAAATATCTTGAGGTCTTCATTATATTATTCTTCCACTCAAATTTGGCACTCCTTACCAATTTCTCATCCTCTTGGGCTTATTTTTAGGACGACAATTGTTCCAAATCCTTCACTATCAGGAGCTTCTCCTCTATAGTGGATTTCTCTAGTGAGTTATTCTTTGATGATTTCCTTAGCAAGGCTCTCCTAGATTTTTATTGGATGCTCATCGAGACCTCACCAAGGTATTTGATCTTTTAGCTTCTTTCGGTCTTCCTTGAGACCTTATCTTCAACCTTCTACTTTAGGAAGTGTTGATTGTGAGGTCTTCTCCAAAATCTATGATTTACTACTTTTGGATTCAAGCAGGACTCTCCTAGTCCTTATTCTTATTCCTTATATGGAAGTTCTTCAATGATATATCCTTATAATATCTTTTGCTTTAGGTGTTGGATTGATTTTGAAGAGGCTGCTCTTCCTAAATTTCTTGTAGGAAGCTTTCCTGACTTAATATATCTCATTTACCTACAAAAAAAATATTAGTACTAAAATATGCTTCTGAATTAAGTACTCTCTTTTGGAGTCTTCTTCAGGATAAATGCATCTATGGTCTATTTCGATATCAAGGATTATGTAGCCTTTTATTCAATATTAAGTATTTTGTGGCATTTTCTTTTAGATCAAGGATTTTATGGCTTTTTCTTTTGAATCAGGGCTTCTATGGCCTTTTCCTTTTTGTGAAGTTCTTAAATATAGCAATGGAGATCTCCTGTCTCCTGAATTCACCATGATTATTTTCTAGAAGTTTCTTTTGAAGTATTATCCCTTCTGCAACAACTAATATTTACACTATGAAGGCACTCCAACCTTTGAGAAACAAAGTTGAGGTCTCCTAAATTTCTATTTTAGGAGGTGTTCCAATCATCTGATAATTAATTCCTTGCAATAAAAGAAACTTCAAGTAAATATTTCTACATCTCTTATATGAGCTTCACTAGTTGTTTCATCAAACTAGTGGATAAAATGTTGAGTACTAGTCTTCACAAGTTTTTTTGCAACTCTGTGGAAAGACTCTAGCCATATGCAATCTTAGTATTTATAAAATTGATATTTTATTCAGTCCTCATTTGTGGCTCTCCCTACTTCTATCACCTAGATTATTCTAATAAATTTTGACAATAACTACTCCAATGTCATATCAAATTGACAAAAAATTTAGGGTCAATGATAATGGTGATTTTCCTATTGATCTACCATAGCTTGATCTACCGTAGCTCTAATACCACTATTAGATTTTGATACATGCAATGGGAGATAGCATTCACAAGATGTAGAATAATAAGAAAGAAATTAAATCTATGAGATGACTAAAATATGCTATAAATAGAAATAAAAAATGAGTACAATAGTAGCTATGGAGGAAATGCACACTCCATGATACAAGCTACTACTGAATAAATGATCTCTAATCTTATAGCTCACATACACTGCACTACTGTCTATCCTACACTACTATAATCCTACACTACTATGTTATCTCTTCTATATCTATGGCCCTTTATATAGGAAGATAATTTTCTTGGCCAACACTCTACGTAGTTGTACAAGTGTACACCTTACACATTGACACTTGTGCATTTATTACATTGCGTGAAGTAACTAGATAACTTACCCCTAAAGTAATATAATGTCCTAAGTATGTACCAAGGAAGGTAAATTTACATGAGCCAAATAATGTAATATAAGCTATTTATAACATCATAGTCCTCCAAATATATATTGTAGTCACTTGGATCCCTATGCTACCATAAGTACTCTTCCATGTATGGGTGGTTACATCTCAAGATTTACTTCTGATTTAAATCCCTCTATAATATGTGCTTCTAATTTACGTTACTAGCATCATGATGTTCATGTTATATACATCTTCATCCTAATATTTGAGGGTGCTAATCCACATGGATCATGGTCAATATGGATAGAATTATTCATCTACATCATATCCTTGAATAAGGTCATGTCACATTAGCTACTAATAAGTTGGGAATCCATGCTTATCAATGGTTTTGAAGGGACCACCAACTAGATTCTTCTTTTTTATAGCTTAATTACAAAGCATGATTTCATTTAAGGTTTGAAAAGGGATGTTCAACATCATATGTGGTTCCTACTATGAAAATGAATCATACAAGGATGGTTGAGTATTATAAAGAGTTCACAAGTCATACCTACTAATTGGATCTAGTAGTGGTGGTATCAATATTTTCCCATGGTCTTAATGGTAAAATCAATAAGAAGTCAACATGCCTAATCCCTATACCTCTAAAGAAGATCAACATATATATTTGGAGGTAAAACAAAATATCTAAGAGTTTAGTTAATAAATTCAATGTACATTAAACCCGTGATGACCTCACATTAGTAATCACCATAGCAAGTGCTCTTAGGGATTATTTTTTTTCAAATATCATTCTCACCATCCTAGATATTAGAACTATGATGAATGCAATAACATAAATTGAAGGTAGACAATAAAAGTGCTAGATGAAGACATTACAATAGAAGAAATCAACTAAATTAGATGAGGTTGAACATGAGGATGATACCATGGATATTTCTACTAAGACCCTTATGGTACTCCAAGCTCACCATACTATCAAGCTCCAATGATTCATCTAACAATAACATGTAAATGTGTTGATTGATTTAGGTAGCACACATAACATTATTTATAGTAAAACAATAATACCTTTGAGATTGATATAAATTCTCTAATTTAAGGTAAATTTCAAGCATTTATTGTAAGCTAGGGTACCACCCAATGTGTGGTTCAAATGGCCAACATTCCAAATGAGGGATTATACTTGGTTAGGAAATATATTTGCCACAAATCTGAATACTGTAGATATCATCTTAGAAGTACAATGAATCTCTTAGCTTGGTTATGTTGCTACTAATATACAATAATTTTATATCTAATGGATAGAGAATGTAAGGTTCATTTGTCTCCAAGGAATCCAACCTCCTCCCTTCAAGGTGATTAGTTACCACAATATGGAAAATATATTGAAGAAATATGGTCATGGATTATTTTACCAAGTTAATTGCATTGAGGATTATATTTTGGATCCACTTCTTCTAGATCTTAGGCTTGGAAAAAAATATGGATCATTATGAAGAGGTCTTTTGCAAGCCCATGTGTTTTAGGAAGTTAAACACCAAGTGTGCATAAAATATTGAAGCAAGGAATAATACATCCAAGCATCAATCCTTATTCCTATTTGATGATTATTATAAGATGTAGGGATAATTAGTGGTGCATATTCCCTATTTTTTGACCTCTCAACAAGATCACCATAAAATACAAATTGTATATCCTTGTTATAGATGATTTATTGGATGAATTTCATGATTCTAAATACTTTACAAAACTAGACTTGCATTTAGGGTTCCATCAAATTAGAGATTAAAAAAAAGACATCATTAAGACTACTTTTCACATATATTACAGTCATTATGGGTTCTTAATCATGTACTTTGTATCAATAATTCTCCTTCCACTTTCCAAAGTCTCATGAATTCTACCTTTCATAATTTTATTTCTAATTGTGTACTAGTTTTTATTGATGATATCTTAATCTATAGAAAGTCCTTGGAAGACCTTATACTTCATGTGTACAAAATTATTCATTTATCATAATAGGAAAAACACTTAATCAAAAGTTCAAAATATTCCTTTGGGGTCCATAAGGTAGAATACTTGGATCTTATAGTATCTTGTTCAGTGATAATTTTACCCTATTGCAAAATCATACTCACAGTCAGGATTTTGTTAGAAAACCCTCTCTTGCAAAGAAATTCAAATTTATCCAAGGTTATTATTTACTTAATGTGTGCTTGTATAATTATAAAAATGTGCTAAATATGTGCTAAAATACCTTAGAGGTGCAAGTAATTGTTAACAAGGGGCTTGTGTTGGTATTACTTTGATTTTTCCATGCTCTTTATTGTTCATGAAACTTAGAAGAAAAGAAAATGTGATGTGATTGACCCTCTTATGACCATCATGGAATGGTTCTTTAATTCATTTTATCTTGAAGTGTTTTAGGTAAATTTTATCTTCTTTTGTTAACCAGATTTTAACAAAATTTATCTTCCATTTTTAAGATTTTCTTTGAGCATAAAAGAAAAGACTAAAATATATATCTAAAATGTGAGTATTGAATGATGATTGGATTTATTTTATTTTGATTTGTGAATGGATTTTATCTTGCTTTGTTTAAGATCTGTTTGAGAATAAAAAATAACTAAAATCTAACTTTGCAATATAGTAGCCTTAGAATAGCACCTTAATGATTCATTTTAATGAAATTTTGGAAGTTATTAAAATTTCCCTCTTTCACATTAAATGAAATTAATTTTCTTGTCTTTAATAGTGCAAAGTTTGAATTCAATATTTCCTTCTAAAAGTGAATTTATGCATAACTTAAAATGTAAATTTCCTCTTAGTAGGGTGAATTTGTGTGGAAACTTGAAGATTGCAAAATTCCTAAAAAAAATGTGAACTTTGTTAAGCTTATTGGAAAATGATATAACCTGTAGAGTGTGAAAAAAAATGTGATTCGGAACCTTAAAATAAAATGCCTTAAAATGTGTCCAAATAATTTAGCATATTAGTCTTAATCAACAAAATTATCTGGTTGTTCTAATTACTTCAAAACCCAGATTTCAATACAAACAAATATAAACCTCCTCGGGTTTTGAGTGTTTTGTTGAATTTTAAATAAAATAAAATGAAATAGAAAAATGACAAAAGCTAGGGTTAGAGAAAAAAAAGTGTAAAAATATAGAATATGAAATAGAATGCTGAAAATTATCAAAGGAAACTACTAAAAACTAATCCCTCATATTCTGCATAAAATGTTAGATCATGAACACTAAAAAAAACCAGGTTAGACCTGCATCCACACAATCTAAATCTCGTTAAGTGAAAGAGTCTAAGGGGTAAATCATACATTAAAAACACTTAAATTATGCTACCATATCTATGCATAAAACACCATTAAATGTACCCAATACATGTAGATAAAATATGCAATAAAACTTCTATTATGTTCAAAGACTCTTTTTCTACATACAAGGTGAGACCTAATATTGATAGTAGCTTGAAGACTTCCAATCCTTCTTCACACCTCCTGTTCCAAAAAATTCCAACACCTATTCTATGCATTGAATGGCATTTAAAAAAAATTAAACTCTTCACTTTCCATTCCTTCATTTCCCATCTGCTTGGCCCAACTTGGTAATCGTTTCATATATTTTTTTAAACAAAATAAAACAATAGAGAAAGAACAAAAATGTGTTTCAACTCTGTAACACTTCTTCCAACTAAAAATTCATCTTCCTTAATTCATCATGCGGTAATGTTTAGTTATTATTCTTGCGTAACTGCATGTTATATATGACACATGGTAACACTTTTATAGTGGTAGCTATTTTAACTCACTTGAAGACCTGGGAAAATATGAGGCTCATAATTACTGAATATAATCAAAATTCACCCACATGACATTTTACTGGGTGACCCTAGTGAAGAGCACACTAGGTTGGTCTCAACCTGTGAATGATGTACTCTTTAACTGGAGACTTACCTTGGACACCTCATTATTCTCGTTCTTGACTACCATATTTTGATATTGCTAGTAGGGGTAAATGTATCATACGTCTAGCCTTATTCTATCCCATCGTACATGGCAAACCTCTACACACTATAACAAACATCATCTTCTCTAATATATTTTTTGGCTCCCTCTATGATTTGACACCAACTGAATGAGCAATATGATGGCAATGATGGTCCAAAACATGTCTCAGGTTATAGTTTGGTGGATGTGGAAGACATTCGTTGCCACGGTGATAGCACTAAAATATAGGTTGGTGCTCTATGTTATCTTGATTAATAGTGGTGATCCACTTCACTACCAAATTTCTCTGTAATTTTTGAACAACTTGTTATCCACTATACAAATATTATTATCTTGAAATTCAAATTATCAAAAACCGAATTATCTCCATTCTCATTAACCAATGACATATTTTTTTTGACATGCAGCATGAGGAACTCTTGAACACTACTCTATATGGTAAGCCTAGCCCTATGATAGAATATCCTAATTGCAACTCCCAAAGAACTGATCCTTACTAAAATATTGGCTTCTCATATATGTATTCACCATGAGTTCACTATTGTCGACATGATACCTTGAATTTCAATCTCATCTGCATCCTTTGACCAGTATTAATGATTTTTGAACCTACATTCACCTTTTATGTCTCAACACATCACTGTTGGGATCTAAATCATCATAAAGAAAAAGATCGATACTGCGACTGTTGTCTTCCAATTCTTTAATTAGACATACACCTACTAATCACAGTTTAGACTACAACATTGGATGAATTAAATATTGCTCTAATCCAACCTCTAAAGTAGGTTGGTATTCCTTGTCAACTAATGATGTGTTGACTCATTTAAGCTTAGTTAAATGTTTAAGAGATAGGAATATAAAGTGGTTAGGATTAAGAAATAGTAATCAAACAGTGATCGAATAGAGTTAACAACATAGGCATCTACAAGAAAACCCATCTTACAAAATACTTTTCGGTGTCCCACACTTATTTATTTATTTATTTATGGAAAACATCCCAAAAGGGATGCCACTTTCGGGTAAGACCCAAGGAGGTAGGGGTATCCATTCCGCCAAAAATGCCTAGGACTCGAACCTAGCCTACCACCTTTGACATACTCAAGGAGCAAAAAAACACATAAAACCAATTTAAAAATAAGTAAATAACAACAAAAATAATAAAATAAAATAAAAAACATGCTCCTTGAGTGTGTCAAAAACAAAATCACAACCAAACACGCACAATAAGATAAAAGAAACCACAACACAAACTACATATAAAAACACAAGAACCACATAACAAAACACAAACAAGACAAAAACAACAGAACACTACAAAGACATAACCAAAAAAAAACAAGAAAAATAAACACAACCAAAACCTAAAAAATTAAAAAAATAAAATAAAAATAAAAATAAAAATCAACCAACAATAGACAATAAAAAAAAAAAAACATAGAAAACACTCACCCATAAAAACACAAAATAACACAAACAAAGAGAAACCCAAGAACAAGAATGAAAAAAACATAAGAACAATAACAAAAAACATAAAAAAAAAAACAAAACAACAAAAACACAAGAACAACAAAAAAAAACACAAAGAACACAAAAACAAAACAAAATAAAAAAACCCACCCACCTTAAAAAACTAAACAAAAAAGAAATAAAAAATGAACAAAACAAAGACCTATCTAGACCAGAAGACTATTAAGGCAATAATCAATAGAGGAAACAAAATAAAGAATAGAATGAGCTAGAGAACTAAAAAAAACTGAATGAACCAAAGAGAAGCAAAAAAAAAAACAAGAAGAAACTAGGTACCTTCAGAACTGGAGCCATCCAAAGAAATTATAGAAAGAAGAGCTTCCCTAATTTGAGAAGCCCACCATATAGGAAGGTGGCCATAACAAGTAAGATCACATTTGTACAAAGCCCAATTAGCTAAAGCATCAACACTCTTGTTTTGATCTCTGACCACATGATTGTAATCAACTTTCAAAAATCCCATCTGGATTAACCGAATCTTCTCAATAATTCTTTTTATTCTCCAATCCACATTCTGATTCTTAGAAGGATTCTTCAAGAGATTAATCATAAGTTGAGAGTCAGAATCAACTAACACATTTTCCCATCCAAACTTAGTAGCCTCCTAAAGACCTCTGAGGATACCATACCCCTCAGCAAGGTTATTGGAAAGAATACCCAAATTCTCAAGCAAAAGTAAAAACCAAGGAGCCATCTAAAATTCTACCAATTCCTCCCACACTGGCTTTTCCAGGGTTCCCTCTAGAGGCTCCATCAGTATTGACTTTTCCAAAATCCTTAGGAGGAGGTTGCCAATTTCTATTCCTATCCATATTACTAATACTCACATTCCCTTTAATTTGGTTGCCCTTATAAGGTTTAATCTTCAATCTTTGCATCACTTGATCCCATCTTTGGTGGGATTTTTGGGGGTGATTAAGGAGATGATTGACTAATTAAACTAAGTTGGCTATGGTATTTTTCCAAATATAGTGAATATCCTTCCTATATTGATTAAAAATTTGGTTGTTCCTTTTATTCCAAATATTCCAAAGAAGAATGGTAGAACCCATCCAAACTAACTGCCTACTAAAATGATCAACACCCTCTTGATTAGGCCAATCCCTCCAGAGCTGTTCAAAAGTAAAAAAATTGGACCACTGTAAGACAAGTAAAGTGGCCATTCTCCTCCATAGCTCCTAGGCTAAAGTACACTCAATAAAAATATGGTTGATATTTTCTACATTCTCTTCACACATTTCACATCTAAAAGGGCCAAGAAAACCACGCTTCATAAGTTGCTCACTAGTAAGCATCCTACGATGCAATAAAAGCTAATTAAAGAACCTCACCTTAGGCCAAATATTTTGAGCCCACAATTGAGAAAATATGTCAGAAGAATGGTTGGTATTATTATGGCATAAGGTCAAATAACCTTGAGCAACTGAATACTCACCCTTAGTAGTGTTTTTCCATCCAAAATAATCTTTTTCATGGGACCAAGAGAGGGATCTCATATGAAGGATGCCTTGGATATCTTTTCTTTGCCTTTCTAGGATTTGAATAGGCCAGTCCTCAATAGGGATCCAATATCTACCAACATTTGAATTACCAGTATGGTACCGACAGTAATTAGCCACCTTTATCCAATTAGCTCGGTGAAGCTCCTCCATCCAAGGCCTCCAATCGGGAAACTAAGTTATCAAAGGCTTTTGACCATCCCAAGAGTCTATCCAAAAATTTGCATATTGACCATTATGAATGATCCAAAATAATTTTTTCTTTATAAAATCCTCACTAGTCTTAATAATTGCTAAAATAGGAGAACCTTTGGTAGGAAGTTGATAGCGAACAAGGTCTTTAGGACTTTTGTTCTCAGCATATTTAGCACGGAGATTATTGGCCCAAAGAGAATTGGGGTTATGAAACATCCTCAAATATAATTTAGTAGCTAAAGCTTTGTTGTTATTAATTGAAGACTGTAATCCTAACCCCCCTTCACTCTTAGGAAGACATAAAGTATCCCATTTCACCAAGGCCCATTTTATTTTCTCCTTAGTACCACTCCAAAGGAAACAATGACTGATTTGATCCAATTCTCAAAGAACAGCCTTTGGGATACTCAAAATGGAAGAAACATAAATAGGAAGATCTTGAAGGACTGATTTTACCAAGGTGATTCTACCCCCAGAAGAAAGCCACTTGTTGGTCCACTTTCCAATTTTCTTCTTGATTTTGTCCAACAACCAATTCCAATATTTATTTTTCTACCTTTGAATATTTATGGGAATACCTAAATAAGTGATTCGAAGAGAGGTCTTCTTATATCTTAGTTTATCCAAGACCATGGATTCCTGTCTAGTAGAGCAATGAAATAAAATAACTTTAGATTTGTCTTCATTGATCAATTGCCCAGTAGCCTTAGAAAAATAGCTAATGATTTGCTTAATATTAGAAGCTTCCTTAATTGTAGCTTTACCTAAAATAGTAGAGTCATCCATAAATTGAAGATGAGAGATAGGTCTATATCCATGAGCAATGGTAACTCCCTCAAGGGTTTTGTTTTCCCTCTTTTTGGTTATAGTCCTACCCAAGCGTTCAGCAAGAATGATGAATAAATAAGGGGATAGCGGGTCACCTTGCCTAATATCTCTGGAAGATAGGAAAGACTAAGAAGGTCTGCCATTGATAAGAACTAAGTAGGAAATTGAAGATATACATCCCATAATCCAATCCATCCAATCCTTAGAGAAACCAAATTGCCTCAAAACTTTGATAAGGAAGTGCCAATCCACTCTGTCATAAGCTTTGGATAAGTCTAACCGAATGAACATTGAAGGATAATTTTGCATATCCATGGAATGGATGGCTTCCTGAGCAAGAACTATCTCATCTACTATTTGACATCCTTCCACATAACCCCCTTGCTTTGGGGAAATAATCTTATGCAAAATAGGCTTCAACATTTCTGCCATGATTTTAGTAATGATTTTGAGAAGAACATTACATAAAGAAATAGGTCTAAAAGCTGAGATATGATCAACCTCTTGAGCTTTTGGAACAAGAGTAATATAAGTTTTATTGATAAACTTCAAAATTTCTTTGAATTTCTTGGCTTCTTCCACCACCTCTAATAAATCAACATGAAGGATATCCCAGAACCCTTGGTAGAACTCAATAGGAAAACCATCAGGACCTGGGGTTTTCCCCTTTTGCATTTTAAAAACTACTTGTTGAAGCTCATTGATAGTAACAGGAGTAGTAAAAATAGAGTTCTCCTTAGAATTTATAAGAGAAGGGATTGCTTGAAGAATATTATATTGTGAAGTTGAGTCAAGGGGAGTAGTAGCAAAAATATTGGAAAAGTAATCAACAACAATAGAGTTCATGCCATCCCAAGTATAAACAACATCTCTAGAATCTGATTTTAAGGAAGAAATAAAGTTGTGAGATCTTCGAGCTAGAAGAGATTTGTGGAAGAAATTTGTGTTTCGATCTCCTTCTTTGAGCCATTGAATTCTAGAATTTTGCTTCCATAAGATTTCTTCTCTTTTTTCCCATTCCTCTAACTGAGTTGTGAGTTTAATTTCATCTGCACTTCTCTTATCTGTGAGGCCATCTAAACAGATTTTCTTATTCAAATTTTCAATATGAGCAATAAATTCATGTTTTTTTTTATGAACATCCCCAAAATATTTCCAGTTCCAAGTCTTGATTTTGGATTTAATGTATTGCAGTCTTTTGGCAAAACAGAACATCTTAGTCCTATGCCTAGGTTTACCTTCCTTCCACCATTGTTGCACATGAGGTCTTGTTGGCATTTTTGCCACATTGATTCTCATTGATTAATGCATTAGTGTATTGTTGAAAATCTGACCTTTGATACCAGCTTTGATGCAGCTTTGGGGGAAAAGGAGAAAAAATGAGTAGAAATTGGCTAAGTCTAAAAACTGCAGCGATTCGCTGACATGTCGCAAAATCATGGTCAACGCGGTCAATGCAGGTAGGTTGGGCGGAACCGTCGCGATATCGCGACATGTTTCATTTTTGCGACTTTCAGCGGGAAAAAGGGGAGCAGCGACAAAATGTCACGAAATCGCGACGAAAAGTCCAGCCGAAGACACAAAGCAAAACTTGCAGCGCATCGCTGACATGTTCCAGAATCGCGACGTCGGGAGCTTCGAGGACTAAGGTGCTAAACTTGCAGCGATGCGCTGACATCTTATTTTCATGACGCTGATGGCTTCCAAAGCTTAAGTGCTGAAAGTGCAGCGATGCGCTGCACGTTTGCAGGGAAGTCTAAATGCTCGAAGGTTGCAGCGATGCGCTGCATGTTTCGACGAAGGCATGCAAAGGGCAGTGGTTGCAAGAGGGAGTCTAAAGCAAAAAGTGCAGCGATGCACTGCACGTCTTAAAATCGTGCGGTGATTGGCATGCAAAGGGCAAGAAGTGTTCCATTTTTGCGACCCATCCATGAAGTCGTACAAAGTGCCCAAAACATGTAGCGATATCGCTACATGTTCCATTTTCGTGTGGATAAGCTAGCGATGGAGAAAAGGAAGCCGAAGACGTAGCGATATCGCTACAGGTGCCATTTTCGTGGGTCTTCAGCAGTGAAGCGTACGGCATTAGAATATGTCACGATTTCGTGACCCGTCACGTTTTCGCGACCTGCGACTGTTTCTCGCCAAAACGCAATATGAACGGCCGAGAAGGGTTTTTGGGTTTCCGATGATTAGATGCTGCCCCGAATTTAATGATTTGTGGATTTCCAAGGCATTCAAAGTCAAAGAACCGCCCAGGCTTCCAAAATTAAAGATTTATTTGTTCGAAGCGGCTGGTCGTGGTCTATTTTAACGGTTTCATGCACATGTTCAAAAAATAAAATTTAATGAAGGCGACCGCGATTATCTTATTGTATTTAATTTTTGCCTCCTCAATGCTGTAATTAAGGGGATCGTGTGCATAATTTCCGTTGCATGGTTGTAGATCACGAGGAAGTTGGTTTTAAATATTCAATGCTGTAAAGAGGATGGACCTCTATAAAAACCAATGTAATTTTCATTTACAAGAGGTTGGAAAAACTTGCTGCTAGAGACTGGAATTGTATTTGCGGGAATACAAGGATCGACTTCTAATTTTTCAAGCGTCGCATGGATGAATTTGCTTTCTGTTTTTCTGCATTTCTAATAGCATTCATACTCCTGCATTGCTGTTACATTTAAATTCTATTTTTGGATTTAAATATTGCGGTCAGGGTACGATTTCTGGAATGTGGGTTTGGAGGGATTTGTTGCATGTGATTGTGCGAGGATTAAGCTGATTTCTTATGTTACTTGTTGTTGTTGCATTTGTAGTTTCCTGCTGTTGTTTTTTTTATCCCATCACTTTGGCCTGTGGCCATATTTCCCATTTCTTTCGCAACTTTTCAATTTCTTTCCAGCAACCCTTATCTTAAACCAGATTTTAGAATAGTAGAGGGAACCAGCCCACTCTGGAGATTGGTCTGGGAGCCATTTCTTGCTTCCAGCCTTTCAATGTTGGCCGGGTCTAGGGCGCACTTGTAAAATCCTTTCCTGTGGCAGATTCGTGACCAACAGTTTTTGGCACGCCCGGTGGGACAGACAAGTTTTGTCTCCAAGAATTCATAATCGGTGGGATAAGCATAATTTTCCAAAGTGATAAACCCATCGGTGACCAATAGTTTTGGCATGCCCGATGGGACATACTTCTTCTGTCTCACAAAAATCCACATTTATTTTAACACCCGGAGGTCTCAAGATTTGATGAGCTGTCTTGGCCTCACAGCGGAGATTTGTAAGTTCATCTGGCGACTTTGCTGAGTTGAAGATCTGTTCGTGGATGCCTATTTTTTTTTTTAAATTCAAAGAATGTTCATCTGGCGACTCTGACTTAATGGCGATGGCCGTGATTCCGTAGACCACTGCCACAAAGGCGAGGGTTTTTTCTAGATGGGATGATCCTGGCCCTCTGAATCTCCAAGTTCGGCATGAAATTCCCGAAGGTGCCCTGAAGAACCCGGCAAAATATGATGGTACCGAAGGCATGGCTCGGCACATGTTGAAGACATTGCTACTCCGTCCATGATCCATGTCATAGAATACGAAGATGTCATGATCCGACTTCTGGTTCAGTATTTGGAAGGAAGAGCATTGCAGTGGTACATATTGCTCAAACGTCAAAGCATCAGCTCATGGGACGATCTAGCGGGGGCACTGATCAAAAGATTTGACGAAGATCCTTTCTATAGTTCTTTGGATCTCTACCAATTTTTCATGTACATCAAGAGAGCACCTCAAGAGAGCATCACGGACTTCAATGTCCGATTCTTGATAAGTTGGAAGAGAATTCCAGAGAAGATCCATCCATCACCCACCCAAGCCCACCTCTTTTATGTTCGAGCTTTTAATTCTGACATAGGTCTCTTTTTGCTGTAGTCAGGTGAACAACGGTTCCCACAAATCTTTGAGGAAGCAGTGCAAGCGGAACAAATTTTGCTCTTATCGAGAAAGTTATCATGGGGAGAAACTCCATTACCTTCTATGGTGGTTGCTGCTCCTGTCTACCCTGCACAGTACTTTTCATGCCAAATCCCTTATACTGAGCAGAAACCTGAGATGCAGTCATGTGGAGTTCAAGGGACAGATCTCGTCCAAAGTCAAGGATTGGAACATGCAAGAAATTTTCCAGCAATGAACAATATGGTTGCTTGTAGTTTTCATCAAGAGATGGGCCAAGTAGAAGAACAAGTTCAAATTCCAGAGCCTGAGGAGATCCCAGAATCAGATTTCTCACTTGAAGAGCCCTGTGATCACATCAAGGAGTTAGAGGAGCCTGTACTCAGCCCACAGCCAGTAAAGTCTGCAAAGTGGTGGTGTTGGTTCCAGCCACTACATCCAGTACCTGAAGAAGTCCTCCATGTGGGTACTAGTAAGAAGGATAATCTGCCGCATTGCATCCTATTCGCACCATGGAGAACTTCAGGAAGGAGCCAGCCCAATTTCAAGAACCGACTCAAGTATGATTGGATCTGGTCGGGACATTGCAGATTTACCGGATAACTCCTGAGACTGGGTTTCTGGTGGCGACATGCCAATCATGTCGTGAACTATTGTATATAGTATTTTGAAAAAACAAAAAAAAAAAAAAAATATATATATATATATTTTTTGTTATTACTTGTTCATCTCAGCTCTTTTGTTGCCTGCGAGCTGTAGGTGCTTCTTTTTTCCTTTTGTCTCTTCCTTTCCCGGCAGTTGGTGGCTTTCAGAAAATTCTTCTTTTCCCTTCCCCGTTTCCTCTCTTTCCTTTCTTCATCTTCTTCCTTCTTTTTTTTTTTTTTTCTTCTGCATTCAAACAAAAATAAGCCACGGCTGTTGTTTCTTTTCCCTTTTTCTATTTTTCCCCGTCCCTTCTTATCCCTTTCCTCTAAGTTCAGTCTTTTATGCATTTATTTCATAGTCTAGTTCATTTCATTTCACAGCTTTCCTAGTTCCATTACCATTCCATAAATTCGTTCACTTACTTCCACATCACTCCATTGCAGTCACCGCCTGCGCAATCGCAGGGTCTCACTCCATCCTACCACTCCATTTGTTTCATAACCCATTATATGCAAGTACTTTCGGTTTCAGATTCGTAGCAGCAGTTTTTTTTGCAGCAGTCCCCTGAGATGGTTCACAGCAGCCAGCTTCCTGTTCTAATATGACTCTGTGCCCAATGGACTAAGGCCTGGATTCTTGCATACAGCGAGCTGTATACCCCGCGAGCCGCCAAGAATGTTGGCATTTTTGCCACATTGATTCTCATTGATTAATGCATTAGTGTATTGTTGAAAATCTGACCTTTGATACCAGCTTTGATGCAGCTTTGGGGGAAAAGGAGAAAAAATGAGTAGAAATTGGCTAAGTCTAAAAACTGCAGCGATTCGCTGACATGTCGCAAAATCACGGTCAACGCGGTCAACGCAGGCAGGTTGGGCGGAACCGTCGCGATATCGCGACGTGTTTCATTTTCGTGACTTTCAGCGGGCAAAAGGGGAGCAGCGACAAAATGTCGCGAAATCGCGATGAAAAGTCCAGCCGAAGACACAAAGCAAAACTTGCAGCGCATCGCTGAC
This sequence comes from Wollemia nobilis, assembly GCA_028583015.1. Classification (NCBI taxonomy): domain Eukaryota; kingdom Viridiplantae; phylum Streptophyta; class Pinopsida; order Araucariales; family Araucariaceae; genus Wollemia; species Wollemia nobilis. The sequence goes on along the minus strand of JAQPPZ010003554.1, from coordinate 3,215,326 downwards.
ATGTTCCAGAATCGTGACGTCGGGAGCTTCGAGGACTAAGGTGCTAAACTTGCAGCGACGCGCTGACGTCTTATTTTCGTGATGCTGACGGCTTCCAAAGCTTAAGTGCTGAAAGTGCAGCGATGCGCTGCACGTTTGCAGGGAAGTCTAAATGCTCGAAGGTTGCAGCGATGCGCTGCATGTTTCGATGAAGGCATGCAAAGGTCAGTGGTTGCAAGAGGGAGTCTAAAGCAAAAAGTGCAGCGATGCGCTGCATGTCTTAAAATCGCACGATGATTGGATTTAAAGGGCAAGAAGTGTTCCATTTTTGTGACCCATCCATGAAGCCGTACAAAGTGCCCAAAACATGTAGCGATATCGCTACATGTTCCATTTTCGTGTGGATAAGCTAGCGATGGAGAAAAGGAAGCCGAAGACGTAGCGATATCGCTACAGGTGCCATTTTTGTGGGTCTTCAGCAGTGAAGCGTACGGCATTAGAATATGTCATGATTTCGTGACCCGTCGCGTTTTCGCGACCTGCGACTGTTTCCCGCCAAAATGCAATATGAACGGCCGAGAAGGGTTTTTGGGTTTTCGATGATTAGATGTTGCCCCGAATTTAATGATTTGTGGATTTCCAAGGCATTCAAAGTCAAAGAACCGCCCAGGCTTCCAAAATTAAAGATTTATTTGTTCGAAGCGGTTGGTCGTGGTCTATTTTAACGGTTTCATGCACATGTTCGAAAAATAAAATTTAATGAAGGTGACCGCGATTATCTTATTGTATTTAATTTTTGCCTCCTCAATGCTGTAATCAAGGGGATCATGTGCATAATTTCCGTTGCATGGTTGTAGATCACGAGGAAGTTGGTTTTAAATATTCAATGCTGTAAAGAGGACGGACCTCTATAAAAACCAATGTAATTTTCATTTACAAGAGGTTGGAAAAACTTGCTGCTAGAGACTGGAATTGTATTTGCGGGAATACAAAGATCGACTTCTAATTTTTCAAGCGTCACATGGATGAATTTCCTTTCTATTTTTTTGCATTTCTAATAGCATTCATACTCCTGCATTGCTGTTACATTTAAATTCTGTTTTTGGATTTAAATATTGTGGTCAGGGTACGATTTCTGGAATGTGGGTTTGGAGGGATTTGCTGCATGTGATTGTGCGAAGATTAAGCTGATCTCTTATGTTACTTGTTGTTGTTGCGTTTGTAGTTTCCTGCTGTTGTTTTTCTGATCCCATCACTTCGGCCTGTGGCCATATTTCCCATTTCTTTCTACAACTTTTCAATTTCTTTCCAGCAACCCTTATCTTAAACCAGATTTTAGAATAGTAGAGGGAACCAGCCCACTCTGGAGATTGATCTAGGATCCATTTCTTGCTTTCAGCCTTTCAATGTTGGTGGGGTCTAGGGCGCACTTGTAAAATCCTTTCCTGTGGCAGATTCGTGACCAACAGGTCTTAAGGAAATGTCTCTAAGCCACATTAATTGAAAACAAAAAGGAGAGAAACTCACATTGGTTTTCCACATTTCCACCATGACTGGCCAATGATCCGAACCAGACATTATTAAGAGTCTTCACTTTAGGAATGTGACCATGGATTAAGAAATTTTTAGAGAGCAAAAACCTATCCAATCTCTCCATTATACAAGCTAAGCCTTGCCTTTTGTTAGACCAAGTCATAAGGCCATTATCTGGTTCGATATCCACAAGATGGAGATTTGCAATATATTCGCTCATGAGGTCAGTGCTTTTGTCCAAATTTCTATTTCCCCCCATTTTCTCATCCAAAGAGAGGATGGTATTGAAATATCCTCTAATCAAGATCCAAGATTTAGGAAAATGAGAGATAATATGAGTAATATCCTTCCACTATCTTCTTTTTTCCTCCAAAGAAGTCGGAGCATAAACAATAATGCAAAGCATAATCTGGTTGGAATGTTTACTTTGAATAGCTATATCCAAAAAACCCCAACTGCCAACCATATGGTGAATAACTACCTCTTTTGGATCCCAAAGACAAGCAATGCCACCCGAAGTCCCTTGGGAACTAAGGAAAACCATTTTTCCAGGTAGCCAAATTTTACTGGAAATTAAGTCCATATCCTCCATTGACATCTTTGTTTATTTAAGGAAAACAAGATGTGGATGATTTACCTGAATCATTCTTCTAATTTCATTTTGTTTTGAAAGACTTCCTTTGAGTCCTCTAATATTCCAAGTGATGATCTTCATTAATACCAGGGCTAAAAAAGTTGGGAAGGGCATTAATCTTACCTTCCTCTACAAGATTTTCACCTTCTTTTACCATATGATATTGATTGGTCTTGCGACCTACTTTTTGATTAGAATCCATCTTAAAAAAAAAATTCCCTGTTTCTTGACTTATTCCAATTGAATCTGAGATGGCTTCTAACCTTGAAGAATGCTTGTACACAGCCAAAATTTTACTAGATGGTTCAACGGAGTCTATATTGGGACCTGCATTATTTGAATTTTTGACATTTGAAATATTGTTTTTCTTGTGTAAATTTTCTCCTTTTTTTTTTGTTGAAAACATTTGATTTGTTGGTTTATCTCTGAGTTCTTCCCTTCATATTTAAATTGTGTTTCTCAGATTTCAGTTTCCATTATTTCCTCTTCCTCACTTGGGACATCATTTGTGGAAAGGATTTCAAACATATTAGCAGATGACTTTGATTGATCCTTCATAACTGGTTTATTCTGAGTGTTCTTCTTCTTAGGTATTTGGAAACCTGTCGAGTTTATATCTTCTTTCTTTTGATCAGGAATTTTATTTGGGCAAGCATTGTCCAAATGACCATATTCATGGAAAATTCTACAACGAAAAGGAATATTCTCATAGTCCACTACTTGCTCCCAAGTGTCTTCCCCAAATTTTAATGTGATATTTTTAGGTAGGGGTTTGTCAAAATCCATTAAAACACAAATACGAGCATAAATAATATGTTCAAAATTTTGAGTACAATCATAAGTCATCATAAAAGTTCCTAAAGAGTTTCCAATTGAAGAAAAAATAGTAGGATTCTAAAATTCAATAGGGATGCCAAAGAGTCTAACCCACATGGGAGCTATAGAAGACATCTCTTCTTCAGCTTTAAATTTAGGATGCCAAGATTCATGAAAAGCCCTGCCCTTCCAAAAAACGAAGGACACCCTTGAAAAGTTTTCTCTCTATCTTCATTATTAGCAAATAAAACAATAAAATAACCTTTTGGATAAATAGAGATTTGTAACTCACCTTTAGTTTTCTAGATTTTTACAGCCCGGACTTTGAAAGCGAGATAGACTCGGACGAAAACCCACGAACCGACAAATTAGTCCTCTTTTTTCCAAATCTTCAATGTCAGTCTAAATGTTACCCATATCAAGCTTAACAATAGGAGTTCCATTAGCTACTTTAAGACATCTTGACTCCATTTTCCTGGGATCAATATTAGGCATTCTTAGAGGTTTATGGAAAGCCCTAATATTGATATTAGCATTGGGTTGAGGCTCCACCATGAAGGGCATCCCTAAAATTCATTTTTGGTACTGAGTCTTCAAAATTCTTACCCTTGATAGGGGTTTTCATAGTTGAATTATTTTGTGGGTGGACCTTAGCACCAGATTCACTTGAGATATAGCCATTTTTTGATAAAATGCTTGAAACTTGTTTCGTGATCTCTTTATTCCTTGCCCTAGACGCCGTGGAAAGGTATGGTTTTCACTTTTCTTTTGTGCAGAAAATTGGAAGTCATTGTCACTCAAGTTCACAGTATGATCTATTGAAAGACAAATTTCTAACCCATATTGTATCCCCTACAACATTTCCTGCTAAAATATTGAGCATAAACCACAAAAATATTGGCTTCTAGGGCCCTAAGCCCTAAAAACCACCCTCTGGAGCTGCTTGCACTCAACCCAAATGAAACCCTCGCATAGCCACTTGCAAAATGTGTTTTTCACACATAGGTATGTTCTAGGATCTGTGTTTCTCCAAATGATATTAAAATTGGTGGATACATTCTAGGGTTTTTTAGGCATCTAACCTCAACATTTCAGCTCAATTCGAGTCCGGATGAGTGAGATATGGCCAAAACAAGTTTGGTAGTTTGGGCAGTCCTGTGAAAAACGTCTCATATCTCCGGTGTCCCACACTTGAGATTAATAGCATTTGAAACAATTAATATTAATTATTATAGATAGAACAGAGATATACTTCAAGAAATCTATTTCAATATCAAGATACTAATAATCTAAATTAGCATAATAAGATCAATATCAAGATTTAATAGAAAATAATTTCTTACAAGCATAGATTCAATTATGAAAATATTTCAATTGCTCTAATCTAGCAATGTAATATTAGTAGAATAGACTAACCATAGTAGTAGTAGTAGAAAAACAATCAAAGCTTAAATATCTCCAAAATTACAAAAGACACCAGTCTAAGACAAACATCCAAGTAATGTTCCTTCTATTGATTTGCATAAAATTATTACATAGTAGGGCATGCAAACACTCTAGAGATGACCTTGAAAAATAAGGGTTCAACCTTATTTTATAGTTTTTACATGCTTAAAAAGAAACTAAAATAAATGGAACATTGCAAAGAAAATGAAATACCAGATTAGCCAGATGTTGAGGTGGCAGCCTATGATTTGCATTGGAGAACAAAAGAAACTGCACGATCTTGCACTCTTTTGCATCTCTACTCCTGCAAATTTTTGGTTCTTCATGGCAGTTTGGCTCCAAGTTGTCTAAACCATAATCTAGGTCATATCTCATTCTTGTGGACATTATCTATCATTGATATGCAACTGACTGCATTTTCTTGGTTCTTGGCCTCGTTTATTCTTTGTATGTTAGCTCTCTTTGCTCAACCAGTTCATGTCACAAAGGCTCTGCTTTTTTGTGCTCAAGATATCATCTGAATAATCCAATCATTGATCTGCTCATGAACAACCAAGATTAAAGCTTGAAATTTATTGATAGCTCCATGGTGTAGAACATGTCGTAGCCCACACCTCTTAAAAACTTATCACATCCCTTTGACCACTTTGACCATGGGTTGGAGCACATGGGACTCGAGCATGAAAATACACTTCGAGGTGCACATGGTGGAACATTGCTCTAGTCTACTTGAATTATCATTCAATTTACTTAAAACTTACTTCATTTCCATGGTATAGAACAAGATCTAAAATATGTTGTAGCTAAAACCTTGAAACTCGCGCATCCAAGTTTTATTATGGCTGACTGCAAGGTAGAACATTGCTTTGGCTTGCTCAGGATATAACATAAAACTTATACCATATAAAATCTTGCGCCAGCCCATGACTTCATTATTCACTTTTGCAATGTTTGACCATTTGATTGTGGGCTAGAGCATGTGTGCTACGCCACGCTACAAAATACACTTGAACTCTCGTGGGATAGACCAAAATTAAAATAGCATTTAGTTTATATAGGCTAGAATAATATGTGTTGTGCCACGGTTCAGAAGTAGCCAAGTGCAAAATTTGACTACTTTGACTATGGGCTAGAACCATGTCGATCACATGGACTAGAACATGTTGCAAACCATTGAGCTTTTATACTTAATCAAACATATGCCATGACACATGATTCTAAAAGTGACAAAGTGTGAACTTTGACCACTTTGATTGTGGGATAGGACATACTACGCTATGCCACTATAAAATACACAAGATCTCGCAAAGGCTAGAATGTTTTCTAAGGATGTGGTCATTTTGGGCCTTCATTTTGGAACCTCCTAGGGTATTTTTCTTGCAAAGCCCAAGAACTCAGAGTCTTATTGATTGGGCATCAGGAGTCAAAAATGATGAAGTCAACAAACCATGCTTCATAGAATATCTTCTATGTGACTATTTATCTCTAGAACATTTGTGAGGATACTCAAAGAGTAACGGTTCACATGGAAACCTTGTTAGAAATAATATACTTCAAAAATCTCACCATGGGCATAGCCTTAGTCTAAAAATATAGAATTATATCCCCTTTTATACCCCAACTAGCTTGATCAAAATATCCTCATAAATTTTTCATTTTTTTCTATAGGCCTCATACTTGTATTACTATTTCTTTGATAGTATCAGAATCAAAATAAAATACACACTATATACATGAGTGCAAAAATGTTAAAGTCTACTTTTGCCACAACGCTATTTGTTATTTTTCATTCTTTTATTGGCTATGCTCCTTGAGCTGTTCATATTGTACCTCTTTGTTGTCATCCTTTTCTAATTATTATTTAGCTTGATCTTCCTCAACTTCTTCTTCTTCTTGAGAAGTATCGTACTTATTTTAAGGGTCTGGATCTATCCCAAATAGCTGAACCATATTTTTTAGGATGTATAAAGCTTGATTCCAAACAACCTTATAAGGGTTGGAGGTTTCTTTAAGATTCCTATGGATAAATTCCAACTTGGAGATCTCCTCATAAGTCATATATTTACCCTTTTTCACTAGGTCTTCCATTATATCCTTGAGCCTAGTTAAATCTTTTATCATTTGAGAGACCTGCTCTTGATCAATCAAATCCTCCCATCTATCTATCTCAGATTCATCTTGAATGATTGAGGCTATAAGGTTTTTGATCTCTGCTTTTGACAACAAGGTGTTGCTTTCGATCCATAGTCCTCCAAAACCATACTATGTCATTTCATTATTGATATCCAGAATTTCCTAAATTGTGTCTTCAATCTTATCTAATAATAACCATCCCTTATAGAGAAATTTGTTCTTATCAACCACAAATTTAGTAGCTAATATGTAAATTATCCATATATTTTTGGGAATAGGCTTAGAAGTTTCACTAATTCTACTCTTAGATAGCTTATAAATATGCTATGTTGGTATCACCATAAGCTTTATTTCCTTCATGAATTTATCCAAATCTTCCTTGGTATTTTGCAACAAATAGTTGGCATCATATATATAGTCGATTACAAGTTGGATTTCTAAATTCTTCTCAAGGATTTTAGACCATAGCTCCTTCCTAACCTTCGTCATTCTTTTGGAAAAGCTTGAAGCTTTGGCCTTCTCAATCTAAATTTGATGCTTCAAATCTTGTATTTCTTTAGCTTGGTATTCATTATTTTTCTTTTGCTTTTCAACTTATTCCTTAAGCTTAATAGCCTCCTGATACTTGTTATGCCAGCTTTTGACTTCATTTCTTATGGCCTTTTCCACCTTATTATGATTGTTGACTATCTTCTCCAACTTTTCTATCTTTTCCTCTAGCTTTCCAACCTTCTCCCTATAGATGTCAAACTTGACATAGAAATTTTCAAGGTGAGATTTTGTTATGACCAACTCATCCTCCATCAGTAATTTCTCAATATCTTCTGTATAATCCTCAAAATGATAATCTTGCATAGTAATATCTTCCTTAAGTTTTATCACCATATGGGTGATGGATCTATTGGTCCTTTTCCTTGTCACTAGATCAATAGTCATTAACTTTCTCTTTGTAGCCATCTTTGAAGGCTTAAAAGTTTCTCAGCCCAAAAATCTTGAATCTTCTGTGAAACCTCCTTTCCTTTATGCAAAGAAGCTAATATGGAATGTATTGTAAGGAGAGGAGAAGCTATAATATAGGGGAGGATAGACTCAAGAATTGATAAAAATGGGGTAGTGCTGATAAAAGTTAAATCTGTACCAACCGCAGGAATTACAATTGGGAAAGGCATAGGGATGGAAATTGAAATCATGGAATGGGCTAGAGGGGATGAAATATTTTGCCCTTCTAATGTTACTGAAGATAATAACTTTGAGGGAAAATATGAAATATCAGGGGATGATGTGGCTGGGATTTTAGATGAATGTGGAGGTGGATTGGTTTGACCCTCTATGATAGCTGATGAAATAGGTGGTGAGTTATGAGAGGGAGAGGGTACCTTTTGTTCCAACTTTTCTTGAGAATGGGAAGGGGGTTCCTTTGGGGAAGTAGAAGGAGAATAAGGTATAGAAATAATATATTCACCTATAGAATTAGGATGCTTGAGAATCGCCTCTACACTTTAGTGTTGTTCCCGTTGTGCTGATAGCTCTGCAACTGTAATAGGGACTTGTTCAACACTCTACTCTTGATCCATTTTCAACTTCTTGTAGACCTCTTCCTGGGCTTCCTCTACTAAATATTTTACCTTTCTCTTCCTGGGCTTCCTCTACTAAAATAAAATATCTAAGAGTTTAGTTAATAAATTCAATGTACATTAAACCCGTGATGACCTCACATTAGTAATCACCATAGCAAGTGCTCTTAGGGATTATTTTTTTTCAAATATCATTCTCACCATCCTAGATATTAGAACTATGATGAATGCAATAACATAAATTGAAGGTAGACAATAAAAGTGCTAGATGAAGACATTACAATAGGAGAAATCAACTAAATTAGATGAGGTTGAACATGAGGATGATACCATGGATATTTCTACTAAGACCATTATGGTACTCCAAGCTCACCATACTATCAAGCTCCAATGATTCATCTAACAATAACATGTAAATGTGTTGATTGATTTAGGTAGCACACATAACATTATTTATAGTAAAACAATAATACCTTTGAGATTGATATAAATTCTCTAATTTAAGGTAAATTTCAAGCATTTATTGTAAGCTAGGGTACCACCCAATGTGTGGTTCAAATGGCCAACATTCCAAATGAGGGATTATACTTGGTTAGGAAATATATTTGCCACAAATCTGAATACTGTAGATATCATCTTAGAAGTACAATGAATCTCTTAGCTTGGTTATGTTGCTACTAATATACAATAATTTTATATCTAATGGATAGAGAATGTAAGGTTCATTTGTCTCCAAGGAATCCAACCTCCTCCCTTCAAGGTGATTAGTTACCACAATATGGAAAATATATTGAAGAAATATGGTCATGGATTATTTTACCAAGTTAATTGCATTGAGGATTATATTTTGGATCCACTTCTTCTAGATCTTAGGCTTGGAAAAAAATATGGATCATTATGAAGAGGTCTTTTGCAAGCCCGTGTGTTTTAGGAAGTTAAACACCAAGTGTGCGTAAAATATTGAAGAAAGGAATAATACATCCAAGCATCAATCCTTATTCCTATTTGATGATTATTATAAGATGTAGGGATAATTAGTGGTGCATATTCCCTATTTTTTGACCTCTCAACAAGATCACCATAAAATACAAATTTTATATCCTTGTTATAGATGATTTATTGGATGAATTTCATGATTCTAAATACTTTACAAAACTAGACTTGCATTTAGGGTTCCATCAAATTAGAGTTTAAAAAAAGGACATCATTAAGACTACTTTTCACATATATTACAGTCATTATGGGTTCTTAATCATGTACTTTGTATCAATAATTCTCCTTCCACTTTCCAAAGTCTCATGAATTCTACCTTTCATAATTTTATTTCTAATTGTGTACTAGTTTTTATTGATGATATCTTAATCTATAGAAAGTCCTTGGAAGACCTTATACTTCATGTGTACAAAATTATTCATTTATCATAATAGGAAAAACACTTAATAAAAAGTTCAAAATATTCCTTTGGGGTCCATAAGGTAGAATACTTGGATCTTATAGTATCTTGTTCAGTGATAATTTTACCCTATTGCAAAATCATACTCACAGTCAGGATTTTATTAGAAAACCCTCTCTTGCAAAGAAATTCAAATTTATCCAAGGTTATTATTTACTTAATGTGTCCTTGTATAATTATAAAAATGTGCTAAATATGTGCTAAAATACCTTAGAGGTACAAGTAATTGTTAACAAGGGGCTTGTGTTGGTATTACTTTGATTTTTCCATGCTCTTTATTGTTCATGAAACTTAGAAGAAAAGAAAATCTGATGTGATTGACCCTCATATGACCATCATGGAATGGTTCTTTAATTCATTTTATCTTGAAGTGTTTTAGGTAAATTTTATCTTCTTTTGTTAACCAGATTTTAACAAAATTTATCTTCCATTTTTAAGATTTGCTTTGAGCATAAAAGAAAAGACTAAAATATATATCTAAAATGTGAGTATTGAATGATGATTGGATTTATTTTATTTTGATTTGTGAATGGATTTTATCTTGCTTTGTTTAAGATCTGTTTGAGAATAAAAAATAACTAAAATCTAACTTTGCAATATAGTAGCCTTAGAATAGCACCTTAATGATTCATTTTAATGAAATTTTGGAAGTTATTAAAATTTCCCTCTTTCACATTAAATGAAATTAATTTTCTTGTCTTTAATAGTGCAAAGTTTGAATTCAATATTTCCTTCTAAAAGTGAATTTATGCATACCTTAAAATGTAAATTTCCTCGGGTTTTGAGTGTTTTATTGAATTTTAAATAAAATAAAATGAAATAGAAAAATGACAAAAGCTAGGGTTAGAGAAAAAAAGTGTAAAAATATAGAATATGAAATAGAATGCTGAAAATTATCAAAGGAAACTACTAAAAACTAATCCCTCATATTCTGCATAAAATGTTAGATCATGAACACTAAACAAAACTAGGTTAGACCTGCATCCACACAATCTAAATCTCGTTAAGTGAAAGAGTCCAAGGGGTGAATCATACATTAAAAACACTTAAATTATGCTACCATATCTATGCATAAAACACCATTAAATTTACCCAATACATGTAGATAAAATATGCAATAAAACTTCTATTATGTTCAAAGACTCTTTTTCTACATACAAGGTGAGACCTAATATTGATAGTAGCTTGAAGACTTCCAATCCTTCTTCACACCTCCTGTTCCAAAGAATTACAACACCTATTCTATGCATTGAATGGCATTTAAAAAAAATTAAACTCTTCACTTTCCATTCCTTCATTTCCCCTCTGCTTGGCCCAACTTGGTAATCGTTTCATATATTTTTTTAAACAAAATAAAATAATAGAGAAAGAACAAAAATGTGTTTCAACTCTGTAACACTTCTTCCAACTAAAAAGTCATCTTCCTTAATTCATCATGCGGTAATGTTTAGTTATTATTCTTGCGTAACTGCATGTTATATATGACACATGGTAACACTTTTATAGTGGTAGCTATTTTAACTCACTTGAAGACCTGGGAAAATATGAGGCTCATCATTACTGAATATAATCAAAATTCACCCACATGACATTTTACTGGGTGACCCTAGTGAAGAGCACACTAGGTTGGTCTCAACCTGTGAATGATGTACTCTTTAACTGGAGACTTACCTTGGACACCTCATTATTCTCGTTCTTGACTACCATATTTTGATATTGCTAGTAGGGGTAAATGTATCATGCATCTAGCCTTATTCTATCCCATCGTACATGGCAAACCTCTACACACTATAACAAACATCATCTTCTCTAATATATTTTTTGGCTCCCTCTATGATTTGACACCAACTGAATGAGCAATATTATGGCAATGATGGTCCAAAACATGTCTCAAGTTATAGTTTGGTGGATGTGGAAGACATTCGTTGCCACGGTGATAGCACTAAAATATAGGTTGGTGCTCTATGTTATCTTGATTAATAGTGGTGATCCACTTCACTACCAAATTTCTCTGTAATTTTTGAACAACTTGTTATCCACTATACAAATATTATTATCTTGAAATTCAAATTATCAAAAACCGAATTATCTCCATTCTCATTAACCAATGACATATTTTTTTTGACATGCAGCATGAGGAACTCTTGAACACTACTCTATATGGTAAGCCTAGCCCTATGATAGAATATCCTAATTGCAACTCCCAAAGAACTGATCCTTACTAAAATATTGGCTTCTCATATATGTATTCACCATGAGTTCACTATTGTCGACATGATACCTTGAATTTCAATCTCATCTGCATCCTTTGACCAGTATTAATGATTTTTGAACCTACATTCACCTTTTATGTCTCAACACATCATTGTTGGGATCTAAATCATCATAAAGCAAAAGCTCGATACTGCGATTGTTGTCTTCCAATTCTTTAATTAGACATACACCTACTAATCACAGTTTAGACTACAACATTGGATGAATTAAATATTGCTCTAATCCAACCTCTAAAGTAGGTTGGTATTCCTTGTCAACTAATGATGTGTTGACTCATTTAAGCTTGGTTAAATGTTTAAGAGATAGGAATATAAAGTGGTTAGGATTAAGAAATAGTAATCAAATAGTGATCGAATTGAGCTAACAACATAGGCATCTACAAGAAAACCCATCTTACAAAATACTTTTCGGTGTCCCACACTTATTTATTTATTTATTTATTTATGGAAAACATCCCAAAAAGGATTCCACTTTCGGGTAAGACCCAAGGAGGTAGGGGTATCCATTCCGCCAAAAATGCCTAGGAATCGAACCTGGCCTACCACCTTTGACATACTCAAGGAGCAAACAAACACATAAAACCAATTTAAAAATAAGTAAATAACAACAAAAATAATAAAATAAAATAAAAAACATGCTCCTTGAGTGTGTCAAAAACAAAAGCACAACCAAACACGCACAATAAGATAAAAGAAACCACAACACAAACTACATATAAAAACACAAGAACCACATAAAAAAACACAAACAAGACAAAAACAACAGAACACTACAAAGACATAACCAAAAAAAAAACAAGAAAAATAAACACAACCAAAACCTAAAAAATTAAAAAAATAAAATAAAAATAAAAATAAAAAACAACCAACAATAGACAATAAAAAAAAAAAAAACATAGAAAACACTCACCCATAAAAACACAAAATAACACAAACAAAGAGAAACCCAAGAACAAGAATGAAAAAAACACAAGAAAAATAACAAAAAACATAAAAAAAAAACAAAACAACAAAAACACAAGAACAACAAAAAACAACACAAAGAACACAAAAACAAAACAAAATAAAAAAACCCACCCACCTTAAAAAACTAAACAAAAAAAGAAATAAAAAATGAACAAAACAAAGACCTATCTAGACCAGTAGACTATTAAGGCAAGAATCAATAGAGGAAACAAAATAAAGAATAGAATGAGCTAGGGAACTAAAAAAAACTGAATGAACCAAAGAGAAGCAAAAAAAAAAAACAAGAAGAAACTAGGTACCTTCAAAACTGGAGCCATCCAAAGAAATTATAGAAAGAAGAGCTTCCCTAATTTGAGAAGCCCACCATATAGGAGGGTGGCCATAACAAGTAAGATCACATTTGTACAAAGCCCAATTAGCTAAAGCATCAACACTCTTGTTTTGATCTCTGACCACATGATTGTAATCAACTTTCAAAAATCCCATCTGGATTAACCGAATCTTCTCAATAATTCTTTTTATTCTCCAATCCACATTCTGATTCTTAGAAGGATTCTTCAAGAGATTAATCATAAGTTGAGAGTCAAAATCAACTAACACCTTTTCCCATCCAAACTTAGTAGCCTCCTAAAGACCTCTGAGGATACCATACCCCTCAGCAAGGTTATTGGAAAGAATACCCAAATTCTCAGCAAAAGTAAAAACCAAGGAGCCATCTAAAATTCTACCAATTCCTCCCACACTGGCTTTTCCGGGGTTCCCTCTAGAGGCTCCATCGGTATTGACTTTTCCAAAATCCTTAGGAGGAGGTTGCCAATTTCTATTCCTATCCATCTTACTAATACTCACATTCCCTTTAATTTGGTTGCCCTTATAAGGTTTAATCTTCAATCTTTGCATCACTTGATCCCATCTTTGGTGGGATTTTTGGGGGTGATTAAGGAGATGATTGACTGATTCAACTAAGTTGGCTATGGTCTTTTGCCAAATATAGTGAATATCCTTCCTATCTTGATTAAAAATTTGGTTGTTCCTTTTATTCCAAATATTCCAAAGAAGAATGGTAGAACCCATCCAAACTAACTGCCTATTAAAATGATCAACACCCTTTGTTGTTATTAATTGAAGACTGTAATCCTAACCCCCCTTCACTCTTAGGAAGACATAAAGTATCCCATTTCACCAAGGCCCATTTTATTTTCTCCTTAGTACCACTCCAAAGGAAACAATGACTGATTTGATCCAATTCTCAAAGAACAGCCTTTGGGATACTCAAAATGGAAGAAACATAAATAGGAAGATCTTGAAGGACTGATTTTACAAAGGTGATTCTACCCCCAGAAGAAAGCCACTTGGTCCACTTTCCAATTTTCTTCTTGATTTTGTCCAACAACCAATTCCAATATTTATTTTTCTACCTTTGAATATTTATGGGAATACCTAAATAAGTGATTCGAAGAGAGGTCTTCTTATATCTTAGCTTATCCAAGACCATGGATTCCTGTCTAGTAGAGCAGTGAAATAAAATAACTTTAGATTTGTCTTCATTGATCAACTACCCAGTAGCCTTAGAAAAATAGCTAATGATTTGCTTAATATTAGAAACTTCCTTAATTGTAGCTTTACCTAAAAGAGTAGAGTCATCCACAAATTGAAGATGAGAGATAGGTCTATATCCATGAGCAATGGTAACTCCCTCAAGGGTCTTGTTTTCCCTCTTTTTGGTTATAGTCCTACCCAAGCGTTCAACAAGAATGATGAATAAATAAGGGGATAGCGGGTCACCTTGCCTAATATCTCTGGAAGATAGGAAAGACTAAGAAGGTCTGCCATTGATAAGAACTAAGTAGGAAATTGAAGAGATACATCCCATAATCCAATCCATCCAATACTTAGAGAAACCAAATTGCCTCAAAAATTTGATAAGGAAGTGCCAATCCACTCTATCATAAGCTTTGGATAAGTCTAACCGAATGAACATGGAAGGAGAATTTTGCATATCCATGGAATGGATGCCTTCTTGAGCAATAACTATCTCATCTACTATTTGACATCCTTCCACATAACCCCCTTGCTTTGGGGAAATAATCTTATGCAAAAGAGGCTTCAACCTTTCTGCCATGATTTTAGTAATGATTTTGAGAAGAACATTACATAAAGAAATACGTCTAAAAGTTGAGATATGATCAACCTCTTGAGCTTTTGGAACAAGAGTAATATAAGTTTTATTGATAAACTTCAAAATTTCTTTGGATTTCTTGGCTTCTTCCACCACCTCTAATAAATCAACATGAAGGATATCCCAGAACCCTTGGTAGAACTCAATAGGAAAACCATCAGGACCTGGGGTTTTCCATTTTTGCATTTTAAAAACTACTTGTTGAAGCTCATTGATAGTAACAGGAGCAGTAAAAATAGAGTTCTCCTTAGAATTTATAAGAGAAGGGATTGCTTGAAGAATATTATATTGTGAAGTTGAGTCAAGGGGAGTAGCAGCAAAAATATTGGAAAAGTAATCAACAACAATAGATTTCATGCCATCCCAAGTATAAACAACATCTCTAGAATCTGATTTTAAGGAAGAAATAAAGTTGTGAGATCTTAGAGCTAGAAGATATTTGTGGAAGAAATTTGTGTTTCGATCTCCTTCTTTTAGCCATTGAATTCTAGAATTTTGCTTCCATAAGATTTCTTCTCTTTTTTCCCATTCCTCTAACTGAGTTGTGAGTTTAATTTCATCTGCACTTCTCTTATCTGTGAGGCCATCTAAACAGATTTTCTTATTCAAATTTTCAATATGAGAAATAAATTCATGTTTTTTTTATGAACAACCCCAAAATATTTCCAGTTCCAAGTCTTGATTTTGGATTTAATGTATTGCAGTCTTTTGGCAAAACAGAGCATCTTAGTCCTATGCCTAGGTTTACCTTCCTTCCACCATTTTTGCACATGAGGTCTTAAGGAAATGTCTCTAAGTCACATTAATTGAAAACAAAAAGGAGAGAAACTCACATTGGTTTTCCACATTTCCACCATGACTGGCCAATGATCCGAACCAGCATTATTAAGAGTCTTCACTTTAGGAATGTGACCATGGATTAAGAAATTTTTAGAGAGCAAAAACCTATCCAATCTCTCCATTATACAAGCTAAGCCTTGCCTTCTGTTAGACCAAGTCATAAGGCCATTATCTGGTTCGATATCCATAAGATGGAGATTTGCAATATATTCGCTCATGAGGTCAGTGCTTTTGTCCAAATTTCTATTTCCCCCCATTTTCTCATCCAAAGAGAGGATGGTATTGAAATATCCTCCGATCAAGATCCAAGATTTAGGAAAATGAGAGATAATATGAGTAATATCCTTCCACTATCTTCTTTTTTCCTCCAAAGAAGTCGGAGCATAAACAATAATGCAAAGCATAATCTAGTTGGAATGTTTACTTTGAATATCTATATCCAAAAAACCCCAACTGCCAACTATATGGTGAATAACTACCTCTTTTGGATCCCAAAGACAAGCAATGCCACCCGAAGTCCCTTGGGAACTAAGGAAAACCACTTTTCCAGGTAGCCAAATTTTACTGGAAATTAAGTCCATATCCTCCATTGACATCTTTGTTTATTTAAGGAAAACAAGATGTGGATGATTTACCTGAATCATTCTTCTAATTTCATTTTGTTTTGAAAGACTCCCTTTGAGTCCTCTAATATTCCAAGTGATGATCTTCATTAATACCAGGGCTAAAAAAGTTGGGAAGGGCATTAATCTTACCTTCCTCTACAAGTTTTTCACCTTCTTTTACCATATGATATTGATTGGTCTTGCGACCTACTTTTTGATTAGAATCCATATTAAAAAAAAATTTCCCTATTTCTTGACTTATTCCAATTGAATCTGAGATGGCTTCTAACCTTGAAGAATGCTTGTACACAGCCAAAATTTTACTAGATGGTTCAACGGAGTCTATATTGGGACCTGCATTATTTGAATTTTTGACATTTGAAATATTGTTTTTCTTGTGTAAATTTTCTCCTTTTTTTTTTTGTTGAAAACATTTGATTTGTTGGTTTATCTCTGAGTTCTTCCCTTCATATTTAAATTGTGTTTCTAAGATTTCAGTTTCCATTATTTCCTCTTCCTCACTTGGGACATCATTTGTGGAAAGGATTTCAAACATATTAGCGAGATGACTTTGATTGATCCTTCATAACTGGTTTATTCTGAGTGTTCTTCTTCTTAGGTATTTGGAAACCTGTCGAGTTTATATCTTCTTTCTTTTGATCAGGAATTTTATTTGGGCAAGCATTGGCCAAATGACCATATTCATGGAAAATTCTACAACGAAAAGGAATATTCTCATAGTCCACTACTTGCTCCCAAGTGTCTTCCCCAAATTTTAATGTGATATTTTTAGGTAGGGGTTTGTCAAAATCCATTAAAACACAAATACGAGCATAAATAATATGTTCAAAATTTTGAGTACAATCAGCAGTCATCATAAAAGTTCCTAAAGAGTTTCCAATTGAAGAAAAAATAGTAGGATTCTAAAATTCAATAGGGAGGCCAAAGAGTCTAACCCACATGGGAGCTATAGAAGGCATATCTTCTTCGACTTTAAATTTAGGATGCCAAGATTCATGAAAAGCCCTGCCCTTCCAAAAAACCAAGGACACCCTTGAAAAGTTTTCTCTCTATCTTCATTATTAGCAAATAAAACAATAAAATAACCTTTTGGATAAATAGAGATTTGTAACTCACCTTTAGTTTTCTAGATTTTTACAGCCCAGACTTTGAAAGCAGATAGACTCGGACGAAAACCCACGAACCGACAAATTAGTCCTCTTTTTTCCAAATCTTCAATGCCAGTCTAAATGTTACCCATATCAAGCTTAACAATAGGAGTTCCATTAGCTACTTTAAGACATCCTGAATCCATTTTCTTGGGATCAATATTAAGCATTCTTAGAGGTTTATGGAAAGCCCTAATATTGATATTAACATTGGGTTGAGGCTCCACCACGAAGGGCATCCCTAAAATTCATTTTTGGTATTGAGTATTCAAAATTCTTACCCTTGATAGGGGTTTTCATAGTTGAATTATTTTGTGGGTGGACCTTAGCACCAGATTCACTTGAGATATGAGCCATTTTTTGATAAAATGCTTGAAACTTGTTTCGTGATCTCTTTATTCCTTGCCCTAGATGCCGTGGAAAGGTATGGTTTTCACTTTTCTTTTGTGCAGCAAATTGGAAGTCATTGTCACTCAAGTTCACAGTATGATCTGTTGAAAGACAAATTTCTAACCCATATTGTATCCCCTGCAACATTTCTGCTAAAATATTGAGCATAAACCACAAAAATATTGGCTTCTAGGGCCCTAAGGCCCTAAAAACCAACCTCTGGAGCTGCTTGCACTCAACCCAAATGAAACCCTCGCATAGCCACTTGCAAAATATGTTTTTCACACATAGGTATGTGCTAGGATCTGTGTTGCTCCAAATGATATGAAAATTGGTGGATACATTCTAGGGTATTTTAGGCATCTAACCTCAACATTTCAGCTCAATTCGAGTCCGGATGAGTGAGATATGGCCAAAACAAGTTTGGTAGTTTGGGCAGTCCTGTGAAAAACGTCTCATATCTCCGGTGTCCCACACTTGAGATTAATAGCATTTGAAACAATTAATATTAATTATTATAGATAGAACAGAGATATACTTCAAGAAATCTATTTCAATATCAAGATACTAATAATCCAAATTAGCATAATAAGATCAATATCAAGATTTAATAGAAAATAACTTCTTACAAGCACAGATTCAATTATGAAAATATTTCAATTGCTCTAATCTAGCAATGTAATATTAGTAGAATAGACTAACCATAGTAGTAGTAGTAGAAAAACAATCAAAGCTTGAATATCTCCAAAATTACAAAAGACACCATTCTAAGACAAACATCCAAGTAATGTTCCTTCTATTGATTTGCATAAAATTATTACATAGTAGGGCATGCAAACACTCTATATATGACCTTGAAAAATAAGGGTTCAACCTTATTTTATAGTTTTTACATGCTTAAAAAGAAACTAAAATAAATGGAACATTGCAAAGAAAATGAAATACCAGATTAGCCAGATGTTGAGGTGGTAGCCTATGATTTGCATTGGATAACAAAAGAAACTGCACGATCTTGCACTCTTTTGCATCTCTACTCCTGCAAATTTTTGGTTCTTCATGGCAGTTTGGCTCCAAGTTGTCTAAACCATAATCTAGGTCATATCTCATTCTTGTGGACATTATCTATCATTGATATACAACTGACTGCATTTTCTTGGTTCTTGGCCTCGTTTATTCTTTGTATGTTAGCTCTCTTTACTCAACCAGTTCATGTCACAAAGGCTCTACTTTTTTGTGCTCAAGATATCATCTGAATAATCCAATCATTGATCTGCTCATGAACAACCAATATTAAAGCTTGAAATTTATTGATAGCTCCATGGTGTAGAACATGTCGTAGCCCACACCTCTTAAAAACTTATCACATCCCTTTGACCACTTTGACCATGGGTTGGAGCACATGGGACTCGAGCATGAAAATACACTTCGAGTTGCACAGGGTGGAACATTGCTCTAGTCTACTTGAATTATCATTCAATTTACTTAAAACTTACTTCATTTCCATGGTATAGAACAAGATCTAAAATATGTTGTAGTCGAAACCTTGAAACTCGTGCATCCAAGTTTTATTATGGTTGACTACAAGGTAGAACATTGGTTTGGCTTGCTCAGGATATAACATAAAACTTATACCATATAAAATCTTGCGCCAGCCCATGACTTCATTATTCACTTTTGCAATGTTTGACCATTTGATTGTGGGCTAGAGCATGTGTGCTACGCCACACTACAAAATACACTTGAACTCCCATGGGATAGACCAAAATTAAAATACCCTTTAGTTTATATAGGCTAGAATAATATGTGTTGTGCCATGGTTCAGAAGTAGCCAAGTGCAAAATTTGACTACTTTGACTATGGGCTAGAACCATGTCGGATATCACATGGACTAGAACATGTCGCAAACCATTGAGCTTTTAGACTTAATCAAACATATGCCATGACACATGATTCTAAAAGTGACAAAGTGTGAACTTTGACCACTTTGATTGTGGGATAGGACATACTACGCTATGCCACTATAAAATACACTATATCTCGCAAAGGCTAGAATGTTTTCTAAGGATGTGGTCATTTTGGGCCTTCATTTTGGAACCTCCTAGGGTATTTTTCTTGCAAAGCCCAAGAACTCAGAGTCTTATTGATTGGGCATCAGGAGTCAAAAATGATGAAGTCAACAAACCATGCTTCATAGAATATATTCTATGTGACTATTTATCTCTAGAACATTTGTGAGGATACTCAAAGAGTAACGGTTCACATGGAAACCTTGTTAGAAATAATATACTTCAAAACTCTCACCATGGGCATAGCCTTAGTCTAAAAATATAGAATTATATCCCCTTTTATACCCCAACTAGCTTGATCAAAATATCCTCATAAATTTTTCATTTTTTTCTATAGGCCTCATACTTGTATTACTATTTCTTTGATAGTATCAGAATCAAAACAAAATACACACTATATACATGAGTGCAAAAATGTTAAAGTCTACTTTTGCCACAATGCTATTTATTCTTTTTCATTCTTTTATTGGCTATGCTCCTTGAGCTGTTCATATTGTACCTCTTTGTTGTCATCCTTTTCTAATTATTATTTAGCTTGATCTTCCTCAACTTCTTCTTCTTGAGATGTATCGTACTTATTTTAAGGGTCTGGATCTATCCCAAATAGCTGAACCATATTTTTTAGGATGTATAAAGCTTGATTCCAAACAACCTTATAAGGGTTGGAGGTTTCTTTAAGATTCCTATGGATAAATTCCAACTTGGAGATCTCCTCATAAGTCATAGATTTACCCTTTTTCACTAGGTCTTCCATTATATCCTTGAGCCTAGTTAAGTCTTTTATCATTTGAGAGACCTACTCTTGATCAATCAAATCCTCCCATCTATCTATCTCAGATTCATCTTGAATGATTGAGGCTATAAGGTTTTTGATCTCTGCTTTTGACAACAAGGTGTTGCTTTCGATCCATAGTACTCCAAAACCATACTGTGTCATTTCATTATTGATATCCAGAATTTCCTAAATTGTGTCTTCAATCTTATCTAATAATAACCATCCCTTATAGAGAAATTTGTTCTTATCAACCACAACTTTAGTAGCTAATATGTAAATTATCCATATCTTTTTGGGAATAGGCTTAGAAGTTTCACTAATTCTACTCTTAGATAGCTTATAAATATGCTATGTTGGTATCACCATAAGCTTTATTTCCTTCATGAATTTATCCAAATCTTCCTTGGTATTTTGCAACAAATAGTTGGCATCATATATATAGTCGATTACAAGCTGGATTTCTAAATTCTTCTCAAGGATTTTAGACCATAGCTCCTTCCTAACCTTCGTCATTATTTTGGAGAAGCTTGAAGCTTTGGCCTTCTCAATCTAAAGTTGATGCTTCAAATCTTGTATTTCTTTAGCTTGGTATTCATTCTTTTTCTTCTGCTCTTCAACTTATTCCTTAAGCTTAATAGCCTCCTGATACTTGTTCTGCCAGCTTTTGACTTCATTTCTTATGGCCTTTTCCACCTTATTATGATTGTTAACTATCTTCTCCAACTTTTCTATCTTTTCTTCTAGCTTTCCAACCTTCTCCCTATAGATGTCAATCTTGACATAGAAATTTTCAAGGTGAGATTTTGTTATGACCAACTCATCCTCCATCAGTAATTTATTAATATCTTCTGTATAATCCTCAAAATGATAATCTTGCATAGTAATATCTTCCTTAAGTTTTATCACCATATGGGTGATGGATCTATTGGTCCTTTTCCTTGTCACTAGATCAATAGTCATTAACTTTCTCTTTGTATCCATCTTTGAAGGCTTAGAAGTTTCTCAGCCCAAAAATATTGAATCTTCTGTGAAACATCCTTTCCTTTATGCAAAGAAGCTAATATGGAATGGATTGTAAGGAGAGGAGAAGCTATAATATAGGGGAGGATAGACTCAAGAATTGATAAAAATGGGGTAGTGCTGATAAAAGTTAAATCTGTACCAACCGCATGAATTACAATTGGGAAAGGCATAGGTATGGAAATTGAAATCATGGAATGGGCTAGAGGGGATGAAATATTTTGCCCTTCTAATGTTACTGAAGATAATAACTTTGAGGGAAAATATGAAATATCAGGGGATGATGTGGCTGGGATTTTAGATGAATGTGGAGGTGGATTGGTTTGACCCTCTATGATAGCTGATGAAATAGGTGGTGAGTTATGAGAGGGAGAGGGTACCTTTTGTTCCAAATTTTCTTGAGAATAGGAAGGGGGTTCCTTTGGGGAAGTAGAAGGAGAATAATGTATAGAAATAATATATTCACCTATAGAATTAGGATGCTTGAGAATCTCCTCTACACTTTAGTGTTGTTCCCGTTGTGCTGATAGCTCTACAACTGTAATAGGGACTTGTTCAACACTCTACTCCTGATCCATTTTCAAATTCTTGTAGACCTCTTCCTGGGCTTCCTCTACTAAATATTTTACCTTTCTCTTGATAATTTTAAACACTCCAAGCATATCACTCTCTATATCCTCCTCATATTGTTCTTTCTACAATGCAACTTTAGTGGTCGAAGTTGGCTTAGTTGTAGCTATAGTGGTGAAACTCATAGGAGTGAACACAAAACTCTCATATTTCTCTTTCTAATTTATCTCATTCATGGGAGGTTCTCCATAGATGGCTAGGTTTTTAGGTCTATTTTTTGTCTATATTATTTTTGTATTTACTATCTTATCACCAGAATAATACATTTTGCTCATAATTTGGGTCCCTACAGAATATTTCTTTAATTTCTCCCGTGAAGGTTCGAATGCTTTTGGGGCTTCTTTA